>QAPG01010714.1:236800-379408 GCA_004366825.1 Colletotrichum spinosum
GGGGGGGGGGGGGTGGGCGAGATGAGAGATGCGCGCGAACTGGCGATGATCTGCGTTCCCACGCTGTCCCTCCCCATACCTTGCCGGGTTCCACATGGGAAAGGGAAAGCAGCAAAAAGAATATAAAAAAGAGAGAGCTGCGGGTTGGCGATGATGGGGATCGGCGGGGTCCAGAACGTCTGGCGGGCGCGGGACACTTCGAGGCAAACGCGTCGCCGACTGCGTTTCGGGATTTCGGGACTACTGCGTCAGATCTGTCGTTGCGCGGTGGTGATTTCTTCTCGCGCTCAAGAGGACGGACAAGCGGTTGCTGGCTGTCACGGAGCACCTGGCATTGACTTGCTGGGGCCGGGCCGGACACGACTACTGTGTAGGCGAGACGGGCAGGCCAGGCTGCGGAGGACAGCGTGGTACATGCTGTGGTTTACTCCGTAGCAAGGGGCATCTTTGGATTCAAAAGTTTGGTTCGGAGTTATAGCATAACAGAACATGGTCAGCACGGGCGTTCGTGGCAGAGACGAGCGTAGGCGAACGAAGCGATGCCTGGGACGCGTGTGAGACGGGTGGGCTTTCGCAGGGAGGCGTGACACGGATGCGTAGCTGGCGTAGGATGCTTGTCGTCGGTGTCGCTGGCTGAAGCGGCAGAGGTCAAGGTGACGGTGGACGTTGGCTGGGAGGACGGACGGCGAGTCAACGGCATCTGGAGAGCAATGGCGTTGGTCAAGCCGCTGTCAAAACGGCTCGTCTTGTTTCAGTTGAGTCGGTATCTGTTGCGGTGGCCATCGTCCATTGTGGTTCCCACACGGCATTGTACGTTGCCACTTGTCTCTGCGGGAACAGAAGGCACAAGAATGAGGCGGAGTAGATGCTCAAAGACCGTTTCTGGCGTGGTGTCGTCGAGTATGGGCCGACTGGCGACTTGCGTGTGCCGAATTGAGCAAGTGGGAACCGTCCATCCGAGCATTTCGAGCAGTGCCGGTGCGACGTCGACGAGGGGTTCGTCATGGTTCGGCTCCATACGGGGCGGCAGCACAGGACCCGAACGAGGTCTGGTCTGGCGCGCGATACTTGTGGACGGAGGAAATGGCACGTATTATAGGACAGACTGGCAGCTGTGAGTTCCAGACAGGAGAGGTAGATCCTCTTTTGTTTCCAACGGGTCTCCTTTTCCGCGCAGAGGGCCTGGGTTCGTCAAACGGGTTCGGAGGAGCACAGGTCCAATTCAGGCAGAGGTTGCCGCGTTGGGTTTCCGTCTCTCGTATCTCAGGTCCAGGGATCGGATGACGGAAGTGAAGGGAAGGGATGAACAGAGAGCACTTGGACGAAGTCTAAATCCCGTAACGTGAGGTGCCATTGCCATGCCGTCGGGATGGACGGTAAAACCAATATTGAGTATCCGTACGCAACGATACATTGGCTTTCTCTGGCGTCCACGACCAATTAATTTGAGGTAGCGAACCTTGTGTTCAGGAACTGCGGTCATGCAGGCACCAAGCCTACGACGTGGTAAACGGATTGACGTACAGGAGTACACGTACGTAGTAGGTCCAGTCTGAATGGCGCCGTCCGACGTCGCAAGGAACGGTCAACGCCATTGAAGAGTAGCGAGGGGGCAGCTTGTTGCTCAGGATAGCCCGGTGCAAATTTGGAGATTGAGATGATGACTGATGAGCGGCCTAGGATCTGGGATGCGATGCATCGGGACTAGAGGCGAAAGAGAAAAAAAGAGGAAAGGGAGGAGGAGGCGTTGTCGACATGACAGGTTTGTACGTACGTACTTTGTCGACGGTGGAGAAGTTGAAGGATGAGATCAGTGACAGAAGCCATTGATTGGCAACTGCAACGTGGGAATGGCGCTCGAAATGTCGGCATATGGCGGCATTGCTACTTGTACAAGCAGTACCTGGTGACATGCTTACCTAAGGCTCAGTTCGAAGACGACTACCAAATGCTGCACACTTGCAGGGAGGTACGGATACAGGTACAAGTAGTTCCTGCGTTCAAAGACCCCAAGCTCGCACAATGCAAGCTGTCGATTTGAGTTTCTGGACACTCATCCGTATGATTTCAGACACTTTGGACTGCGTACGGCGTAAAGCAGCTTCATCTCCCCAAGCTGCGTCTTGCCTGTTGTGTGCTCCGAGTGCTGCAGTACGTACCGCATGGGCTCCCCGCACAGTCCAGCCAGTGAGCAGTGAGCCCTCGGCCGTCCTGGCTGGGCTACAGCGTATGGTACCACTAGGGCACCTTCGTTTAGCGAGCGTGTAGTGCATCACCCGAGTATCTCCAATGTACCATGCCAGCTTCAGCAGGGTCTGGTGGCCTCTTAGCCAGGGGTCACTCGCTGTCGGGGGGATCAAAGGGATCCACATCCCAGCATCATCCCCCCCTTTCGTCCCTCCTCCCACGCCAGCGATTTTCCACCTTGGATCCGCCACCAATCACAGCGCCTGCCGCCCCTGCCTTTACGTTTCGCCAACACCATGGCCCCTGCCTCTTCAATCTCTCGTGCTTGTGTCGTGTTCCCGCACATTTGCCCAAGTCTGCCCTCAGTCCGCAGTCCTCAGTCCTTAGTCCTCAGTCTCCCAGTCCCTGTAGTCAACACTCCCAGTCCTCAGGCCGCTCTATCCCCCTTTCAGCCCTCGCTCCGCCTGTCCGCACCACCCTACGAACGCCCTCGCCCACGCCAACACCAGCGCCCATGCCCGCTCACTGAGGGATTGTGAGTTACCTCAGAGACGCAGAGCAGACGCAGACGCAGAACACTGCACTGCACTGCAGACTTTCTCTCACTCTCTCGCTTGCTTCGCTTCGCCCCCGATCCGTCTGTCCACTCCACCACCACGCCCCCTACCTAGTCTAGTCAGCCATCCAGCCAGCCAGCGCCCACACTTTCCTCCACCCATCCAACTATTCATCCATCATCCAGCCTAGGGTCTCTCTCTCTCTCTCTCTCTCTCTTTGGTCTGCCTACCTTCGTTTCTTTCATCGCTTTTAGTTCTCTCTTCCACCCAACATCTCCAGCCCTGGTTCTCCTTCTGGTTCGGTTTTTGATCTTGCCATCGTCAACCACAATATACCGTCACCGAAACCCAACCGTCCGACGACAAAAGAGATCCGAGTCTCGTCAAATCTTGTCTATTCTGGCCCGACAGGAAACCATCGCCGTTGATGTCTTTCACTTCCATCTAGACGTCTTTCCAACCCTCAAATGCCGAGCTAGTCTCTCAGTCCACTCGTTATAACAACCGCCTACTCTCGCTCACTCGCTGCCATCTTACCTTTACCTACTCTTCTACCAAAATCTGTCGCATCATCGTCCGTCCATTCCAGTCCGGCCCGCTCTAATACGCCATTCGCCACCCCAATCCATTCCTCGAACCGGATCCCGACGCCCTGCGACATTAACGGAGGTCACTTTTGTTATTCCGCCACCGTTATATGTAACCTCGTTTCCGCTTCATCGATTCTTTTGACCCGCCGACCGCTTCTTCGACACCTTGGTCGGTATCCGAAAGTGATCGGCACCCCGACACCAAAGGGTCTCGCATTCTAGATCGGCGCCGCTTGATCAGCGCTGTCGACTTCCACTCGACCCTCACTTCTCTTCACACCGAGCCACGTCACATTTGCAATGGCTCAGTTCGATCCTAACCTCCACCTCCGCTCGCTCGAGGAGCTGGAAGCTGGTATGAGCCCTTCGCAGCGTCTCTCCTCTTTTGCTGACATGACCCTCTCCAGTCATCCTCCCTCGACAGAACGGCTGCCTCAAGTGCGAGGACAAGGCGCCGTCGTGCCCGCCAAACTGCAAGGACGACGAGTTCTGCTCATTCACCATCCCGACATGCAACTCTTGTGCCCAGGCAATCTGCGTCAAAGACGATAGCAAATCTTCCTCTTCGTCGGGCAACGGCCCGAACACGGGCGCAATCGTCGGCGGCGTCATCGGTGGTCTGGCCGTCATCGCCATCGCCACGTACCTCGTCTGGAGGTTCTTCATAAAGACGAAGCGTCAGTCCATCATTGAGGAATCCTACATTGAGGACGCCAATGAAAAGACCATCAACGAAAAGCCTGTCGACCCGAGGGCGAACAACCGCGACTCGACACACACCGTCCACTCCATCGCGTCCACCGTTCTCACCCGCGCTTCCAACATAATCCAAATCGCCTACATCCCGGGTGTCACCAACCGAGCCACCCCTACATCACCTACTCTTCTCGTCCCTCCCGTCCCTCCAATCCCGATGCACGCCTCCAACTCCGCCGCCAGCAGCCCCTCTCCTTACGAGGAGCCGCACTTCTTTGTGCCGGGCGAACTCCGCGACTCGACATACTCTGGCATCTCCGGATACTCTGATAGGACCTCCGTCGCGAGAACGTCCTACGCTCCCCGCTCCAGCATCGCTCCCAGTATCGCCTCCACCATCTACGGCAAAAACGCCGTTGTCGTGGCACCCGCGCAGACCGGTATGCGCGCCAAGGCTGCGGTTGTGAGCGTCAAGTCGATGGGTGTGGGCACGGGCGGCAGCAACACTCCCCCGGTCCCGAGCGTCGACTACGAAAAGTACGCCCGTCCCAAGAGCCGCGACAGCACCTTCAGCGTCGGATCTACCTTTTTGAACAATGCCAACACCGCTACCGCCACTCCCGTCCAAAGGGTGCAGGTCGTCCGTGTCGGAAACGGCAACGGCCCCAAGCAAGTCAGTGTCGGGTCCAAGTCGTCGTCGTCATCCGATGTGACTTCCGTCCCCGGCACCCCTCCCCCGCCAACCGCTTCGACCACTGTGACGAGTGTACCTACCATCGCAGAGGACGGCCCGGTAGACCAGGGTCCCTTCTCTGACCCGCCCGAACCCAAGCCCGCCGCCATCCGCAGCACCCACAGCCTTAGCGCTGTGATTGAGGAGGCCACGAGGCGAGCCGCGTCAGGCCCCGACCGGCGATCACAAAGAACAAGCTCCTACGAAAGGGGGCGCAGTCCATTTGGTGACGAGCACGCCACCAAGGACTAAGAAAAACTTGACAAAAAAGCCACATGATGGGCGTCTGCCCTGATTACGATTTACTTATTTTCTATTTACTTGCCTATATATCAGGGATGTCTCCCATGTTTCTTCTTCGTATCTACCTTTAGCTAGACGACCCGGTTGGATTACGCCCACGGGCCCGCCGAGGGACGACTTTGGATGGACAGGACTCTTACGGATAGGCACCGGCGTCGTGGATGATTTGAGCTTTATCTGAAGAAAGGGAATATGGGATGATGCGTAGAGGTGTACGTCGCCATCACGCCTTTACCAATGTGTCTATTGAATAGAGATGATTCTCCATCCACTGCTGAAAGCATCGTCGTCTGCTGCTGTGATCGTCTGTGGCCCTTGTAGACGCCCCCGAGTGCCATTATCCGCGTCAACGGCGAAGCATTCCAGTCCCTGACCTCCGTCGTCATGGAGGCGTGGAGGCGTCGCTGGGTAAGCCGCCGCGTGGCCGACACGTGACCGGGCCGAGTTGCCTTGCTTGTGACAGCCCCTTTCCGCGACCTCGTATCAATGGATTCGTACTCAAACCCTCTAGTACAAAAATCATTTGACTAAGACAAGACAGAAGGTCATAATAAGGAAGGGTCGTGATAGAGAGTGCGAAATGCAACCAAAACATGGATTCAAAAGACAAAATGTTCCGAAACCGAGAATCGAACTCGGGGCTATGCCTAACCTCTCGTTGTTGTTGAGAGGGCATCATGTTGGCCACTACACCATATCGGATGTCCGTGTCTAAATTGCAAAACTGTGGGCTCAACAAGTTTAGGGCTTGGAAAAGTGGGGCAGCTGTGTGGGCGAGGAGTCGTGGAGTCAGTGTTACACGTTGTGGGAGGGTTGAGATGGAGGATTTCCACCTTTGGGCAGGCAGGCAGCTATAACACATTTTTATGACTTGATCATCCTCGAAGAGGTATGCATAGAAAAGACTAGTTTTGGATTTGATTATGGGTGTCCACCAGCAAGTTCAGTTAATATGTGCAAACACTACGCATGGTGCTCTGACTGAGACTGATCTTATTGAGGGCTGCAATAAGAATCAAGTGAAACCTGGCTGGTTTGATGGAGGTGATGGAAAAGAACTAGACTCCTGGTTATGCAGAGTCTGACTCTTTCTGGAAGATACAATCTGGCGCATGTAATTGCGACCAATGTCCATATCCTGCCATACTGTCCATGGCATTCTCTCTACACATTCACCACACTATTAATAAAGTACATAGTATATATAACTCTTGAAAGTTTCAGGCTAATCCGACAGTAGTGGTATTTATGAGATGGGTGGAGTGTTAGCTTAAAGCCTTTCTGAAAGTTGGTGTCTGGTGTCTAGTATGCGTATGTGACTTGCCTGGCCATGAGCCTCCACCTAAGCGTCCTGGAATACATTGACGATGATTGCTGGGGATGATGGATGATGGGGAGATGATTGAATTACTTTGCCTGTGGCAGAGTATCATGGGCAGACTTTCTGATCCTTATTGAAGAGAAGAAGAAGAAAGTGGAAACCCAGATTACTGAGTGGAGGGGGTACTATTAAGTTTCCAAGGAAACCTCTTGCTGATGATGATCCAGGCCTTTAAACTTGGCGAGAGAAAGAGACTAATCATAAATGTGGCAATATGCTATAAATTACGCATCGATTTGAAAACCAGAGGCCAACACAAACATACACAGGGTTCTTGCCTGTGGAGGCCACATGGCTCCTTCACCCAAGCAGCTGGCTGGTTCACAGAGAGCACATTCAGTTCTGATGTTGCAAGTGCGCGCTCGTCCGTCATCCTTTGTATGCTGGGGATACGCAGACAAGGACGGACGAAAACCAAGGGAAAAGTTGCTTTCTGCTTTGTGCGGGATATACCTTGAGCCTTGTGCTGGTGATAGTAGTTAGCGGAGGTGCTGATGTACCTGCTCTCCGCAGTTGTACGTCAAGATGCTAAATAGCATAGTGGAGAAAAGCAGAACATGAACAGGATTGACGCAGCATTATATATTTCCAGCTACTACAACTGAGGCTTAGGGATCTACTGGGACTCTGGAGAAGTAACAACCTCTCCCAATAATGAGTATGGAATTAGTATTGAGTATCTGGCCCTGGTTCTTCAGATATATTAGTAGCCTATGTTAGGAATATGGTTTGGATCTATATTGCTGGGCTTTCTCAGTTCATCATGAGGATAGGCTGAAGTAAGATATACCTAAGCCAGTATCAAGCTAGGGGCCACTAAACTTGGAATACTGATGATCCATCATAGCAAAGAGAAGAATCCCTATTCAGATAACAAATGACCACAACTTGCAGTAGCTGACTATCTTTCTAACAGGCCCGATTTCCCCCTTGCACACGTCCCATCCAGTTTCATGAGAAGAAACCATTAGCCCATCACTTATAGAATGGGATCTCAGTAGTAAAGTCGTGATGATAGCAACATGTCCAGGCAGGCTCATTTCATTACTGCTGCTGGTCAGCTCCCAAAGGCATAGTCATTGGTCACCCTTTTCCGCATCCTACGTCTCCCGGTCACATTAGTTCTCTTTCCTGATCCATGGGTCCGAGACCAACTCTCAACGGCGCCAACTCCCGCTGTTCTCTCCAGCTAACCAATCTTCGCCATGGGTGTCGTCGGCCTGAAGTCTCCTGCTCGCCCCGGCGTCCCGGAATTTGCAAGATCAATTTCTTTCCCCATTACCCGGCGTCTTTCTTGGTGTACCCAGGTATTATGAAGCTCCCGCAAAGACAGCACATGCGCCTTGGCCAGACCGACGATTGCACCCCTTACTCTTCTAACATTCCTTACCACAGGACCTTTCGATACGTCGAAGGGCTGAGCGCGACATTTCGGGAACCTCGACGGCCCACGAGTCGCTTGGATGCAGTTGTGTCGACCTTTTGAAAGGGGGGTTGAAACCTGGGAAAGGATGAGCCGACGTTGTTGGAAAGATCCAACTGTAACAATTCCGCGCAACAGACGTCTTTCTGCGTCAGTAACCCACGCTCAACGCAAGTCGTGGGTCTGCCAGCAGTACCTTTTGACGTTCAAAGTGCCAAAAGCCCCGGCCGTGGTCTCGTTCGTCTCGACAAGTCATGCTTCACCATTCGCGTTGGAAGCGTTGCCAAGTCTGAGACTGTGTCCCTGTGCAGCATGAGGCATCGAAGCCCGTCTCGGACAGTCCTCCTGATAACTAGATGTCATCTGTGGCGTAGGTTGTAGGCGTCGAATCACGCACTCAAATCATACAAAACTCTGGATACGAACCATGTTCCATAAAATAACGCAGGATGTCTAGAAGACAATGCCCGATGCCACGCGTCCAAGCCTGATGTACATCTTCCCGTTTCCTCGCCAACCGACCCCAGTGAAAGATTGAGTTGCGCAACTCGATCCATCACTCCATCATCCAGCCTTTTCCGCCGGTTATTCAAACAGAATACACCAAAGATGACTAGTGAAGAGAAGCAGGCTTTCAACTCTTCATTGGTAACTAGGATTACTTTGAAATGCATAGTATAGATCAACTATGACATGTCACCGAACCGGCGTTGTCCTCTCTACCGGGGAACTCGGCTTGCGACGCTCTTATATAGCCTTATGATAGGTTGCCCCAGCAGCTGCAATCCCTAGCACGTCCCACGGTAGGCATATAAAAGAGTCCGTCAGAACAGTCCCCCGAAACCTCTCCTGCAGGCAAACCTGTCCGCGCCTTTGAGCCTGTCGGCCAGGTTGAAAAAAGAGGGAACACCGCTCCAAGTCCTCACGAAGAAATACAAGAACGGCAAGATCCGCAGCCGCCAGCCGCGGTAAACAGGAGAGACAATATCTGCGCTCTCTGTTCGTCCGCTGGCGTCTTCGGACTCTGCCGTCCGCCACCCCCTACATATTCCACAGAGAGAGACAGAGATAGAGATAGAGATAGAGAGAGAGAGAGAGAGAGAGAGAGAGAGAGAGAGAGAGAGAGAGAGAGAGAAATGTGTGTCCGCTGTAGGTCGTCTAACAAGTGGGATGCGGCCCGAGTTTAATACATCGNGAGAGAGAGAGAGAGAGAGAGAGAGAGAGAGAGAGAGAGAAAGAAAGAGAGAGAAAGAGAGAAAGAGAAAGAGAGAGAGAGAGAGAGAGAGAGAGAGAGAGAGAGAGAGAGAGAGAGAGAGAGAGCATGCACACACCGCTGCTATACGTGTCATGCCGAAAGTCCCCTCCGTCCCTCGTAGTAGACCTGCTGCCACTGAGCTGGGGGTTCCGGCTTACAAGACTTTTGCTGAGCTATTGCGCTGGTAGAAATAAAATATCCCGCGTGGGCTTCGTATTTATAGCAAACGAACACTACGCCACGTCGCGATGCTGCGCCAACAGCCTAATACCCGAGGCCTGTTTGACATTGAGTTGAAGGTTGATCGACATCTGAGCGGTAGTTTGATCCGATGTAATGATATGATCCACGTAGCCACTCATGTATCAGCGGCAGAGGTAGAAAGTAACAGTGTGTTGATGGTGAATCAAGCTAGCTGAGTTGCCCGTGTCAAAGTCTAGAGTCTTTATGGCCTTCTCAGCAATATCCGCGTTCCATCACCATCCTGTAGACGTTTAGACATGCGAAACAATAACGTGGCGGATAACATATCACAGGCTTACACTCTCACTGGAGTCGCGTTCGCCAACAACTGTACCTGCTAGTCCACGAGGTTCAGGGCAGAAGTCGTGTCAAATCTCAGTTCTGACCATCTGTCACACGCCATACTCTGCAACCCAGACACCAACACTTTGACGGCACAAAGACTCAGCAGCAAGGCGCGTGTAAGCCCCAAGTGATACCGACGTTGCCCGATGCGAGACTTCCCTGAACGAGACGTCAGCGTCCAGGACCGTCATTCAAGGCTGTGACTCTGCTTCTTCCTTGAGCCAGCCAATAGACATCTACTCCTGTACCAAACCTCCCTTCACCAGCTTTGCTCTCACCCGTGTCGTCATCAACACGTAGACGTTGAGCACCGCCATCGGCGGATACACAAACCCCCCAACCCTCAACCACGCTGCCTCGCAGGCAAACCGACAGTCCAAGCACGAAACAACGACATGACGTCGTCTTCGGACCGCCTTCTTCCCGGACGCAATGCAGCCAGCGGCCTTGACCGCGTACTCTCCCGGCATGCCCGCCGCCGGCCACATCGGCGTGGGGACGTCTTACACCGGCTGCAATGCACCGCCCCCAACACAACGCCGACATACCACCTTCTCAACATGGCAACATTGACACCATCGACTTCTTCCCGCGTCGGGCTTGTCCGCATGCCTCCAGGCTGGCCTCAGTGTCTACTCAATCCATGCGTTCGATGAAATGCCGCCCAAGGGCAGATCAAACACGCGCTAGACTGCTCGCCCCGGCGCTATCCCATCCCCCACGCGGGATGATCCTACCATCATCGCGCCCGGCGACTCGGTGAAGCCTATCGGGCATTGTGGTACGTAAACAGTAACTCTACACGGCAATTCATATCAGCCATGATGGTCGAGTTTGCAGTAACACCCCCCGAAAAAAGAGTAAATGTTTCCTGTCGACGAAGAATTTTTTGAGTTTAGCCTAGCAGAGAGTAGGATGAGACCCCTGGCCGTCGGGGCTTGTCGACGTTGGATGGTCGCCAGCCGGTTGCTGTACGCCTGAAGCTAGTTAGCTAGTACGAAGAACCAGAACAGTCAGTCCGAGTATTCTTCGTTGCACAGGGCATTTCAGATATGTGACGAAGCTTCTTTCTGGGTTCGGGTTTCTTCGACGGTAATTCCGCCCTCGGCTGTCGACGAAGAGCAAAACCCAGGGACAGGCTTGCAAGCGTGTGATCCAGCAACTCGAAAATCCAACATTCCATTCCGCCTGTGCATCTGTGTGAGCAAAACGTGGAAAGGCCATCATGCCACTTTGGCGGATGTGAACTGCCGGTGGTAGACCAAGCCCGAAATTCTCCATCGGAGTCTGATCCGGACGACGATAACTCGATGCCAGCCTCTGGCCCCCTTGAACATCCCCCCGTCAGAGATCCGCAAGAGCCAAGCGCACCCAGTACCGTCCGAAGGGAAGATTTTGGGAATCCCCGGTCTACGCGTCGGTCGGTATTGGTCTGCCAGAGACGGTTCCGTGTTCGCGGCGCGCTCACCAACGTGCTGGATCCCAGACGCGAGGTCGCGGTGGGTCAGAGTACACTTGGTAGACAAGAGCAGAGCAGAAAGTGTTGCTACCTGACCAGAGCTCCCACAAAAAGCCGCGCCGCCGGGACAAGGGTCCTGACTCGCCGGCCATCGTTGCATTGTACCGTTGCGGTACTCCGTACATCGCTCTGTACAGAAAACCATACGGAGTAGTGCAGGTTGCTCCCATCTCGGTGCTGGTGTAGAGCATAATAGGGGACGGGCAGGCCAAGTTACTGACGATTCAACGAAGGCACCTTCCCATTGGGGGCCCCGACAAGGCAGGGGAGGAGCATTCTCTTGCCAGATTTGGCGTGTGCTAATGCCAGAGGGATGGCCTCTGGGGAAATTTGAACGCGGTACAGAGCGAACATGCCAGATGACGAGAACAACGCAGCTTATGCGAACCGCCTCCGCTGCCGGCGTCAGGAATGCGATGGGAGGGCCCCGAGGACGGACGGCCAAGTCTGCCGCATGCGGAGTGTAAAATTGGGTTGTATCGACCAAGTGGACGACAGGAGGGTTTCGTCAGGTGAGAAGAACTGACGATCGGCATCTAGACCGAACGGTTGATTTTACCTTTGGACAGAACAGCCGGTGCGGAACCAAGTCGACGAAACCCGGACTCTTTCCAGGTGCAAGTTTGACCTACACAACATCGACGACCGGTGATCGACAAGCCGTTTCAATTTCTCGTTCTCCTGGTGGTTGCCCGCAAGGTTTGGAGCACCGACGAACCATGGTACGTGTGGTTCCCTCTAGGGATCTTCCGTCGATGCCTGCCATTCGAATTAATGAGCACTTTATCAACGTTGCATTCCCGGTGTGGAACTCGACGACAATCGCCGCCGGTCGTTCTGGGATGCCTGCGAGCACATGTGTACTTGCTGCCGGGAGATGATGCGTGGGAAGCGAAATGCGGTGAAACGCAACCCGGACGTCTGGCTCTTGGGTCTTTGGTGCGTTCTTTTTTCTGCTTCGTCCCCTGTGGTGGTGTACGCAGTAGTAGTGTGATACAACCCTGCCACTTTTCTGGTGGTGGACGGATTGTTGTCTGATCCTGCAATGACAAAACTTGACCGTCAGCCCAAGCTCCAACGAGACAAGCGGCCATTCGGAAGAAGGAGGAATGTGAAGAGAGGACATGCATGTCTCGATGATACCCTACGGAGAAACGGGGGTTGACGAACTGGGTTGAAATGCGGTACTGCAGAGCTGTGTGGACGGTGTTGGTCTCCAAGATACTTGGCATCTGCCGTGTGTCTGCCCTACTACCCTCGCTCGTAGGCTTGAGTACACCGACCTCACCTCGAGTTGCCCCGAAGCTGGAGCCTCGGTGTACACCTTACCGAAGGGCAAAGGAGGGGCACGCAGTAGAGTGCAGAAGCAGCTGCATCAACGCAGCCAAAGACGTTTTATCCGGTATCCGCCGCATATACTCAGTACACTGCCCCCTCCCTCTCTGCAGGACGCCATGCTTCTCGAGTAGCAGGGCCGACAGCCCGTCGCGTGAGAGAGTCAGTCTTTGTCGTGTCGAATCCACCTGGACCCAAGAGACGGTAGAGGGCGGATTGCAAAGCAGCTTGTTAGGTCGAGCTGGGAAAAAGATCATCGGCAGCTGTCAAATGGCGTGTGGTGGGCCTTCCCATGGTGCCCTGTGCTGGGGCTGGGGCTGGGGCTGAGGCTGGGGTTGCTATCTCAGCAGGCACGTTCCATAGGCGGTAGGAATCTTGGGCAGGTACCTGGGAAGGAACCCGGCACCCTACCTGCCTTATTGCCTACTGGAAGTACCTCTGCACAAGCATAAGTACTTACTCCGTGCAATACTCGGCGCCTCACCGGCCCCTCCTCCGGATGTAGAAGCACGGGCTCCATCCCGGCTCCAGCTCCCGTCTTCCGAGGGCTCGGACCTGCCACTGGACTGTGACCTCTACGCAGAGGACAGTACGGAGTACCTGTCGCGCATTACCTCACCAAGGCAAGGTAGCTATCGTCAGCTCGTTTTTATCATTCGCACCTCGGAGTCTCTCCGTGCTTTCGTCGCCACGTTTAGTCAACAAAGCATTCGATCCCGGGAAGTAACAGCGTCCAACTTTTCAGCTTGTAGAGGTAGAGCCAGCTCAGTAGGGAACCCCCCCAAGCCCGTGCGAACCCGTCCTCTCCAACCGGCGGATCTCCAGTCCGTGTGTCTCGTCTATCCACCCCAGTTCCTGTCAAAGTCTCTCGTTCCCGACAGCGGACGCCGTCATTTCTCTACCTGCCATGTCTTTTTCCTCTTTCCTCTCGGGACCCACCGTCATCTATCCCCATCGAAAAGAGAAAAACATTGGTAACGAAACATGGCCAGGCAAGGGCTTTGAATCGCGCGCTCTTCACGTGTACTTTGCACCATCTTTACGGGCTAGTTTGCCGCGTCTGCGCCCGCCAGACCCCGTCAGCCGTTCACCTCAGGGCGGAAAGCGTACGCAGTAGTCTACTTACACAGCACTGTACAGCAGCTTTTCCCACCTCCGAGTTGCCATAGCTGCTGACCTTTCCGCTCGCGGCTTGGGCTCTGCCTGGCTTAGCTCGCCCTGTCCTTTCGCCTTTGCTTGAAGAAGCACCACCGCCCACTTCCTAATCGTATACTTGAGCAGTACCGGCATGACAAGGAGGACCCTTGAGGGGTCGTCGTCTCTCTTCCCTCTCTTCGGCGTGCTGCTCCGTCAATGGTATGGATATATCCACTCGTACTACTTGCTTACGCAGTATAACCCCTTACATAGTGCGGCGATGGTTGGAAGTATCGTCGTGCTTTGGCACCGCCTGCCCCCGTTCCCCTTCAGCTTACAAGGATAGGGTCCGTGTCATGTGAGGGGTGTTTTTGGGGGCGGCTGTCGCTAGAAACTGTAGCTCTGAGCGGCGCTCGTTAACGCCTTTGTGTGTGGGGAGTTGCGAGTGTGCTGCTGTGAGATGTGATGGTCCAAAACGACATGTCAAGGAGAAAAGACGAGAAAGGGTCTACAATTGCGAATCAAAGTTGAGTTCGGCGGGGTAGTCCGGTAGTCACTTCTCGACAGACCGCCAGACGTTGAAGAGTCCTTCCCTTTTGCTCTTCATGTTCGTCACCCGTCTTGGGTCAGCCGAAGCTATCAAACAAACAGAGCTCTGACCCTTTCGCCAGCGATGGAAACCGCCCCTCCACTCTTCGCCGATCACGGCTCGAACCCAAACGACTAACACGCCACGACCGGAACGCTCTCCACCCTCCGTGAGCCAATAAGAACACTGAAGCGCACGTCTCCCGTCTCCCGTCGTCGTCTTCGTTTTGTGTGGTTGGTGTTTAGCACCATTAAGGTTCCGTGAAGTGGCTCCCCGTCAATCTACACTTCACAGACTCGGGGCCGTGACATCAGACTCCTTTGGGACGGCGTCTAGGGGCGAGCAAAACGTCGGAAGTCAAAGCAAATTGAAATAGCCGCAATGCGAAAAAAGAAAGGAAAATATTCGTCCAAACTCGCCGCAAACTCTACGATGCCCAGAGTTGCTTAATCACATCCGCATGATCCAGAAGACCATCATACGGTCTGCTGGGATGCCTCGAACCCGAAAGCACGAGCGTGTCCAGCCCGCGGAGTCGGCTATCGTCGTCTTACCCGCGCGCGTGTGTCGTGTCGTTTCGTTCCCGAGCCGAGCAGCGTCACGGGTTCTGGATTGAAGCCGCCGCCACGTCCAGAGTGAATGGATATCAACAATGCTCAATATAGCACGGAGCAAGCAACGAGCTACAGGGACAAGAAACGTGGTGGCTAGTAACACACCACGGCGACACTTCCTCTAGCTCCATCACCACAAGCAGCCCATGCCTTTATCCCGTCGTGTTCGATCTCCAGCATTGTCCTTCGTCGACCGCATCTCCAGCCCAAGAAGCCAAAGCACCACCAACCCCCACACACGCCGTCTTTCGTCCATTTCCACGCGCCAACCACGGCCTCGCCCACGTTCGAACATTCCAATTCACGTTACGATACGGAGCAGTCAGACAACAACCACTCCCCTCCCTCCCTCTTCGAAATCAACACCGTCTGAAAACAAAAAAAACCCGCCTTGGCAGCGCAAGACCCCTTTCTCCGCCTTTAGTCTCAACTACTAAACCGCCTCCGGCGCAAACCATCTACATCTCGGAGTCACTTCCCACGAATGACAGGTCCAGGAACCCACCCCCGGATAACCTGCCCTTGCTCTCGGGCAGACTACGTCGACTACATTCAAATGTCAAACACGAAAGGGATAAAAGCATCAGATGGCCAAGACATGGAGTAAAGAAGGACGGGGAAGAAAAAAAGACATGTGCTCGTACCCTCACGTATTCAAAACCTCCCTCCCCACAGTGGCACGAAACAACAATGCCATTCTATCAGAAACAAACCAGCCGCGGCGCCACGGGAAACACCATTCACACACACACACTCTCTCTACACCCGCACACAGTAGACAACTCGTACGCACATCAACCGCCTACGCGTCACGACAAGACAATACGTCTACCACACCACATCACATACCTTCCCATCCCCAAAACCTCGGCGTACAGTGTTCAACCTCGGATAGAATGAACCCGTTCTACACACCACCCTCGCCAACCTCCAGAATTCGCCCAAACCAGAACATCTCGTAGAACCGTAGCGTAAATCCTCACAAACACCCATTCCCTTCCCAGTCCCAGTCAACGTCCACCCCTCGACCAGTAAAGCCCAGACTCCAACTCAGACCAGATGCCAAGAAACGAAGAAAAACAGAGAGGGAGGGGAGGGGGGAGACATCCCTTTCACTATTACCCCAGACCTACCGGCTTAGGCAAATCATCCGCCGGACCACATCGCGGCCTCTGCCACGCGACATCCCAACTTGCCTGCCGGGCCGCCTCCTCTCCCACCCATTTCACTCTCCCGACCCGTCACCCGGCTCGGCACCCTCGGTCATCCTGCCCACGACAAATTGATCCCGAAAGGGCGGAAATCGCGGGGTACAGCGGACCAAGGCAGAACCACCAAGTACGCGTAAAATATGCTTTCCGAGGCGGTGCGACGTAGCTTTCCCGATATTCACCAAATTATGTTCCCCTTGTGCAGCTATAACTCCGCTATCCGCCGGCGGTAATGCACTCCATCGTCCCATCAAGGTAGTTGTCCCCGATGCTGAGAACGGTGCAGAAGAAAAGTGTTAGACAACGTGGCGGACGGATAATGTGGATTCATCGAGAAAAAAGAAGTCTGCCTGTCCCGGATGTTCTAGCTACGTCCCACGAGGGGATCGACATCTCGACGTGGTACCTCCAAACAAGACTGACTACCCTCTCTTCCTGCCCCGGAGCCCACGGCCAGCCAGAGAAACGAAAAATAGTGTTGTTCGCTATACACAGATTAGAGCTTGCTCCATCTTCCATATCTCCCTGCCCAAGCCCCCTCAAGTCCATCATCCGTCATCGGCTCTCCTGCCGCCCTCGCGCGCGCGAGGAGAACCCGGCCAACCACAACATATATGAACAATCCGGGGGTCAAGGTTGGCAGACACGTGACATTGTTCTCTTTTGGAACCGGACGAGACGTTCAGATTAAAAAAAAGGCCCCACGAGACAAGACTCCATAACACCGCCAGCTTGCCCTCATGTGTTTCGGAATGAACTGAAGAAAAAAAAGGTTGAAAATCCCAGTCTGCCCATAAGGTTTGATTGAAGAAAAAATCTCAAGCAACCTACGCCCCAGAATATGCCTCTCTCTTTTCGTGCGCCGTTCGCCCGGTAGGGACCTGGTTATTCAATCCGTGACGTGTGGGGGAAAATGTTTGTGCCCGAATCGTCTTCAAAAATAGGAACTCGAAACCGCGTGCGTTGCGTCCAATAGTTCGTGGCCCATGGCGGCCTTTGCCAGCCGCTTTCTCTAATGCTGGCAATCATCAAATCGTGACGTGGGAAATGCTTGCTGCCTCGCGGCAGTGTGACGGGGGGGAAATCGGTAAGTCGGTCGGGAATGGGGATCTCGAGGATCGGTGGGCTTCGACCGCGGATCCGGGCACGACCGTCGATACAGGGGAATCAGGTCGAGTCGGTGTTGGCCAATGTGCCGTGTGTCGTGGGCTCACTGGCTCACAGCACGACGCATTTGCTCTTGCCTTCCCTCCCCCTCACTTTGCGGCGATAGCGGTCGCCACCTTCCTTGTCGTCGAACCTCGCGCCGGCGTCGCCGTTGATGGGTCGGGTGCTGCTGCGTCCGCCGGGCTGAGGCCGAGAGGCCGCCTGTCGCTGCCTCCTAAGTATTCTGACGACATCGTAAAAGGCCTTTTCGACGTTTATGCAGTTCTTGGCGGATGCCTCGACGAACTCGCAGCCGAGCTCGCGGGCGAGGGCGTGTCCCTCTTGTGTCGACACTTCCCTCTCGGTGACTCTGTCGCTCTTGTTGCCGACGAGCATGATGGGCACGGGCGCCTGAGGGCTCGCGGTGGAGATGGGAGAGCCGGGGTATGACGGCGATGATGCACACGATTCCTTGACTCGTTGAATCTGATGATGAAACCGCTTGATCCGTGAAAAGGACGACCGTGACGAGATGCTATAGACGAGAACGAATCCTTCACCGTCCCGGATCCATTGATCTCGAAGGGCTGTGTACTCCTCCTGCCCTGCCGTATCGAGGACCTCGAGCATGCACGCTTGACCATCAATGACGACTTGCTTGCGGTATGAGTCTTCAATCGTGGGGTCGTACTGTTTTCGGGGAAAAGCACGGTCAGCGGGCGGCTCTTGGCGGCGATAAAGGCGGGGGAGAAAGAAGGGGAAAGAAGAAGAGGAGCGAGCGGAAACGAGAAGGGGAGGATCATGACGCGATGCAACATCCAGAGGATAGATGGGAAGGAGGAAGCGACGAGGCTTACTGTTTCCACGAAGTGTTGCAGGCAAAGCTGGATTGTCAAGGCGGTCTTCCCCACGCCTCCGTCGCCCAGGACCACCAACTTGTACAGCACCATTTTTCCCGCCATGATGGACAACTATCGAACAGCGACGGCAGCAGAATGCGACGGACAAAAAAACGTCAGGTCGGAACAAGCTCGCTCGATTGACGATGAGAGATGGAGAGTCAGGCGAGGCGTAGGCAGAGGGGGCGATTCGCGGGGGGGCGGAATGGAGGGGGAGGTTCGTCGATGGTGAAGGTAGTGATGGTGGTGGTGGTGGTGGTGGTGAAGGAAAGGACGACGAACGCCAGTCGAGAATCGATGATAGGATAGGTAAGGTAAAAAGGGTAAGGTAGGTAACGAGTGGTAAGGTCTGATAGGTAAGGTAAGGAAGACAAGGTGGTGGAGGAAGGGGAGAAGGTAGTGGTGGTAAGGTAGTGAGGTAAGTAGGTGAGGTAAGGTAAGGTAAGGCCGTGGAGGGCGTGAGTCTGGGCGTGGGCGTGGGCGTGGGCGTGGGCGTGGGTGCAGGCGTGGGCCGTTGGCGTGAGTTATTGAGTATTGTCTTGGGTGTCGGCAATGGCCCAGTTACCTGGGTACTCAAAAGACAAGGCAAGGTAGCAGCAGCAGCAGCAGCAGTAATCAGTAGCAGCAGCAGCAGCACGAGCACGGTCGAGAGCAGCAGAACACGCGGTAAACTGACCAGATGTGTACGAGGTACGTAGTCGCCAGGCAAGATAGGACCGGGCAGAGGTAGAGGCAGAGGTAGAGGCAGAGGTAGAGGCAGAGGTAGAGGCAGAGGTAGAGGCAGAGGTAGAGGCAGAGGTAGAGGCAGAGGTAGAGGNGCAAGATAGGACCGGGCAGAGGTAGAGGCAGAGGTAGAGGCAGAGGTAGAGGCAGAGGTAGAGGCAGAGGTAGAGGCAGAGGTAGAGGCAGAGGTAGAGGCAGAGGTAGAGGTAGAGGCAGAGGCAGAGGTAGAGGTAGAGGTAGAGGTAGAGGTAGAGGCAGAGGTAGAGGCAGAGGCAGAGGCAGTGGCACAGGGCAGGGTAGGTAGGGAAGAGGAAGCCCGAATCTTGTTGGACTCTTCTATGCCTACTGCGTACACAAGTAGGAATGGAGCCCGAGGAGCCCTGGACGTGGACAGTGGATTCCCCTCAGCAGACTGGTGGATTGGATCGACCGGACTGGACCCGACAGCAGCCAGTACGTACTTGTACTGCGACTACACTATTGGTACTCCGTACAGCATGCATCCGTAACAGAGCGGTGCGGTGGTGGTATCAGCAGCTGGCGGCAGCATGAGCAACGAGCATACCGTGACCGGGGTGTGGTGGTGGCCGTCGTTGTCGTTGTGGTTGCGGCGGTGGTGGATGGGTATGGATGATGGGCCAAAGGTCCCAAACCAAGGCTGGATTAGGTTGGGGCTGGTTGGGCTGGCTGGGCTGGGCTGGCAACTGGCGATGGCATTGAACCAACTGGCAAACAGGTCTGGCAGGCAGTGGACAGCGACAGCCATGTGCTCTGCAGACACAGTCTTGACAGTACCTACCTTACCTAAGGTATGCGTGACGTGCCTAGGTAGGCACACCTCCATTGTAGCAAGAAGGGGCTCGTTGCGTTACGGGGTCAAAACAAAAGGCACGCTCCTGGCTCGATTTTTCTGATGGCCGTCTTTCTTCTTCTCCCAGATCGGCCAGTCCCTTGGCTACAGATACAGAGTATCACTGTAGACAGCAGTCGATGTGGGAAGACTTCGAGAATGGTCCAAGTCAATGGACGCGGATAGGACAGGATGGATGGGTAGACTACAAGTAGCGGGTCTGCAAGTATTTGCGACCAAGCCGTAATGAGCATAGCTCGAGACCCCGACCTGGGCCTGTGTTTTTTGTTAGGGAAAAGGATGATACCGGGATAAAGGCGAAGCGGAGCCGAGGCGCACAGCCGACTGTTGGCTAGCTCTACGCAGCAAGTACTGTTTACCACGCTACTTACCTAGTAATTGTCACCAAATGCTACTGGGTCCCGCGTAGGCATGGTGTGCAGCAACAGAGCACTCGCTATCGCTCTCATCAAATACCTGCTGTCGGGTAGTAAGTACTCGAGTAATTGGTTGGGTGAATTGTCCTCGACCGTCGATAGACGTGATTGTGACCATCGGTGCCTTCAAGAGCCAGCCCGGGCCACCCAGTCCCAGCTTCAACTGCAGCTCCGACGGGAGTTCATGCTGATGCTACGGATACTTGTAATGCTGATGCCGTGCTGTGCTGGTTCTCCTCCATGTACACAGTAGCGTATCTGGCGATTTGGACAGGCTTCCCTGATACCGGGATAGGGCGGGTTAGGGCACCTTGCCATGGTACATACCTTAGGAGAGAGGAGAGAGGAGGTGAGGGGGCTACGACGGGACAGGGGTGGTGCACAGTACGACACTCCCAAGGTATTGACCGATGCGCAAGGCAAGCGCTGCAATCCCGGGATGGAGGCTTGTTGGTAGCAGCAGCAGCACCAGCACCAGCACCAGGTGAAAGAAAGCAGAAGCCAGCCGGCAATCCGCGACCGCGACCGTGACCGAGTCCGACCCAGACCCAGACCCAGACCAGCAGGCCAGTCGAGGAAAAAATGCGACGGTGACCAAGAGGTGAAGCGAACAGGCCTTTGTCGCTTGACGTCTTACGCACAGTACTTATGCATCTCTCCATCGCAAAACAACCGCCGTCCGCACTTCTGAATCCCAAGTAAGGGTACCATGGATTGGATATGGGGTTGTTGAGGCACGATGACGGAGACGCGGCGGATCATGGAGAACACTGCGCCTGTTTGCTGACAGTATACACCATGCAGTGCTCTGCACGGAGTATGCTTTGTGGTATCCGTATACTGTGTAGGCTCGCGGGCTGCAGAAGGCAGGGTCGTCCCCTCGAAGAAGCGCGCCGTCATGGGCAAGCTCTGATGTCGCCGGGTGGTCATGACAATACTCTGTTTGATAGGCAAGTACGGATACTTACGGGAGGCCAATACTACCTAGGCAAGCTAGGCAAGTTGTCAGTAAGGTAGATAGAGGTGCCCGAGGCAGAAGGGTTGATATGTAAGCTGTCGAATAGCATCAGCAAACGTCGTTAACGCGCGGTTGTTAGTTAATCTAGAGGCATAAAGATAGGCATCCGGCAACCCGCGCAAGCCTCCATTGAAGATGCGAATGTCATCAGCTGCTTGACAGAGTGCCGGATTCTACGGAAGGAATTCGACCTATTGTGTCTTTAGCAAGTGAAGCTAAAACTGCCCACGGCCTGGCCTGGTCTGGCCTGGCCCGATTACTACGTACGCTCCACGTCCTTGCCTGGCGCTGGCGCTGGCGCTGGCCCTGCCCGCGGTGGATTTCTCAAGACACAAATCGCAACAATCAAGCATTCATCGCGAAGACGACTGGAGGGGAAGGGTCGAGACAACAGGGCAATCAATGGGGTATGAGGGGCTCGGCTCAAGGATGAAGCCAGCGAGGGAAGTTCAGCGAGCCAGCAAAAACGTTGTCTCGCGGGCGCTCGGTCCAGCACAGGGGACCGAGGACGAGGGGACCGCGCAGCAGGAGGAGGAGAAGGAGACGGGAGACAGTGCTGTAAAAGCTGCGCTGACGACCTGCCGTTAGCGTTTGTTGCTTTGCAAAGAGAGGGAGGGGTACGGACACAGGTAGGGATTCGGAACCCGAATTTGGCTTTGGATCTCAATTTGAATCTACCTACGGAGTAACCAGTAGATCTGAGAAGCCATTGGATATCGTGACTAGAGTCGGGCCATGTCATGCCGCGCCGTTCCATGCTGACGCCGGCGCTGGTGTTGATGCTGGCCCTGGTGCACTGGCAAGCGAGACGATCGATATATGCGAGCACTTCGTAAATAACACATTCTGTTGGTAGCACGCGGTTGGGTAAGGGGTTTTCGGGTGACACTTGTGATCTCGATAAACCACCGTCGCACGTCTCGGCATCCGGGTCGGGTTTTTGCATCAGAAGGAGCTGGGATTGCAGTGCCTCAACCCCGTATCGCACTCGCAGACGTCGCACAAAAGTTCAGTGTCGGTTTTTTCTTCTTCTCTTTGTTGGTCTCTATGCAATGACGCATGAGAGAAAACTCTTCTCTGGGCAATCACTCATCACTCTGAATGGGAAAGAGGGACTCGCGGCTGCCAACCTGCCTGCCTCAGAAGTTCAGCCTGGTCCAGTAGATGGCCCAGTACCTAGGCACCTACTCCGTGTCCGTTTTTGGGGTATTGAAGTACCTTGATGATGGGTGCGGATACCAACTCCGAGGCTGACGCTCGGGTGACCCGGATTTACAGCCACGACGGAGACCACCACAGCCGCAACCGCAGCCACATCGTGGAGGCCCAATGTCGAGGCTGGCAACTGAAGAATCTACACAGGTGCGGAAGAAAGACGTTTTTGATCAATTACGCATCTTGATGCACTCTGATTTTTCCGCAAGGTGACGTTTGTCTAAGCTTGGTTCCAACAAGACAACGCAACGCAACACAGACCAGACTCCACGGATACTCGTCTGTGACTTGGCTTGGCACCATCCTGTACTATGTACGTTCATCAGCACAGAGTCGGCCTGGCAGCATGCAGTCGACGATGTGGGTCTTGTTGCGGAGCTGCGTGCTGCCTCTGCCCACATTAGCGCCATTGTCATTCTGTCGCAGACCCAATTGACAACCCGACTCAAGTTGTACACGCCGTCGTGACGCTTGCCGCTCACGCACACGCCACACCACACACAACACACCACCTCGACGACGAACAACCCTCACGCTCCCTCGGGCTGTCACTCAATTACATGTACGCAGTAGGACAGGCACAAGCCGCCCACATGCCATTGGATCACCAAGACACAGAGTACGGGGTACACCACGTTGCAGATACCCTCGGGCAGAGTCTTGGCATTTCTGGTCGTTGCTCGGCGCCGCTCCGTCTCTCTGAGAACTACGTGATATAGTTCTGCTCCCTCTCGTGTTCTACCGATGAGTTCTGGCACTATAGTACTTGCTAAAACCGGATACCTTCGCGTGTTACTGCAAACCAAAGTTGGGCTTTCCCGCCGACTGAGGTTCCACTTTCTGCACACACCCATACAACTTGCTGTCCGAGGGACCAGCCGTCGATATTTTCGATTTGGCATTTTTGACAGCAAACTCTTCAACCACCAGCTCCAAGCCGGCGACTGCGTTTCCGCTTCGCCTCGCCCGCACATGGTCAGGCGTTCGGCAGGCAGGCAATCGACCCGGTATGATGTGGATGTGTAAATGTGGACGAGGACGGTGGCGGGCATGGCATGGTATCGTCGCAGTTGAGCCGTGCCGTATTGCTTGTGTCCTGCAGACAAACCCAAGGCCGTCTTGTCTACCCGCACCGATGCCATCTGACCTCAGACTTACGGTCTGGCTAACACTGGGACAAGGCACGCCTGTTACATCCATATCCAGCTTGAGCCCCGGCATCCTTCAACCACATCGACTCACTTGCCTTGGCCTGGCACTTGCATCCGATTCGCTCCCAGCTCGCTCGGTCGTAGGCGGCCACGATCATCATTGGGGAACGGAGCTGAGCTGAGCTGCCCCCGGCGCGAGACTCTGAGGGGAACATGGCAACGGGCCAGCCTTTCGCGACGACGCCAGCTGGCTGGGGGAAGCCGATGAAAAGTTTAACGGACCGAGATCCAGACCAGTCTGGCTCTACCAACACATCGACCACTCCCGTCGGACGTTCGCCTTGGACCTGATGATGTGATCTGCCCTACAGACTAGCCTCTCCAGCTTACGGCAGGGCAAAGCCCACAAACTAAGGCAGCCAACTACTCCACCCCAGCTATCATTTTACGTGTCGTCGGCTTTGTAACATCGCAACGCAGACCGCTGCCTGTAGCGTACTGCCTCCATTGACCTGTCGGGTTTCACAGGCAACATACCACGTATTCCTCCCATTCGGGCATCAATCACGCGTTGTTCGCAAGCGTACGGGATGCAGTTCCCTGCTTGTGTTGGCAGCCTAAGCATGTCAGGACGTTCGTGTGCGTCTGCCACTTGGTTCGTTCATGCAGGCGTGAGGGAACGGGACGAGTCTGGTTTTTTCCCCTTCCCTTCGCAATACTCCGTAGCAACGACATCAACCATTCAAGCAAGACTCCAGGCTCGCGCCACATCAAGGAACACACATACACGCCGTACCCTGTACCAGACGCCTTGAATGGTTCACCGGTATCGTTTTCTACTGGACAATTCGTTCCCGTCCCCTCCAGGACAGCTGCCCACCAATGTCCACTATGCACACCAACGCATGCACGTCCTCACAGACCACCTGTCCGCTACGCTTCCTGTAGCCGATTTCTCTCGCGATACGTCCGTCTACGTAGTACGTCGCCAGGCCTTGCCAGACCAGGTCTGGATGGATTGAGCAGACTGGCAAGGTAGTGTACTGACCGAACGTTTAGATGCCGCAGTCTGCCAATCCTATCCCTCCAGGGTCCGACCAAACGTCAGGGTTCGCACCGGCCCCTCTAATTCCTCTAATTCCTGAGGCATTCGAATCGAACATGCCGGATACGATGACGATGAGTGCAATTGAGGCCACCTTGAGTACGAATACTGTCCCGTATTCTCTAGACAGTTTGGTTGCACACACAGTAGTTCGCAGCATCAGCAAGCAAGCACCATCAGTAAGGCACCGTACCTGCACCCGCACCAGTACCAGCACCAGTACCAGCACCAGCACCAGCACCCGACCCCGACCTCGCCCCGCCAGCTTTTACCGGAAGGTACCCCACCCGGCGCCGACCATAGTAGAACCCAATCGGAGGTATGCAGGTCACATGCAAGGTATCCACTGCTAAGGTCCCCACCTCCAACCACCCGACCCGACCCTCAGCATCGCCCACCACCAGCGACTACAGTACTCCCCATGACCGCTGTTCGCTACCCTGGCCAAGCTATGCCAGCCCAGCCCAGGCTTTCCCCAACGTCACGTCCCTGGCCGTCCGGTGGCTGGTAATTAGTGGTTGAATTTTCTTCTATTGATTGTCGCGCATGTCTCTCACCGTCTCTACACAGTACCAATATCTTGCCTGCAGTTACCTGAGGTACCTCTCCGTGCACTACGAAAAGTCATCCAGGGTTCAAGCAGCATATAACCATGACGAGAAGAGGCAACATTACCCAACTCCAGTGATGGCTGCAACATACTGATTGCTCTGGCCCATCCTCGCAGCCCTTTAGCATGTGCGTCCCGCTGCCGCTGCGCTCAGGACCCAGGCTGGCCCTCACCCAAATGGCATCCGCAGCAGCTTGACATCACGAGACAGACGCCCAGACCAACTGACCCGACGTCATTGCCCTGAGCTCGAGTACCCTTGGTCGTTTTCGCAATCAACATGGACATGTCTGCACATGGACGCCTCATAACGAGGCCCGGCAGGCACGGAGTCACGATGGCTATTTTGGTGGCGGACCGCTTCGGAATGGAAACCTGTCCGTCTTGCGGTGACATGCGCCTACGGATCCGGCCGTAAATACGGATACAGAGTACACCATTTCACGAGACAAGCACGGGTAGCGTTACGCACACGAAACACGAGCACCCGCGCGCACGACGCAAGCAGTCGATGCTTACTGCGTCGTACGGAGTACACGAGTGCACACATGCCATATCCCGCTGTCGCCGAGTCCAGTCCTTCGGGGCCACCGCGCAAGGTCCGCCAGGAGGCTCCCATCTGACTGTTTTCTCGCTTCCGATGCGTTCTTCACACTTTCGCACCATGTTGGCTCCCGGCTGCGGCACGGCCCCGTTCAAACCCGCATTGGTCCGTCCACGGCCGTTGCTCCCGGACACGGCCTAGCCCTTTGCAAACCAGCTAGTCCGTCGCCGCTTTCGCCAGAGGAAGACTCCATCTGCGAGAGGTGACGATCGCTTTGGTTTTTCCTAGACAAAAGGTTGGCCCGTTGATCAGGGTCCTGGCCGTTAGCTGACCTATTCAACGACAGACAATCTGTCGCGATGCGTCATGCCATTTGTCGGTACGCGGTCTGCCACTTCCACCATTTGATCTGCGACTTTTGCTTTTGCCGTCTCTGAAGCAGACCCCTGCTTTTCTCCCTTCGTTCTATCCACGAACCTCCTATCGGCACTCGGTGAGTGGCCACTGCGGGAGGCCTCGAAAACCAGCCAGTCGCGTGAATGTTTGCAAGCAAACTTGACTCTACCGACCGCCCTTGCCACTCGGCCACGCACGTCGTTCTCTGTCATCGTCGGATGAACGAAACCGGGGCCGCCAGCCCTTTGGAAATCGGCTCGCATTGTTGGGGACTCGCACTTCAGACTAGAACGAGCCATGTACCAGCCGTGCTGGTTGCCTTATTCGCATGAAAGCATTGTGTCTATACTTAAAAGCTGTCGCGTTACACAAGCACCCGCACTGTTCATCGCTCCCGCCTTGTCGCACAACATGGCTTGAGAAAAAGAAAGGAAAAAACGGGACCTCGTTCCCGTGCTGTTTCCTCCACGCCGGGTTCGAAGCAAACGCGGCCCAGGACGAGACCAGCCCAATCGGATATCTCCCCGAGCACGAGCGACCATCACCTTGTATGCAGCGTCGCGAAAGACCGTCTAAACATGGCTTTTTCTTGCCGCTCGCCCGCGTGCGAGAACGAGGCTTGCGAATGGGTTGTCCGAACTCGAGGCCAGGTGGGTGTGTGTATGCTCGACCGACAGAGGGCTGACGTTTGTGACAGCTGTCAACCCCGTGATACGCCCGCCGTGCCACCAGAACCTTCCAAGCGGCTGTGCGAGGCCATTGTTCTTGCTTGACCGACGTGGGGGGCTCCTCGAGGATGATGGTGCGGTTGTGTCCTCTGCTGGCATCCTCACTCGATGCCGTCCTCGCAGACACCATGGTGATTGCAGACGGCAGCTACTTCAATGGGGCTTCAGACATCAGACGGCAAACGCAAAGTTCGCCGCTGATTGGACGCGATTCCAAGAGGGGCTGCACGATAGAGATCGAGTCCTGAAATAGATCACGCGGTTGGCTTGCGGCGGTTGCATGTCGAATCGCAGCGCGGCAGACTTGCAATCCCGCAGCGATATGCGCCAATCGCGGTCGGCCATGACGACGGCCTCGAGTATCGTGACCGTGACATATGGAGAAAAACACCCAACGCAGACCTTCGTATAGGACCGGTGAGCTGCGGCGGCTAAAGACATCTTATCTTACGCTTTGGGTAGCCGTGCCGCTGGTCGACAGGATGTTCGTTTTTTCAGACACCAGGCAACTCCAGTCAAGTCTCCAGACATAGATACACTCTACGAACTACTTCTTATTCTTGATTGCGATGAATCACCATAACCAACTGCCGGCATCTAGAGCGCATAATCGGATGAGCAAAACGCGTCAGTCGTCCCAAGCCCCGGTAACGATGTCACAAGCGACCCTTGAACATCGGAGAGCAGCCCCGGCCATCCGAAGAGTTGCGCATACCGGGGGAGCTTGTCGTCACGACTGCAGGAAGTCAATGACTACACGGATGTCCGTCCGTCATCACCCGCGACATCAAACACGCGGGGTTGCTGCTGCTGCTGCGTTTCGAGATTCAGCGTGCCGCTCGCAATCACTCAACGCGCGCGGGCAAGGATTGGTGGCACGTTCAAGTGCACGAGGGGATGCCCGAGAGAAAAAGAAAGACTGGAGTGCTTGCCCTGGGAAAAGCCGCGGCGGATGTGCCCGTCCAACGGCCCGCGGTGGAAATCCAGAAAAAGAAGAAATTGTAGGGAGAATAAGAAACGACGTGGGATCGTCTGCCGCCTCCTTCACACCGCCCCGGAGGGGTTCTAGACGTGGATATTCTTTCTTCTTCGAGAGAGCAACTGCCGATGGAGCTGGGAAGCTCTCCGCGGCACGCCACGCGCTGAATGCCCGATGTTTTTCTTCTCTCGATGGTGCTGGTAATAATTATGAAAAAGGGGGAGGGAGGGTTGTAGCGACGCTGCGGTTTTAGTGCTGCGACGTCAATCCGGGGGGTTTTTTTTTTCGCGCAAGAAGCGCGGAGATTATGGACATGTGCTTGCTATTGCTAGCCTCGTTTCATTTGGATCTGGTGTGTTCCTAGGTCAGATATCTGGTGTACGTGACGGGGCCAAGGGCCATGGCGATGATGCCCGACGCTTATACTGCCGGCGGTGGTGTGATGTCCACGCCGAGTCGAGCCGCGAGATTCAGGTCGGACGGTACCCCGAGTCTCAGGTATGAGCTGAGCACAGCTACTGGTAGTGCTTCTCTTCGCAGACAAATAAGTTAGGCACTAGGGGCTGGCGGTGGCGGAGTGTCTTGGGCTGAAAACGCGACGAGGACAGTCGCGAGGGAGAGATACAACGCGGTTGCATCCCCGTCGTGGCAAGCTAAATGGTTGTTTATTCGTGAACTCCAGTCGCTCAGACGGGCTAAAGGCACGGTGCCAGCATCGCTTGTCGGAAACCACCTCTGCCGGTGAGGGGGTCCGGACGATGAGGGCCCTTCCGCTCCGAGTGAGGTCGTCTCCGGAAGTGTCGCGGTGCTGGAGACGTGCGGGAGATTACGGCGCCGTAGTCTCTCCGAGGCCCAACAGCTGTTCTCTCCGTCGCGACATATTCATCCCGGAGCCGTCCCGGAGCCCGGCAGATGAAATCAAGCTGTCTCGGTTCCTACAAAGTCTGACGTTGATTACCCGCACCGTTCATGTCGACGGGACACCATAACGAAGGATATCCTGGAAGTCCAGTGCCTGCAAACAATTGAATGGAATGCTGCTACGTCCGTTTGATGACACATCCCTCAGCTCCGATTCGCCCGACAAGCAGCAGGCATGTTCTCGGACGTAGAGGGGTCCTTTCCATCAGGTCATCTGCTCGCCACCCTTGTGAACCGTCTTTGGGTGTTAATTCTCCGATGCCGACTGATGCTTTCTTTTTTGAGGATCCTCTTGTCTGAAGAAAGAAGGTATTGGGCTGAGAGAGGGAAGAAGAAGAAAAGTTCCGAGAGTGAGACATGATGCGATGTCGGAAGGAACCCTGCAGAGACGTCGTGTGGTTTGATGTGGAGATGTCTTGCTGCGGATGGAGGTGTAAGTGACGCTGGGTTTTGGTGTGATGAATATGCCTGCCGGCGGCCAAGGTAGGGTAGTGGAAGTGTCAGCAATGATGAGGTCTTGGGGGTTGAAGCTGGCCATGTGATTTGTTGGTTTCAAGAAAAAGACGATCCTGGTGATGATGGAACTAGCGAGATACAAGGCGTCAGGGGCATCTCATGTAAGAAAAAACATTCGTCCAAGATGGTGTTGCAAGAGTGTCCGCGCGCCGGAGCAACTTCACATTGTGTACCTAGTTGAAGCAGGGCTGGAAACTTGACTCTCGTAGAGATGCTGGAAACATGTGTTTTGAAATAAGACAAAGCTTTACGTCACTTCCCATCTGAAGCTTCGGATATCTGAGCGGTACGAGGGCTGTTGTGCAAATCAGGATAGATAAGAAGGTCATTATTGTCGGGTTGCGTGGGATGAAAACGCAACCGACCTCGGTATAAATACGTACGTCGGTAAGCCCAGAATAGGCGCACCACACTAAGATTTTCTCTTGAGCTCGTGCACGCGGCTCCATGACCTGGAAGCCTGAGATCCAGTCGGAAGTTTTCAAGGTTGCAAGCCGGACGAACCCAGACTCTTTCGTCCGTCGTCCTCCGCAGCTGCTTCGCCCAAGAATACGTCAAGAATACCGTAGTGTGCTGTCGCACTACCGTACGAGACACACCGAGGCGCATGGTAGTTGCAGTCAGACTCGCCATGAAAAAGGTTGAAGATGGAACTATGAGAACGTGGCAGCGACGGAATGGCGTTGTCCAACAAACATGGCGCCGAGCGATTGCTGTTATATCAGCGCCCGAGGTGCGTGCTGAAACTTACATCGTGAGACAGGAGTCGGCGTAGGTGAGATTTTGGAAGCTTCCATAAAAGGGAATGGAAGATAAAGTCGTTATTGACCACCGGCACTTTGCTCCCTCTGTTTGCTCGCCATACCTACCAGGGAAGGGTGCCGGTCGCCCGAAATGCCGATCTCTAGGGCGTGGCAAATTTGAACGTAGAACTATAAATATTTTCACACACTGTTTTTTCGAGTTGCAGAGTCTGTAAGCCCGCGGAATACTCGCATGGAGGTGACGAAGAGAGATGACCGGAGGGCGAACGTCGGGTCTAGCTCAGGGGCATTGGGCTGATCGACTCGGTCTGTCACTTCCTAGCGAAACAAATAAACACTATTACACTGCTCTAGACAAGCGCAAGCTCGAGGAATATGCCGGTCCCATCTCCAAGACCAACTCTATAGTATAAGCCTTGCTCGTAGGATCCCTTCACCTGGTGGCTATCGGGCTTCTGGGTTCTGTTTAGTGACCGCGACGTCCATCAACAGGAGATTGCTAATGATAGCATCATAACGACACCATGCTGAGAATGACTGACAGATAAACACGATGCAAATAATAAGATGTGCCAACCCCGTGGTAGTTTGGGGTTACACAAAAGACCAAGTCATCTAGCAGGTGATTCGAGCTAAACGCAGGTAAAGTTTCATCCACCACAACTGTCCACGTAAACATAGCTCCCACTTACGAATACAAATATCACTTTGAAGAGACTCTCGGTTTCGAATTGATTGATATAGTGCGCGGTGGAAGTTGCCAGCCAAATAGCAACATCGGGATGCCTCGTTGACCGCGGCAGAAAAGTAATAGTTATATATTGAGCCCATTACAGCACTAGTCTTTAGGTAAAGGGGTATATGTTAAAAGATGTTAGAACATTTTGAAGCGACGGCGCGCACATTCAAATCTTTCTTGGATTGAGATGACGACCTGAAGACTCGGCTTCACTTCTTTCAGAAACGGCATTGATGGCCGACGGACGCATGAATCTGCAACTGGGCATAACCCAAGAAACAAGTGTTTCGCAACCGAGTTGAGTCTATCTTCTGGACCAAGGCTATAAGCTCATCTCTTCGGCATCTCTTCAAACTCACATGCAATGTTGATCTTTCAAACTTCGCAGGGCTTGAACGAAACCCGTCCTCGGCGAAACGCAACTCTCCGTTTTGACAAGTCCGTCCACCATGATGAGATTCAGGCTTTTCTCTCGATTGACTTTCACGGTTTCGGTTGTCTGGCTTCTGGCTGTTATGCTCATACTGTCATGGGGATAGTCGACCACATATTGACACCAAACATTGCCTTATCAACACCAGCGGAGCGTCTTACATTACTTCTTCTTTAAAATATGCAGATGTACAGTCATCAATCCTCATGGACAGCAACCTGCTCCTTGCGCTCCCCAGATCCACCAACGCTTGAGCCCCAGAATATCCACTCTCTCAAATCTCGGAATATCTGACTGAAGATTGGCGTGGTGTACGTTAAGGACCTTTCCCGGGCAACCTCTTTGGCAACATCAACGATGACCTCTACGGCAGCATCCACGACAACCTGTACGCAAACCTCTACGGTCTCGGCGCGGAATGATAAGACTATACAGGTATAATCACCCCCATACTATTAACAAAGGGGCGGTGGTCTAGTGGTTATGTCGCTCTGTCTTGTATCGTTATCCGTATACCTAAAACCTATAACCTCTACCTAAAGACAGAGAGGTCGGTGGTTCGAATCCATCCCGCTCCAATGTTTCTGTTTTTTTTTGCCCGATAACAAAAAAAGCGTGAGAAACTTGCGTTTGCTTGTGTCGACGCTAGCAAAGCTCAACATCGTTGCCTTCGACCCGGCCAGCGTCGACTTCCCCCTTGCATCTACTTATCGAGACCTACGGAGACTCGAATCAGTCGAGGTTCAAGTTACCCTGACTATGGCACCTATCTGGCACCGTTTGCACACGGCAACCTCACCAACTCTATTCGCCCGCCAATTCCCTTAGGAACCGCAGTGAAGATGAAAAGGACGGTTTCGACGTCAAGCTGTTCCCACTCGTGTCCTGTGTCTGAAGCCTCTCTCGATAAGGGATTCGCCCATAACATTTCGTTGAAATAATACCTGATATGTATCTCTATCAACAAGTCTATCCAAGGGTTAGTGCGGCCTCCACCCTGCAAGTAGCCTCCCGCAGTCGTCTCCGTCTACACCATTCTTCCTCCTCCTTCGCCTCGCCCAGCAACGTCTCATACCCCCAACCGCCTCGCAACCTCCTCAAACCCCCCCTCCCCCTCCGCAACCCAAACATCAACCCACGTCCTCGCCTCCCTCCACTTCTCCCCCTCCCTTTCCCAATCTTCCTCATCCCTCCGTTCCACGTACACCGTCCTCAACCCCCGGGTCCTCGCAGCCGCAAGATCCCCCAAATGCGCCGCCACCATCGCCACCTGGGCCCTCTTATCCGGCCCCCCTTCGCCCAGCAACTCCCTCACGGCGCCGTCGTAAACCACAGAACTCGGTTTATACGCCTTCCAATCCTCCGCCGACAGAATCCTGCGGAACCCGAGGTTCCCAAAAGCGTCCAGGTCCTCGAGCAGACTCCTGTTCCCGTTCGAGAGCGTCGACGTGACGAACCCGGCGCCCAGCCGCTTCAGCCCCGGCGCCGAGTCCTCCCACGGCCGCAATCTGTGCCACGCCAAACTCAGCTCCTGCGCCTCGGAGGCCGTGTACACGCCCTCCAGCCCGTGCGCGGCGAGCAGGGCGACGAGACTGTCGCGGTGGTGCGCGTCAATGTCCTTCCACGCCGAGACTGCCGGGTCGTAACCGGCCGTGAAGTGCTTGTACGAGTCCCGCCACTCCTGCGCGAACGCGGCCCAGCCGACCGCCGCCAGGTTCTGCGCGGCGGCGGGGTCGAGCGTGCCCGAGGCGAGTTTCGCTGCGGCGCGGGAGGAGAGTTCCGCCGTCACGGAGCCGCGCCAGTCGACGACCGTGCCGAAGACGTCAAAGGTCAGCGCTTTGACGTCCGGGAGGGCTGACATTCTGAGCGTTTTACTTCCAGCCCAGCGAGGAACGATGGTGAGGCCGGATATGTGCTGCTCGAAGAACGATCCGTCACAAAACAAATGTGCCAAGGACAGACCTCGTGATGGAAGCTAGCCCTGTTGTTTGGAATGGAAGGGCGCGGAGACTGATGGCATGCGGGGTTGGAGACGTTCGTCTGCTGACTGAGCTGAGCCGAGCCGCTTCCCCGCCGCCGGAGCGGGGGTTTGGAATGTCTGACGCCCGAGGCCGGATGTCCGATCACGCAATCGCCTTCCGACGTCTCTGTTAGGATGATGGACTTGACCTCGCGGATTTACCTTTTGGTGACGCCATACATCCGGTATCGCGAACGCCTGCGAAGATACTCAGCTCTGCCCACGTTGATGAAGGGGGGACTAGGCTCAGGCATGTTGAATGTTGGTGATGCGAAGTCGAATCCTTACCGTGAACATTTACCCCAAGCAGGCCCGATTACATCTTCCTCAGAAGGGACCGACCACAAGCAGTACAATCGGTGCAGGATACACGATGAATCCAGAGAATTGTCCCCGGATGGGCAGAAAAGCGCCCAACATGTGTGCTGCCTACTTGGCATCTTGCAGGTGGCCGGACTCCCCCCCCAAGCCTCAACATCAGACAACTTTCGCCCATTGGCTCATACTCGATGTTGACCTGCCTACTTCCCAAGGCCTGATTTGCTTCGTACCTGGGCATATGCCATGGGACTTGCGTATGTACTAGCTGTTGAAACATCCTTCTTCTGGGCTCTCCTGTTCCGTAGAGACTTTGTCATGTCAAGACTGTCACGCCGTGCTACCCGGACCACTTCATTCTGGAGGGCTTTCAGCATAAGAGCTACTGGTTCCCTCTGTTTCTGTTACTGTTACTCATAATTTCTGTTCAAGCAACTAGGATACCTGCACGCATTCTGTTACTTACATGTTGTCGGCAACGATCAACAAGAGCTCGAGGTTGCAATGCGCAGGCGAGGCTCATAGATGTGTTGTACAGCTTGCCACCGCATCAGACTTTGAAATGAAGCTCCTCAGAGCTGAATTGACCAAACGTATCGACGAATAAATGAGAGTAAACAGAACTGCTGACTGCACAGCCAGAGGACTGCAGCTTGTCATCCTGCCCTATCAGCCTTCCTTTTAAACAGACAGTACGGCTTTGAAGATGTTCAAGACTCACAGTGGGTGCAGCAACACTGTCATGAGGAAGGGCTAATATTCCTGATCATTACAAGATCGTCCCAAAGCCACTGGGTAAGCTGAGCTGCGTCACGATGGAGAAGGCTGCTTGGTTCATGTAAGTAAGGTTAGTTCGAGCCGATCGCCATCAGCTCATCCCACATTCACTTCCTCAGTCACATAATTGGTCATCTTTGCCGCGAGTTGAATCCTACTCTAAAGACATCCGGTTCGGCATTACACAGGTCATTAGACGTCTTTGGGGGCGACGGATGGCAGATCGTGTCTGGAGTAGCCCTTCAACCGGACCTCTCCGCATTCGTCCTCGTCGCCGTCCTTGGCCACGCCACCTGCTGTTGTGCCGTTTCCTGTTGTTCGCTGTGTACAACGGCGCTCCCGAGGGAGCGGACGCGAGGGCAACGTCAGACTGCAAAAGTTGCTGCTGCAAATCACCTGAAGGCACACGCCACGGAGTCAGTGATTCCGCGTAGACGATCCTTGACTCGATCCGAATTACAACCGATCGGCTAAGGGTTCGTCTCGCCGGCCGTCTTGCATAAACGAGCTTGTCAGCCGCGAGCTTACACAATCCAATCGCAAGTCACGCCCTATCGCCGACTCTCAACCGCGAGCCATCTAGCTCATGTCGGACGCGCTGGCTGGAAGAGTGTAGCACGTTACGCCGCAGTGTCGCATCGCAGCCCGCCAACCCTCTCCGGCCCCGTCCTCATACGGTCCAGACGGGGAGAGAGGTCAAGGATCGGTTCGACGGCGAGCCCGACTTGCGCACTGATTCTGTTCGCGCGGCTGGCTGTTCAGATCATCACAGATCTGGGCAATCTCGGATGAGTGACGGACGGCACATCTCTACCGCATATGCACGAGTCGAAAGGTTGCCCAAGCTTCGATAACGCCAGTCCGAAATTCGAAACATTTCCGTAGTGCTCTTCGCAGAGTTTGCGTCCACGTGGCACAGTTCATCCGAAGCAGTGCGCCGCTTCGGACAGGCTCCGTTAGACTTTTTGCGTCAAATTGAGAAAATGTTTTTGGAGCGGGCGGGCACCAGTCGACCGAAACTCGAAGCTGCTTTGGGAAGACATGGGAAATTAGCGACCCCCATCTTTGCTCAGAGTTTGGTCGGCTCGTATGACGCCGTTGGCTTGGTGGTGCTGTGCTGATGAACGATGGGGCCACGGCGCCAGACCCCAGCCAGCGACCTCCTCCACCGTGTTGTGCCCAGAAGTTGTGTGATTTTTGCAGTCTCGTTGGATCGACAGCCACAGGGCATACATGACCTCAAGCTGTTATGTATCGACTTACCCGATGTGCTCAACGACGGTGCCGAAGTTCAGGCTGATACGCAGCAGGACATAGCATTGAGATATTTCGGCTTATTCCTTGATAATTGCAGTTGGCACAAACGTTGCTTCTTGCTGTACCCCAATCACGCATGACATCCATCCGCGGAAGATAATTCCCTGCAGACGTATCGCTGTGCTCCTCGCAAGCGGTCTTGCATATGCACCTCCGGCTTGTCGTCACAAGCGAATGTGATGGAGCTGCAGGTACTCCGCTCCGTCAGCGTGCGGTTGAGGCCGGCCTCTTTCGGTGTAGTGCGTCAAGGCCGGTGAGTAAACCGAGATGGCCTCGCCCGTCATCTCATCTCTTTGGAATAGGGACGAGGCTGCCTGCCCCTTGGTTCATGGCGGCTCGGCTTGTTGCTCGTATGCTAATGTGCAGATACCAGGGACACGGGTGGCGTCTGGTCGTGACGGAGAAACGAATTGGACAGAGCTAAGAAGCGCGGGCCGACAACTATACTACTTGTAGCAATGGTGCCACTGGCGAGTGGTTCGTGGACTTGGGCACAACGGCCGCGTCCAGATTGGCTTTGGGAGTGACTGGCGTTGATCCTCTTAATCTATTGCACTCGTGGCGGGCGAGTCCCCAATGTTGGGCAGCAAGTCTAGTGTGTCTCGCTGATCCTGCATGTTGGTTCACGTCCGCGAGGGGTTTATCACTGTAGAATATCAGACCGCGGAAGGCTTCCGGTGGACGTCTAGCAGGCAGCTTATACCAGCGTGGCGCTTTGCTGATATACTGCGTACTGTGTACTTGCAGTAAGGGTGAGACTTGGGATGTTAAAGTTATCCACTCCCGTGATGTTTGCTCTTCAGACGAGCCAAGGCCGAGGATTAGAAGCATGTTCCCTGCGCCGGGTCGTTGGAGCTGAGAACCCTGAATTGAGTTCAGTTGGGCACCGGAATGCAATTCAAAACACCCGGAACAAGACCAACAGCTCGACGTCAGACAGGGTGTTTCCTAATAGTGCGGAGCCTCTGAGCAGACGAATTGGCTTTCAGGCGCCCCATTGGTGACACGATGATGATGGGATCGACGCGCATCTTCTGGCGAAGCCCATGGGCGATGAGCGGAGGGGAATCAAGCAAGTTCGGGGTCGGACTCAGTTCCGATGGACCGATGGTAACGAGAGTGCTGAGGTAGGCTCATCTGCACACTACGCAGTGAGCCAAACATTGTGAGTGACAGGGGACCATGACGGTTCGTGAGGGGAAGGCTTGACACAGAGGCGCCCAATGCTGGCGAAGCCACCGAGGGGATCGAGGGCGCATCTGATTAGTGCAGATAAAATCAGAGTGCCCATCCTGAGATTGTCAGGAGGGGACACGAACCGACACGGCGGCGCCGGAAACTGACAATCCTGTCGAGTACCTGGCTGACAGGGTCAATGAGACTGGGGATCAATCTTGCTTGCACGGTCTTGGTCTCCTTGTTGGGAAAAGGGGGCCATCGCAGCTGGAGAAGATGAGCGACGACCCAGAAACCCCTTCGGACATCGAGCCGCTTTCCGCTTATTTTCAAGTTGGTGACTATACAAAGCGATGGAGAGAGCAGCGAGTTTGGATCGCCAGCGTCGCGAGGCGCTGTTGTTGCGCAGATGACGGACTGACGAGGCAGACGCACGGAGGTGAGGGATTATTTCGTGGTGGCTGCGGCGTGGAAACCGGGAACTGGAAACCGGTGACGGCCAAATAGGCGTGGGTTCTGGGCTCGGCTTCTTCACTTGCGCGAACAGACAATGGATAACGATCCGCTTCCCGTGGTGATATCGGGGCCACCACGGATGGAACCAATAACCGTTGTGGACAGCCTCTCCTCACCGGGGTCCCACGGTGTATCCGTCGCGCTGGCTCACCGTAAGGAGCAAGGTGCCTTGCCAGGTTGGTGAAGGCTTCAAGCGTTGTGCCGCGACCGCAGCAGGCTTAGCAGCACTGAGGACGTATGCGGGTGCGGAGATGACACCAAGAACAAGTCCAGCGTCCAACAGGTGACAAAGCTCCCCACCACGGCTTTGACTGTGCCACGGCGTTTGCAGCTGATGTTTATACCGTGACGAGACATTAGCTCAGTTGACAATGAAGTGTTTTGATAGCCGTGTTTGAGTTTTGGCAGCAGTTACGCTTGATCGACAAACACCAATCGTGGAACACGACATGGAGCTGAAGGGGCCAAACGGGGTATGTCAGCGGTGCGAGCAAAGGTACTGAGTCAAGCTTGATGTCGGTCACTGCGGTATCCGGAGGTTCAGAGGACGAGGAGGCACGCAGTGTGCAGCCGGTATTATTCTGTTCCGGAATTGCATCGCGTAGCAGTGCTCCATCGCATAAATGCCAGAGGAGCTCTGCATCTTGGTGTTGAAAGCTCTGACCTCCATGCCATGGGAAGAAACGGCGTACGGCAGCCGGCAGTTCAGACTCCAGATGGACGAGTTCGAGTTCGCCCGACACGCGCGCGCACAGTCTCTCGAAGGAATGGCAATCGCCGGCACATCTGGGGCTGTACGATATTGACGTCCGGGTTTGACAGCGGCGGACGTGCTTTGTGCTGTCAGGCGATTCAGTCGCGACCCCCTGACTGGTGAGTTCCCCAGGGTGGTGTTTTCCCTGGGATTAGGTGAGGGACCGGGCGTTAATTGGCAGCTGGCAGAAGCAACAATATCTTTCCGTACTCTGTGGAGAAAATAAAGAGACAAGGCGAGAGCGAGACAATCCGACACACGCGAGGATGTCGTCGAAGACAGGCCTCTCGGGCTAGGACACCTGAGATTGAGACATGGCCACGCCGTCGACGTACTTGTATTGCGCAAGCGTCCATGGCGGATTCGAGACGGGTGTCTCTCGTAAGTTGTGCAAGTCGCAGATGTGTGCAGTCTGCAGTGCTTGTGACGAGCTCGGCTCACTTGGTGAAGGTGACTTGGCAAGGCATGTATGCAACTCTTCTGGTAGTGCTGGCGTTGAGACTGCTGCGGTGGTGTTTCGTCGCACCTGCGGAGGACAACACGAGGGTAGGAAGACGAAGATAGGATACGGGTACGGATAGGCGACGGCGAGTGACGAGAAGTGTGATCAGCGCAGGCGGGAAATTGCGGGCTCGAGGTTGGAGGAGTTCGCATTCGACAGCCACGACGGTGGTTGACGAGCAGAAAAAAGGTGACGGAAACGAGACGTACTGCGTGGGTACGGTGTAGGCAGGCAACGTGGTGGAGAGATATCCCGGCTATACTCTGGGGCCTTCTGAGGTGGAATTACCGGCTGTCCACAGCACTATACTTGTAGGTACCTACCTACTAAAAAGTGTTAGCCTCGGGTACGGATACCAGCAGGGTAAGGCAATGGAACTGCAAAGGTGTTGTTGCATGGCACTGTGATATCCCCACCAGCACCTCCCCAATAGGCAGTAGCGGGAGCTGCGAACTCCCAACTGAGGATATCCCCAGTCTCTTGCCATGCCCGGGATGCAGCGGACAGCTATACTAGTATGCACATGCGTACGCAGTAGCGTACCACCAGTATTGCACACTGCAGAATCCTTTCGTGTTGGCACTAAAACAACAGGGGGCTCGTTGGAGAGGAAATTGGCATCCATTGGTAAAGAGCCGAGGGTGGAAAGTTGCCTGCCCGGGCTAATCGAGCAGCGGGCTGATGGCCCAGGTTGATCCTGCCGGGCGTCGTTTCAAGGTGGGATTTGTTTCGCGGTCTGTTGTACTTGTAAAATGCACAGCATTTTGGTCAAGTAGGAGAGCCAGCCGAGGTAGGCAGTACGCAGGGCTACGTCAGGAATCCACGTGTCTGATGCGTACTCTGTACAAGACATGCCCATGTCCAAGTCAAGCAAGCAATGGGTTCGCTGCAGGCCGTCACTGTAAAAAGTGGAAATGCGAAAAAGGATCTGGTTCCTTCCCTTCCTGGAGAGCAAAGAGCGAAAGTACGACGCGCCTTCCAACCTGTTGTGCTGCATCTTTCATCTTGGATCTTGCCCCCTTCCTCCCAATAAACCACGAGCAACAGAGGGAGCAGGGCCTCTTGCCGACCGAAAATAGGAGTCCGTTGAAGTAGTTGGGATGCCATTGGCGAGAAAAGGCCTCACCTCAGCCATACCACGAGATTCTTCGTTGCCAAGCCGGACCCTTTATTGTGTGGCGGGCGGTCCTTCTTCTATCCTCGCATCCCCCAATGATGTGCCTTGGATGACTTCTTTGGTGACTTTTAGTATGACTGAGGATTATCCAGCAAATACTCGGAGGCCCTGCAGCGGCAAGCCCAGCGAGCTAAGGCAAGGTACATACCAGTACCTGCGTGCAGGGCAATCAATACCTTGCTAGGTCTTGGCTTTGCAAATGCCTGATTCTCTGCCCTCCATCGCCGGTCAAGTGGTAAACAGAGTTGGGCAGAGCATTACTGTCGATACTGTTTCGACTACGCCTAGTGTTTAGCTTTCTCCTAACGGCAGTGCGAGGCTGAATAGACCGAACAAATGGACCGAAACGTCCGTCGCCCATTCGCCATCCGCGCATGCCGTGTATTACTACATCGGGGGAGATGGAGAGGGGCTCGTCTCCTTAGACTTGACGAGAGACGGACCACGAGAGCTTTCACTTCCGGGCAATGGATGCTACGCCGCCATGGACGGAGCCACGCGTCAGGCCTCATGTCCTGCTCCATCAGATAGAGTACCTCGTACGCAGCTGGCTAACGGGCTCTGCTGGAACGAGGGATAACGAGGCGCGGGGCTGCGAACCGAGTAATGCCCACTGCGCACCGCGTCGCCTGTGATACTGCACTGTAGCATTTGGGGCTGGTGAAGCTGTGCCTGGCTCATTTACTCCCAGGCCACCCATGATCTCGGCCATGTCGTTCGTCTCGTCTCATTTGAGGAACTGACGAAGCAGCGTTGAACCAATCCACTGAGTAGCTGGCACAATCTCGCACACTACCTCGCACTAACCAGGGCTCATCGTTCCGTTCTATCCCATGCCATCACATCACATCACACGCCTGCATCTCTCTACCACCTACCCCGTACTGAGGCCTCAGAGACATGGACTTTACACTACTTGTCATCTCGGTACGAGTGCACAACGCAACGCAAGCACACCACAAAGTATCGTTGCGTGTGGAGTCCTACTCGTGCTACCTAAGGAACCTTACTGTGTAGTAATTACATCGTAGTACGCAGTATATCTTACTACGTAGTACGTATGGTCCTCGCCGTAGGAGTACCTAGCCTTACTGCCACCTGAGCAAAGTAAATCGTGCATTGCAGGTTGACGGCGCACCCAGAGTCTCATTCGAAGCTACATCTGGTCTGGTCTGGGGTCGTCAACATTGCGACCTCGCAGCGGCCAGCACAGCGAATCTACCACATGACATGTCGGCCTGTACAGAATATGTTTCTCTGCCCGACCTCACGTTGCTGACTGTGCTACGAGTATCCGTAGCATTGCTGCACATCCCATCCCATGTTCACCACCCTGGTCGTCCCATTAATTCCATCCCATCTCAGCCTGCCCCATGCTTGAAATGACTGAATAGTCTGCCACCGTGCACCTCACCTACCTGGTCCGAAGAGAAGTCGTCGAGTCGCGCCTCTACCTCTGCCTTTCTCTTTGCGCACCGCTCTCCGTCCGTCTTCAAGGTCCTCCTCTTCTCTTCTCCTTCGAGCGAGTCGACCTTCCTCTCCTCCGAGCGCAGCTGCAGCGACCCATTGTCACGTCAATTGGCTTCAGATGTAGTGCCTGTTTGTCGCCTGGCCTGTCCGAATTTGTTGGCCGCACAAATACCGAGTATACACGCACCGAACACCGCCCCGTCACCAACGACGACGACGACGACGATACCACCCATCCCGTCGCGACCAGACACTTTCCTCAAGGCTGCCACTTCGCTGTCGGCACTCTGTTCTCTACTCTGCTCTAATCCCCAGCTATCTCTTTTGATCGTCACTCCGTCTGTCTAGGACACGACGCCGCACCTTTGCTTTTTCCGACTCGGCTTTGTCTCAAAAACTTCCGATAGACTGACGGTCCACCCACCCCAACCCATCACGACCGGTAAGTCAGCCATCCAGCCGTTTGTCTCAGAAGAGCTGGGGTCTCGTCTCGCACTCCGCCGCCAATTGCGGGAGAAGCTTCTCAGAGAACTTTTCATTTGGAAGAGAGAGAGAGAAACACAAGATGAGGAGGGGAGGTCCGGGAGGAAGAGAGGCTGACGGTAACTCCCCCCCGCCAGACCAGACACCAAACGCTTCGGTACCAGACCATCGCAACACCAACCCAGTCGCCAGTCGCCAGTCGCAGTCAGACCCAACCAAGCAAGCGCCAACCAAGCCATCCCATCTCTTTGCGCGAACCTCCCGAACCAACGTTCCTTTCTCCAGCCAACTATCGCCACCTCTTATTTAAAGTAATTTGTTCATCGCCTCGCGCACGCGCGACCCAACGTCGATTGCCGCCGGTCCACTTCTTATTTTTTCTCCGCCTCTTTCCCGATCGATTACCCTTTACTACTCTCGTCTTCGTCGATTTGCTCTCGGCACGAGTCCAAAGGCAGATTCGGATTCGCATTTCCACACCTTGGCCACCCAAACTCGCTTCCGTACGACATGCCGTTTTAGATCGGACGTCGACCCATTCCTTCGTTGCAACTCCACGACTGTTGCCAACCACCGTTCCTTTAACGAATCTTCTCCGTCTCCTTTGTCTGCGACGTTGTGTTCCAGGCTTCGAAAGCCATCTAGTTTCAAACCTGCCTTTTTTTTTCTCTATATCCCTCCGTTTACAAGGTAGGCAATCCCTTCCTCCCGTGCCACAACTCCCGAATATCCCTCCCCGGTTTCTCATATCTCAATGATATGACATTGGGCCTTCAGGGATTTCAGGCTTACTCGAGTCTCTACCGTCCAGGAACGGCCGCCTCGGCGAACAACTCCTTATTTCTTCTGTCTAATCCGGGTCACGCCGTTGCCCCGTCGTTCGTCACCTCTCACCTCTCACTTCTCGACAGACCGAAGACATTTCGGCAGAACCATATTCATATTCGCTAGCTTCTGGAACTGCGCTGCGCCCGCGACACTCGACGTACCAGCAACGCGACCGTGTTCCTACTGTAAGTCGCACCAAAGGCATTTCATGCATCTTCCTTGCCGCACGTCTCGGCCACTTCCCCCCTCCATCGTGCCTCTCCCGTAACTTACTGAGCGCCAAACACTAACATAAAGCCAGTGGGGGTCCGAATAACGTCAATGCACCCGTGATTGCGCGGTCAGACTGCTCCTCCACGCCTGTCATTTCCACCCGTAACAGGGATCCCCGGGGCTCAGCTGTGTGCTTTGATCCCCTACATTTGATTTTCCCCGAAACGGTTGGCGATCCAAGCACATTGGCTTGCTGTAAGCCAAAGGGGAGAAGCCGCCGCAGCTCGGAACTCGAATGCTCCCACCTACCTTTTGAGAGGTTCAATTGAGGATTGCTGCCCTCTTCGCACTTCACTGCAACCATACATCCCCTCACCGTCACTCTCCCAGTCCCTCAGTCGGTCAACATGGCTGTCTGGGAGACCGAGGATGAGCGCGGCGCCCAGGTCGTCACGACGGGGCTGCCAACGCCCCAAGACACGCCTTATAGAACACCATCGCGAAGAAGCTCCAAAAAGTCGAGGCGTTCGGCGACACCTCCCAACCGCAAAACACCATCGCCCCCTCCATTGCAGCCTAGCGACAAGGCCTCGAAGCGTTCCTCGAGGAACATGACCAATGAAGACGGCATCAGTGTTCTCGATCCGCGCCGCTTCACGCCGACTCTGCACGCCAACCTTGTTGCCGAGATCCTCAACTTGAGGCGCGATCAGGAAGACAAGACAAAGCTCATCGAGAACTTGGAGCTGTCTCTCCACGCCGCCCGTGAAGAGCAGGAGTCTCTCCGGGAATCCATTGCAACCACCACCAAGGAAAGCCGCTCCCTGCAACGTCAATTGGCGCTGCTGGAGGGTGGAACGTCCTCGGCGCTGGGCGAGCTTGCCCGCGAAAGAGACGAGGCCGTGGACTCGATCACCGAGACGAGGAAGAGGCTCGAAGCCGCCCAGAAAAAGATCCGCAGCCAGGAGGAGGATTCCCAGAGGGTTCACGCGCTTTGGTCCCAGGACAAGGACTCCTGGGAGGAAGAGAAGCGCAAGTATGAGCGCAGAGTCCACGTGGCCGAGAGCCGCCTGAAGGTGGTGCTCGACGAAGTCACGGCCTACCAGGCTGCCCAGGCCAACGCCGACGCCACCGAGAGCGACATGGAGGACAACAAGGACGATGCCGCCAGCGTTCGCACAATGAGCATGACCAACAGCGTCCGATTCTCGTTGCAGCAAAGCCCCGGCAAGGTCAACAACATCAACTCCCTGGCCGATGAGCTTAACCTTGACGGCGACGATGACTGGCAGACCGACGACGGCGGACGCGAGAGCGCCCTGTCCTTCCACCGCCACAACCGAACCTTTAGCCGCGACAGCGTCTTGTCGAGGATGCACCGCCGAAACCAGAGTCTCGAGAGTCCTCAACGTCCTGGAAGCGTCACCCGTGGCAAGCTCTGGGTGAACCAGACCGTGTTGGAGGCCCTGGAAGACGGCATCCAAGAAGACGACGAGGAGCTCGAGCTCGTCTCTGGCCCCGACCCCACGCCGGCGCCCAAGGTCAGCTACACCGACACCGGCATACAATTCTCGCCTCCTCCTTCGCCCAAGCTCGCGCCAGTCACGTCTGCTTTGCCCGAACCAGTCCCTGAACCGGTCAGGGAGGAGCCCCGGAAGACTCAAGAACCCGTCAAGGTCGAGAAACCTACTGAGAAGCCTACTGAGAAGCCTACTGAGAAGCTCGCCGAGAAGCCCATTCAAGTCGAAACGCCTGCTCGCCACGAATGGGAGATGGAGGCCATCGAGGCGAACCAGCGGAGGAAGAGAGTCCAGATTAACCGGCCGCTATCCATTGAGCCCCGCCCCTTCAACCACATGGTCTCTGCAGGTTCGCAAACCGTCGAAGAACCGCTCAGCCCGCCCAAGACGCCCAAGTCGCCGTACAGGTCAATGACGCCTCCCTCTCCCGAGATACCTGTCGCGGTCATGGTGTCGTCGTCCACTCAGACCGACCTGCCTGAGCCCGCCGAGCCCGAGCCCGAGGCGGCCCCCGAGGCGAAGCCCATCCAGGAGCTGCTCATCCCGAGCATCAGCATCATCCCGCCGACGAGTCGTCCAACCACTCCGCGAGAGCCTCGGCTTCCACAGTACACCAAGGACTTTGGCTGCCAGGTGTCCATCATCTCCGCCGTCCGAACGAAGTCCACTGCCGTTCAGACCGAAGAGATCCGCGTCGACAAGCGCTTGGCAAGCCTCCCCGCCCACTTGCGGCCCTCTGCCATCACCTCCAGGCCGTCGTCTCCCGTGATTGCTACCGCCATCACGACAGATGACCCTCGGCACTTTACTCCAGTTCCTGGTCACCTGCCCCCGAGGAACCCCAGGAGGCTGGCCAGCAAGCGCAGTCTCACGGACATGCCTTCATCCCCGCCAATCTCGCCCATCTCGCCCGTTTCCGACATTGACACACGCGATGCCTACCCTGGTAACAACGATGACGGCCCGTTGTCCAGCCACAAGGCGCCCATGCGCCGTCCGCATCGCATCAGCAGCCTCTTTGCTGGGTTTGACGAGCACAGCTCCGACGAGCAGGACGAGTTCGCAGACGCGGACGTCAGCGACTCGGAGTTCAGGACAGCTCTGTCCGCTCCCGGGATGAGGATGACCGATTCGCGCGCCTCCAACCGGACGTCAGTCAGCACCTTGACGTCCCCAGAGCAGGTTCTGAAAAAGTCTGCCATTGCGCGAAGCTCAGTCCGCTCCATGGGCCCCGAGAGCTACAACTTCAGCTTGGAAAACCGGGACATGCCGCCCAGAAAGCCGCAGACGAAGCCTGCAGCGCGCGGGTACGAAAAACCCAACGCTGGTCCCTCGGGCAGACCCAACGGCATGCGCAAGGCAGCCTTGATCCAGAGCGGCATCTCCAGCCACCAGGGCCGACCGAGGAGCCCCAGCATGCCGGAGGCTCATCCACCTTTCCCCATACCTACGCGAGCCAGCTCCCGCCGGCCGCCTTTCAGCGTCAGCGCGCCCAGCGACGGGCAGCGAAGCCCGACCAAGGGGGATGCCCCGTGGCACCGTCGCGGTGGCAGCCGCAGCCACTACCGCGCCAACAGCATCCGCAAGGTCCGGTCGGCGGCGGCTATTCCCCGTAATCAGAGGTCGCGGAGGCAGAGCAGGTCGCCACCGCCCTTTTCCGAGACCACAGAGGCGCCGGAGAGCCCCAGCCTCCCTCCCCTGCCCCATAACGACATCACCAGCCCCCGCTACGACACCGGCTCGCAATACAGGTCCCACCGGTCTCGGCTGTCCACCAACACGGCGCAGACGGGCACCACGGATCTCGCGTCGGTCGGCGGGGCGTCCAACGGAGCCGCATCTAACGGAGCCTCCCAAGCCACCGGCGTCGTCGACGCCATTGCGCAAACAATGGTGGGCGAGTGGATGTTCAAGTACGTGAGGAGGCGCAAGTCTTTCGGCATGTCTGAAGGCACCAAGGACGATTCCAGCAACGACCGTCACAAGCGTTGGGTCTGGCTGGCCCCGTACGAGAGAGCCATTCTCTGGAGCAGCAAGCAGCCCAACTCTGGCAGCGCCCTCATGGGCAAGACTGGCCGCAAACGTACGTCTGCCTTTTCTTCTTATTCTTTTTTTTTGGTAGTCCGAAGCGTCTCTAACATTGATCTAGTAACGATCCAATCCGTACTCGACGTCAAGGACGACAACCCTACTCCCCGTGGCCAAGGATCCGTCTTCAACCGTTCGATCCTCATCCTGACGCCGCAGAGAGCGCTCAAGTTCACGGCCGTCTCGTCGGAGCGGCACTACATGTGGCTCACGGCACTGTCGTTCCTCGCCCACTCCACCCAGGCCCTCCCGGAGATCACGCCAGCGCCTCCTCCAGTGAAAGAAACAACGGTACCGGAATTCGAGATGCCTCAGACCAGCAAGCGACCTGGCATTCGTGACTCCATCCGACTGACAAAGAGCAAGGCCCCTCAGACTAGACCAGCGGCACCGCCAAGTATTCCGAGTGTTCCAAGCATTCCCAGCCTTCCTTCTGCGCGGAGCGAGGGAGCCGCCAACTATCGACAGTCGGAGCAGTTTGCGCCGGCAAATATCAACATCAGCAACATCAACAACTTTAACAGCAACGGTAACAGCCACCAGCGGGAGCGATCCAGCGACGCTGCGGAGCCTCCCTTTATCCCTCGATTCACAGAGCGCTCGAACCAGGCGGTCCACGGCCGGAAGCGCAGCAATACCGGCGGCCACGTCCCGCCGCCACTGTCGTTCCGCGGGTTCTCTGGGCCAGGAAGCGCCGGCCACAGCTACACCAACAGCAATGCCGGCAACAGCGTGAGCACGGCTGGATCTTCAGACGTCTATACCTCCCAGCAATCGCAGGCCTCGAGCGGCGGGCCCAGCTGGCCGATGAGCTCGGTCGGGTCGCAGAGAACGTCTGAAGCCTCTTCGCGACCCGGCGGCAACTTTTTCGACGCCATCGGCACGGTGCGGATGGAGGCGTTCATCAGCCCTCTGGCGTACTCGCGGTTCGACGGAGATCCGGACGAGCAAGAGGAGTTTAGGTACCGGGCCAGGAGGCGAAGCAAGGAACTCCGTCGTCGACAGAGCCGGAGCCGTCACCGCGACAGCCACAGCTCGCGCGGCACGCGCACGACGGACGGCTACCACAGCCGCATGGGGGTGGAAGAAGACTTTTTCAGAGACGACCCATTCAAGGGGTTCTAGTCTCGGCATTTTCGTCATTTACACACAATATTCCTTTGCGCAAGGGCAGCCGGTTCGCGAAGCTGGATTCACTCGATACCCATTATGTACTATTTTCTCGTGTATAACGTAGGGAGGGGGGACGTTACAAGGAAGCCTTTTTGTGCTTGGAGTTGGGAATCAGGACACGGCGGAGGTGCCCAGTACCTCGTGTGTCGAGAGCCGGCATGATTTTGTCTGACCGCGAGGGGGCAGAACAAGACGTGCTGGTGGAGGAATGGGGGATGGGGAAGGAGATTTGCTACGTAGTTGGTGTACATAGGTTCATCTGGACGATCTTTCCAAAGAATAAATACTGTAACATATCGTGGGTGAGCCCGTTGCTGGTATTGTCTGTACTCTTGTTTACCGAATGGTGTTTACGCAAGACGATGCCTACCTACGTTACCTTAGGTAGGTATCGATCTGTAGGTACCTAGGGTGCCTACCTGGAGTACCTCGGTGAGGTGTCGAGATGTGACAGCCTGGAATAGTGCTGGGGTGCTGTGTACACCTTAGCTAAGGTAGGGGATTCAGTCAGTGCGCTCTCCAGTGTGGGTTAGCTGATGACATTAACATTACCATGCAGGCGCTGAGGGGTGCTCCAGCTCAGGGGTGCTGTAAGGTAAGGTGCCTGGCGTCAGGTGATGTCGGTGACACCGGTAAGGGACCCCGCGCTACTTCCACGCAGTACGTACCTCAACCTTCCTCAAGGTAAGCGCCTGTCGGTCCCTTGAGTGAAACGGAGCTGGATCGGGACGCGACCCCACTACGAAATTTGACCCCTCCACACCTCCACCTTCACCTCGGTCACTGTTACCGTCACCGTCTTTGTCCAGCTGTCGAAGCTTCGAGCTGGCTTCGTCACAACCTCGGATTCTTCGAGACTACTGATCTACAGTCTAACACGCAACCGCCTCTGCCTCACCCAATTCGAACTATTCCAACCCGTGCTCCGTCACTTGAAGCTTGGCCGACTACCACGCCTACCCACTGCGAAGCCGTCAATCCTCCCAACCGCAGGCAGTTCACTCCACGACCCCGACTCTCCCTCTCTCTCTCTCCTGCCCCCACCGCCAACGAGACGAATCTACGCTATAAACCACGCGAGAATACACCGACAGCCGAACCGCCGCGGAGATGGAAGGCGAGACGCTGGAGCAGATGCAGGCGCGGCACCGCAAAGAGCAGCGCGAGCTGGTGGGGCGCATCACGAGCAAGAAGAAGAACGCGACCAAGAAGACGCGCAAGGGCGTCAACGACGAGTGCGCGGAAATGGAGCGGCGGTTGCGGGAGAAGCAGGACGAGGAACTCGCGGCGCTGGCGGGCGGCGGTGGTGGTGCTGCTGCTGGCGGAGAAGCAGCGGAAGGAGAGGCGGCGGACGAGGATGCGGCCGATGCTGTTGCGACGAAACTCGCAGAGACGACCGTTTCCGAACCCGCACCTACGACTCCGGACGCCGTGTCTCGGCAGGAAGAGAACCAGGGGCAGGGCCAGGGCCAGGGGAAGAAGCGCAACAGGCAAAAGGAGCGGTTGGCGCGTCGCGCGGCCGAGGTGGAGGCGGCCGCGGTCAAGGCCGAGTCGGAGGCGGCGGGGATGACGGACCACCGCGGCAAGGAGCGGGAGGCGATGCGCGCGACGTTTGAGGAGCACGCGCTCGCCGAGAAGGAGATTGCGCCGGACGGGCACTGTCTGTTCGCGGCGGTGGCGGACCAGCTCGCGCTGCAGGGCGTTCCCCTCGGCGACGCCCCCGGACCCGAGGCGAGCGTGCAGCCGTATAAAGTCGTCAGGCGGCGGGCGGCGGAGTGGATGGAGGCGCACCCGGACGACTTTGCGCCGTTTCTGGAGGAAGGGTTGGAGGGCTACGTGAAGAAGATCAGGGATACGGCGGAGTGGGGTGGACAGCTGGAACTGGCGGCACTCGCGAACGCGTACGGGGTCGAGATTCGCGTCGTGCAGGACGGGCGGACGGAGAGGATCGAACCCGCGGTGCAAAAGGCAGAGGGGAAGGAGGTTTGGCTGGCGTATTACAGGCACGGATACGGGCTCGGAGAGCATTACAACTCGCTGCGGAAGACGGCGTAGAAGTAGACACAGAGACAAAGGCGGACCTTTTGATGAAACTTCTATGTACGTGATGAGTTTGGTCCGGCTTCAGTGACTCCAGACGTGGATCCAGTCGCGCACCGTCCCGTCCTCGTTGGTGCCCGCCGCGTGCGTCCGGGCAGGTTTCACCAGCTCGAGGCGCCTCAGGCCTCCTCCGCTCGGGGCGGGGATCACGACGACGTCGTGCGCGTCTCCGTCCGTCGTCGACGAGGAGAAGGAAACGGGGTCGCCGGGGCGCGCGAGCAGCGCGAGGTAGATCTCGGGCGTGAGGCCCCACGGCGGGCCCGGGGTGGAGAGGGGCTTCCCCGAGGGGAACTCGAGGCAGACGAGGCGGCCCGTCGCCGGGGCGAGGAGGGCGGTGACGCGGGCGGCCCAGAGGGGGCGGGCGGAGGGGGCCAGGGCGCAGAGGAACTGTAGCGGGGGTTAGATGAGAAGAGAGTTGAGGGGAGAAGTGCATACGGTGTAGTCGAATATCAAATCAAACGTCGTCGAGGGCCAGTTGTCAAGCCAGGCGGAATCGAAAAAGTCGCCCGATGCCCACGTCACGGAACCGGGTTCCGCGCCGTTCTGTTGGCGGGCGCGGTATAAATCCGATACTTGGTCGCCCCGACCGCCGCTCTCGACGAGTTGCTGGTTCTGCCTCGCCTGGGCGATTGCGGTTGGGGAGAAGTCGAGGGCGAGGACGTCGTAGCCCATGTTGGCGAGGAGCAGGGCGTCGTGGCCCCTGCCGCAGCCGGGGACGAGAGCGGTCGGTTTCGCGGCGGGTGACGGGGACGGGGACGGAGGGGGCGGAGGGGGCACGAGGTCCGGGCGGGTGGCGAGGATGTCGAGGAGGGCGGCGGAGGGGCCGGCGCGGTCCCAGGGGGTGTAGGACTCGTCCCAGAAGGAGGACCAGCGGGGTCCGTGGGCGGAGAGGGGGGTGGACGAGAAGGCGGAGGAGAGCTTGGAGTCCATTGTGGGGGGATGGGCGGTGATGCGTGTGTGTGAGTGAAGAATTAGAGGTGACGTGGGTGAGGGACGGAAGTGGTGACGTGGGTGAGGATGAAAATGGTGAGATGTGGATAAGACTGAAGTGGAATTGGCATCACGAGGTGATGAGAAAGTCACGATGGGATAATCTAGAATCCGCCAGGGTTACGATCGTTACGTGCCAGCGGAGCGAGTGAGGTCATGGATCGGACCGGAAGCCGGAGCCGAAGGGTGGAACGTCAAAGGGGGTTCGTGGCAGCCGAGAAACCCCGCGATGCGATGGGATGTATGTGCCATGTCCATGGCCACGGCCACGGCCACCCCGCGTTTTGCGGATGTTCGGCATCCCTGTGTGCTGCAAATAGGGACCTGTCGGCTTCGGTCCGAGTATTACCCCAGACTGCGACGGTAAAGCAGGAGCAACGCTCGGGATGGTGAATGGGAGGCGGTGGAGGTTCAGTTCTTTATTAGAGCTAGCTATACGACGTGGGTGTTTGGTGATGTGATGAGGGCGTGGGGGCGAGATTCGAGGGTCGCGGCAGATGTCGTGGGGCAGTGCCGGTGGATCCGATACGCAGTTGTCCAGTTGTGGACAGTTTGACCGAAGAGTGAGTAACGTGATGAAGGCAGCGGAAGGTGATGAAATGAAATGACTCGCACTGAGGTTTAGACCTGCAACATTGTAGTCTCGGGCGATGTACGAAGAATTTGAGGGATATCTTACGGATACAGGATTCGTAACGGAGGAATACCAAGGCAAACTCTTACCTTAACGGGAAGGAGATTGATGAACGAGTCACAGAAGTGAAGTTCTAGACCGACAAGGTCAAGCTTGGTCAGGATTCGGCAACTCGCCAAGTCGCCAGGTCGACCAACGGCATCCTTTCAAGCAGCCGGGCGAATCATCGGTCGCGCGGAAGCGGATGTGGGGCTTTGGCCCGACCGAAAGAAATTCGCCCCACAATCCCCCGGCCCCGGCCGGCATCGGAACACCTTTGCCCGACGTCTGCAGCGACGACTTCGCTTTTGCCCGCGCGCCTTTGACCAACGCCGCAGCGAAACACTCACGTCGCAACTCAGTTGCACCTGCAAGATACCCCTGAATCCCGTGAACTGTGTCATCGCACGGGGCATTATAAAGTAGCAGCACATTGCCCATCGTCTCACTCACAAGCGCCACCACCACACTGCAACACCTTCAACACGTCGTCACCACCATCACCACCACAACCACCGCCGCCGCCGCCGCCGCAATCATGGCCGACCTGTCCACCTGCCTCCCGCTGACGCGCTCCTCCGTCGTCGAGGCCCACAAGCTGGTGAAGCCCCACGTGCACTTCACCCCCGTCCTCACCAACAAAACCCTCACCGCGCTGGCGTCGACACCGCAGGACCTCGCGGGGACGCGGTGGGAGGGCCGCAGCCCCGCGAACCCCGTGCTGCGCCTGTGGTTCAAGTGCGAAAACCTGCAGCGCGTCGGCGCCTTCAAGGTGCGCGGCGCTTTCCACGCCGTCGAGCGCCTGAAGCTCGAACCGGGCTGGCTGGAAAACGGCGGCCGCGACAAGGGTGTCGTGACGCACAGTTCCGGTAAGCCCGTCACGCGCCGCTCCATGTCACTCATTTTCTCACTCTCACTCTCCACCTTATTTCCAAATGCCGAATGAGAGAAACTGTGTTTACCCCCCGGTGACTGACACCAGCCACCAACCACCAGGAAACCATGCCCAGGCCCTCGCCCTCGCGGCCAGGGAGGCCGGCATCCCCGCCCACATCGTCATGCCCGACATCGCCCCGCCCAACAAAATCGCCGGCACGCGCGGCTACGGCGCCAACGTCGTCTTCAGCGGGAGCACCAGCACCGAGCGCGAGGCCGCCGCCGCCCGCGTCATCGCCGACACGGGCGCCCGCCTCGTCCCGCCCTACGACCACCCGGACATCATGCTCGGCCAGGGCACCCTGGGTCTCGAGCTGCAGGAGCAGGTGCGCGATCTCATCGCCGCGGGCCACTCCTCTCAGAACCCGACCTTCAACTCGACGGGGCAGGAGCGCGTCACGGGGGCCAAGGCCAAGGGGTTGGACGCCGTCATGACGCCTTGCGGCGGCGGCGGCATGCTCTCGGGCGTGGCGCTGAGCTGCGAGGGCACGGGGATCCGGGTGTTTGGCGCGGAACCCGAGTTCGAGGGCGCCGACGACTGCAAGCGCGGCTTCGAGGCCGGCGAGAGGGTCGACAGCGTCAGGTCGCTGACGATTGCCGACGGCCTGCGCACGCCGGTGGGGAAGCTGCCCTGGCACGTCATCTACGAGCGGAGGTTGGTGCGCGGCATGTACAGCGTGACCGAGGAGGAGATCAAGGCGGCGCTGAAGCTGGTGTTGGAGCGCTTCAAGCTGGTCGTCGAGCCGAGCGCGGCGGTGCCGCTGGCCGTGGCGCTGTTTAATGAGGATTTCAGGAGTATGGTGGAGAGGGAGGCGGGCGAGGAGGGGTGGGATCTGGGGCTGGTGTTTAGCGGAGGGAATGTTGCTGTCGATGGCCTGGTGAAGTTGTTTGCCGCGTGAGTTTGTAATCGGGACGGAGATATTTGAGGCGTTGAGGATAGACACCATTCGGTTAGACAGCTATGCATTGGGAGGCACGTTCTGTGAATTGTTCAATCACCTCAAGAGGCGTGTTCGTGTTCCTACTAGCTTTATCATTCCCGTTTAAAGTGGTAGGTGTTTCCGACCTGCCCTCTCCTTCGTGTCCTTATATAAATCCGGCCATGATTGACGACGTAGATTGAGGCAACAGGCAATAGACCGGCCGCACGGATCGTAGTGTTGCCATCGCTGCTACCCAAGTCCTCGGATTCTTTACTAACAAGAGCCGGTGTTACTTTCGATCCAAACCTACATCTCGCTGTCGTCCGTCCCCATCTCTGCCAAAGTATTCGTAACCGCCGCTCCCCGACCTTGTCCCACTGTCGCACCGAACTCAATGATGGGGAAGAAGAAGTTTCAGACTGTCCCCCCGAGACGGCCTGCCCCCAAAAAGAAGAAGAACTATGGATGAACTCCCACCGGCCACGTTACGGCGGTGGACAGCCGCTTGATCCAGGTTCCATCTGCCGGCGGCAACCTTTATACGAGACCAAGAACTAACACTGGACGTGCGTTTGCAGCGACGGCGAGTGGCTTGCAAGACGACGCAGACGGCTCTTTCTCTTCGTGCCCCATGGTTTTGAAGCGGGTTCCTGCGTCTCGCTTACCTGTCCGACGAGTTCTGTTCGGTCATGCTACTGATTGCACGAAAAGAAGCCGGAAAGGGATGCCACCGAGACAAGGGTCATCTTTGGGGCAATCGCATTTCCTCAACCTCTGGAACGGGGGCAGCGGACGATGTGACATTGTTCCATGTTTGGGTCTTCGTAGTCGTGCTAGATAGTTATTGAGATCTGGAGAGACATTTCTCGCGACGGTTTCTCAGGTGTTGACTATCTGTACCTACAGCGATTTGGCTCTAAGTGATTGCTTCCATTATGATAAGCTTATATCGCCCCATCATTGGAGTCTTACATTGGATCACAGTTATGTTGAAACATGGGCTTTGAGCGTGATATACTTCCCCGGCATTGCTGCTTCACGTCCATCATGGTGTTGTGGCTCGAAACGATCACAAACTGTTTGGGAAAATCATGGACCTGAAGTTTCTTCAAGCTTCAAGATATCAATTATCCTGGCTAATTCAATCGGGGCCCCAACCATATGGCAAGGGCGTCTGCGTGGCGTCTGGAAGCCCAACAAGAGAGACCCGTTGGGCGAATAAAATGAGGCGACAAAGTGGCCCCAGAACCATGAAGACTTGAACTTTCTACGTCAATTTCGAGAAAATTCACAATGCTCGGTTGGTTTCCCGGGCTGCTCTGGAACTGTGTAGCTGCACAAGTTTTCTGAGCTGTGAGTAAGAAGGATGGCGAGGACAGTACCTATTCTATGCAATAGGTCCTAGCTAGATGCCTCAAATTCTTGTCGGTTAGTTTTTATGTATTTTATCAAGCATAGGAGCCTGCGTCCCTCCCGCTTGGAGTGTGACGGACTTCATCTGCTCACATCCTGAGATGTTGTTTCCACGACCTGAGAATATGTAATACTTCACAACCCGTTAAAACCGTAGAATATGAGCCCATGGCTTCATACAAGCCTTTTGTCAAATACTCAGTCTCAACACCCCCAGCTCAAGACTGGGAACCACCGACGAGAAGCACAAGGTCCACCAGACGCGGCTCTGTGTTTCCCGTCACTTTTTGCGAATCATAGTGGTTTCACTTTAAACTAGTCCATATATAAAGCATCGAACCCCCGCTTGCTTTTATCGCGACACCGCAAGCACCGCTCTCAGCGTCAGGGTCCAGAAGACATGAAGATTTGCCAGGGATTCCTCCACAAACCAAAACCCGCGAGGGGTGCTTAGCCGTTGGATCCGAGCCATTCAATTGCTTCGATAACTCCAGCGTATTCTCAAGACTGAATACGCGACGAGAACTGCTGGACGGTGACTTCGACGGCCAGCCGAGAAAAGGTCGTCGGGTATTGCGAGCGGAACGCAGCGTCGCCTCCGATGTCCGTTCGGCTGTACTTCTCAGTCAAACCCCATCAGCGGGTTTGCACAATGGGGCCAGCACCTCCGCACGGCTGAGGAGGTTCATGTTCACCATCACGCCGACAATTTATATGCCCGCTGCTGCGAGACGGCCCGTGTTCGTCGGCCGAATCTCGCGGTCACGGGCTTCTGAGGGCATGTATAACGGCTTTTCGAGTTGTATTCTTCGTAAATACGCAACGACGATGAGTTGCTGGATAGGCCACAAGACGTGACTTTTGAAGGACTGTGGTTCGCAGGAGCACGTCCAGCACCGCCACCCCGAACCTGAACGATTAGCAGCCTTGTTATCGCCACCCTGTCAATCATCTCTACCCTCGCTGACGTATGAGCTCCGTAAGAATAGTCAGAAGGGACTATCGGATAAAGTGCAAAATTTGGGGTATACTGTTCAAACACATCTTGTGCTTGCGGTATCGGGAGCTTCAGACCCTACCCAAGGCCGTGTCGCTCCCGCTCCCGCCCCGCATTGGCGTTGTCTAAGGACTGAGAGGTTGCTTCATGCATCTCGCTCTATTATATACTTCCGAGAGTCACTTTTGTGAATATCCCCTCGCTTACATTTCTGCTAGAACACGAGGTAACATCCTCACCACCGCCGTGTGGATTGGTATAAATATCGACGTAGCGGATGGCCCGGTGTTTGGATCGGCAGGGAACCATTGACGCTTTTCATGCCTGGGTTTCCTGATGATGAGTACACGCTCCTCAACCTCGATCAAGGCCTGGCCGCCAGCTTTCTCGGCGCAAGGGCGCTCTGCTGTTCATTCTCGGGCTCAAGATGGCCGAGATCTCGCTGACGTATACACAGCCGAAGAGGAAGAGCAGAGGTGAGGGGCGACGATGCGGTTACTGGCTCCCATATGTCCCTTGGTTTGACGCCGATATTGATTGCTTGAGGATCATTCGAGGATTACTCGTCGCGTCTCCGAACCCGAACCATATGAGCACGTTGGTTTTGCAAATGTACGACAGAGGTGAGCTGCGGACTTATGGGCAGCACGGCAAGCGACTTGCATCAGACATAGGCTGGGATGCGAGATCACGGATACCTCATCATCTCACACAGGCGTTTGGCTGGATATAAAGTCCAAGTCAGCCATCATCTCGAAATCGATGGGCGCTTGCTGATGTGTGCTTGGTTACCGCCAGGCATCCAACGTGTTGACATCCCTGTCTGACTTATGATTTCTCATTTCCAGGCTCACCAGGAAGCGTTTAGGTAGCCGAATCCACCGCACCCCGATTCCCAGTCTCGTACCATCTGCAGGATACGTCAAGTACGGAGACGACCGACGACGCAAGGCAGACACCAGCACCCAGCTTTACTTCTCATCTTCAGCTTCTGAAGCTGTCATCACTCCTACCGGAACCAGAAAAAAGCAGCAGTCAGCTTTCCCGAACCAGGATATGTGCCGTGAGGAGAAAAACCGATCTACCAGGACCATGTCGTTGCTCTTATACCTGCTGCCAGATACTATAACCAACAAAACTCCAGCAGGCGTGCTCCAGCATCTACAAGAGCAAGACGCTGTTCAGCACTCTGGTCTTTCCAAGCCATCAGCTCATTGCGAGTCTGCGAATGTTACATCCTCTTTACTGTCGGTCTCGTCGTCAAAATCGCGTGCCATGACCTCGTTGAGCACACTCCCAGCGCAGGATCTGCTTCTCCTCCGCAGCTTTTTCCCTAGACGCATACGCATTAGAGGGTGGAGACGAAGGACACTGAAATTGACGCAGAACTCCCTCACGCAAGACGGCTGAATCTGGTGTCTCATCCAGCAGCACAGCCAAGTTGTTGCAGCAGCGGCTCTGAAATCCCATCAAACCCCATGGGAGATGCCCTATCACACTTCGCCGCCTGGGATTCCTAGCGCTGATATATATTAACCTCAAAGACACCATCGCAAGTGCCGCTCATCAGATTACCTCGCCCAGCAGACCCCCCAATAATCGACACTTTCTCAACTCGCAGTCCGGGGTCTCCAACCCCGCCTTCGCCTCAGTAGACTTTTTGCCGAGCAGGCATTTCATCCAGACCCGTGACGTATTGCCCCAGTCTCTTGAATATATAAACTGCTGCTGACCAGTGACTGTTTCGTGTGGCCCCGATAGAGATCGAATGTCCACGCAGCTGCCGCTCTGTCACCAGTTGAAGTTGTTGACCGGCACTCCCCCTTTGTTCTGGTGGCTTTCGATTCCAAACTGAACTACCTGCCGAGCCATCCATCTGTCCTCATCAGCAGTTCTTCAGACGACACCCGGAGTATTCACCGAATACACTGTAAGAAGCCAAGGACGACGGCCTGTCTGCACCAAGACTGGGTTATCACAAGGCAGATACCGCCGCAGATGCGAGACGTAACCGACGGGTAAACTGTGCGAAAAGAAGCGCAAACTTGTTCTTTGTGGCCAAGTAGAGAGCGGCCGGAGAAGACATGAACAAGCGTCCCGCAAAGGCAATGATACCGTGTGCTCGTGTTTTGATGGAGAAAAAAGCTCATACACCAAGAAGCATGGCCTCTTCCTAGCGCCCTACTCTGGCATCCGCCAGAGCAAATAGGATGGATTCGAGCACAAGACGTGGCGGGATAATCTGCGGACATGCCCGAGCCTGCCAATTCTGCGGCCCGAGACCCAGCCATGCTACGCCGAGGAGGATGACCGTGCTGGTTCCATGGTCAATGGCCGCAATCGATTTGACGGGTGATATCAGGCCAGTTGCGAACGACGGGTTGAAGTACATCCTGTCGAAGAGCAAATCATCCCCACGAACTAATTACATACTACATAGCTACTCCTCACACAAACATATCACAAGATCATATCCTTTAGAGATAGATGTGTTTCCCCAAGTTCTAGTCCTCCTCAACCTGAGACTGCAAGAACCCCCGCAGAATCACCTCCTTCCCAGATCCCAACTCTCCGCTCCCGTATATAACACAGCCAGCCATCCATTCCCCATTCCCACAACCCAAGGACAACACTGAAGTCGGGAAATCCCAATAGTTTCCAACCCAGATGAGTGGCATTGAGCAAAAGTCCCAGCAAATATTCAGAATCCTTCCGTTTTCGTCATCAGCGTTCCCCGAAAATGAGATACGAAACCTCATTCGTCTTTCCGTCATCACCAGTGTATACCGCAGGTAATACTCAACAGACGAAACCCCCACGGGCCTCTGCCGTGAGTAGCTGAGAACGACGCCGCCTTCGGAATCGGAACTGGCGGATATATCTCGACACATCAACTCAGCAACCAAAGAGCCAATGGCGGCGAGTCGCTGGCCACGGCTTACTTCTTCCGTTGGACTCCCACGTCGAGTTTATATACCAAACCGCTGGTCAGCAAAACATCCGTCCGGATTGTGGGCTCGACCAAAAAGTCAACAGCGTCGTAGTTCTCCAAACATAGACCGCCGCAAGGCTCCAGGCTCCTCCGGGTACACAATATTTAACAAATTTATTCGGCACCTGTAGATGCATCCTGATGTATAGCCGTATATGAAAAACAGCAAAACCCGCGGGAACCATTGAATCATGGCTACTAGAGTCTTTCGCTTTGAAAACATCCCCTGTGATTGTATGAAGCATTTCTCGCATACTCTTCCACCATTGTCACTGTCCGTTGTCTCGACCTCGCTATATCTGAGCCGTGTCTCCCAACGCCTGAACATGAAACCATCACCAGCTCAATTACCCCGTCTACCACCGGTGCTCATGAGCGTAATCTTCTGCTTCTTCTTCTTCCCCTTGCCGCCGCCGCCCGCCCCAGCCGATGCAGGCGCGCTGCTGGCGGCACTGGACGACGGACCGGCCTCGTTAATACCAAACGCTTCCATCTGGAACTCCAGTTCCGCGGCGCCGAGATAGTCTTCCGCCTTAAGCCAGCCATCATCGACGGGACCGCGGGCGGGTGCCACTTCAGGCGATCCGTGAACCGCTTGCGTACCCCACACAGTCCTCTGTGCTGACGGACTTGTCGATATGGACGCCAGGTGCTCGAAGCCCGGCCGGGGATCTGGTGGTGTGGCGCCGGCATTGCCAGACAACGGCGCAAACTCCTCCATGTTCAGGGCCGGAACGTGGTCATCCTCGATGGGACCGTACTCGCGCCGCATAGCAGCCGTGCTCTTGAACTGCGCGGCCTCGATCCTTTCAGACTGTAGCCTCTCACGCTCTTCCTGCACGGCCTTGTCGCGATTCCTCTTCCTCCTCCGGGCGATCTCATCTGCAAACTTTTCCAGGACGTCCGCGGACACAATGTCCGTCCAGTCGCATTCCAGAAAACTGATGCGGCAGCCGTACGGCAGGTGTCCCAGGTACTTGGCGCGCTTTCGCTGAACCTCGTCCACCACATGACCCGTGGAGATGTGCTCCACCCGCGGAAGCAGGGTGGAGGGGAACGCCGAGAATTCGCCGTACTTGGTCTTGAGGATGCGGATGTCAAGGGCTGACAGATAGAGATGCGGCTGCGACGCGAAGAAGTAAAAGTCGGGCTGGACGGTCCTGTCGTCGCCCCCCGAGCCTCGCGGCAGCATTGACTCATTTTTTGCAAGATCCTTGACCTTGTCCTTTGCGACGGTGATGGCTCGAATCGCCTTTTGGGTCCACTCGTCGTCTTCGTGGTAGAGCAGCTGGTCCTCGGTCTCCTGCTGCTTCAGTGCCGCAATCTCCTCGTCGTACTGCTCCACCATGTAGTCGCCGGTGCCCTTCATGATCCTCGCGTAATCCAAGACGTTCGCGGCAAAGTGCCAAGGGATGTCGTCCGCCACATTTAGCGCGTCGGAACCGTTCTCCCACGGCAACGCGAGAGTCGACTTGGCCGTGCGCGCCATCAGGCGAAGCACAACGTCATCGCCAACGCGGGGCAGAGCGCTCTCCTGCCCAGCGTAGAACCGCACCGGACGCGTCTCGTGGAGGTAGACGCTGTCTTCGCAGAGGGGGCACTTCTTCCACCTCACGCCCTTGGAATGCTTCGCGTCGTCGTCCGTGTTGTTCATGAACCGAATGAGGCACGGCAAACAAAAGATGTGTCCGCACTTGGCCATCCTCGGTGCGACCGGCTCGGACAGGCAGATCGGACAGCTGGCTGCCTGCGATTCCGATGATGCTAGGATCTGCAAGACATTATTCCAGTCGATGTGGACATCGGCATCGGCGGCCTGGCTAGAATAGCTGGCGTCGGGCGAGACGACGAATCGGTAATTTGCGTGGACGTATCTCGCCTTGTCATTAGCGTGGTGACCCGATCCAGGGCCCCAGGTGGGATTCCGTCTGTAGCTTCTCGAGTTCGAGTGGTGATCCACAAAGGGTCTCGGCAGGCTGTAGTTGAGGAGATGGGTGATGGAGGTCTGGCCTCGACGGCTGGAAGCGTTGCGAAGAGCTCTCAGCTCGGCCATGGCGTCATCGTCGTCGGGATTGGAGTGCCTCGCATCGCCGAGAGCTGGTCGTCTCTGCATCTTGTGCTGCTTTCGAGAGCCCTGTCCCTTACGAGGAGATGCGTGGGGAAACGAAGAGCCGGCTTGAGACGGGCGGCGGTTGGATTCGAAGCTCGCGGTGACGGGGCCGGGCTGAATCGCGGGGGAATGGGAAGTCGACGCTGAAAGGGACTTGCCCAGATTCGACGGAGTCGAGCTCATATTCGGTGAGTGAGCGACAGTGGTGTTCGTTCTTGGGCCTCGCCACCGATGAAGCAAGGATAGTCGGGCAGTCTGCTGATGGACGTCTCGATGCAATTCGCAGAGGGGAATCGAGGGTAGATCGTAGGGTGGCACCGCGGGGCTGAAGACCCCTAATGATGTCGTCGGAAGAGAGGAGGATATCGTCCTGAGCCGTGCAATCTTCAGACTGAGAGGTAAAATCAGGTGAGTAGGATGTATATAGAAGGACAAGATGGGGTCCAAAGGCGGACGGACCCCATAGGTGATGCTAGGTGGAGATCAGGTAATCGGATGTCGAGGAGTTGCAGCGAAGCGCGGAGGCGGCAGCACCAGCAGCAGCAGCATCAGTAACAGTAACAGTAACAGCAGCAGGCGAGGAGGTTGTGGTGCAGCACGTTTACGTAGAGTCATTAGCGGGGCAAATCCAGTTGCCGTGCGTGACGAACGTGGAGCTCGGTATCTAGAGGTACGTACTGGAGCATCCAAGTCACGTGCTTTCGGCGATAATCATGGCCTCATCGGTAGGTCCAGTCCGGTGTGTTGCAGCGATCGGAAAGCTTTCAGTCTGCGATACGACGACCGTAGTCTATCTAGCCACTCCATTCCGCGTGTGCGTGTTCACTCAACGCGCCTTGGACAGGCACAGCAACATCCCACAGATGCATCCCGACAGAACAAGAGAGCACTAGCTAGATCGAATGGTATGGATCATATGCATATTAGGCCCGACGAGGTATTATGGTACAAGATGGTCCGATGCAGATGAGCCGTCAAGAGCAAAGGAAAGCATAAAAAGTTTGAAAAGACGGAGAGCCTACAACATCCTCGATTAATTATAGAGGCTCCGCCGCCATGCCCGTCCTCCCCACGTTCCATCCTTGGCATTCAGCTGCCATGCTTCATTCTGCCTCTCGAGCTTTTGCACGTGCAAAGTGACCAGGGGAATCATAGAAACGACAAATAACCCAAACACGCAGAACCCCACAAGAGAAACCATGCGAGCGAGGCGAAACACACGCCGCCCACCCACGCCCGTCCGCCTTGGCGGCAGACTCTATTCACCATGACCACGAAGCCGCTTATTTGCTGTGAACCTTGCTTTTGAGCTTGCCGATGAAGGCGCTCAGGCGGTTCTTCTTCTTCTTCTCCGTGCCGGCAGGGCTCTCGACGGGCTTTACAGTGCTTGGTGCTGTCGACTCGGGGGCAGAGGAAGCGGCCTTGGCGGGGGTGGCGGGAGCCTCGGGCTCCTTGGTCTCGGTGGTGCCATTAGTTCCGTTGACGGTAGTGTGGGCGCCGTTGGCACCGTTGACCTCCTTGGGCTCGTCCTTGGTGACGGCCTCCTTGACCTCCTCCTTGGCGATCTTGGCCTCCTCCTTGACGGCCTCGGTCTTGCTCTTGTCGCCCTCCTTGACCTCTTCCTTGGTCTCCTTGACCTCCTCCTTGACGGCCTCGGTCGTGGGCTTCTCGGCGGTCTCGCCGACGGCGGGCACAGCCTTGACCTCCTTCAAGAGCTCAGCCTCGACCTCCTTCTTCTCGATGACGGCCTCGGTGTTGGCAGCGGCCTCGGGGCTCTCGCCGGACTCGGCGATGGCCTCCTTGACGACGGCAGGGACTTCGGGGGCAACCTCCTCACGAGTCTCCTCCTTCACCTGACCGCCAACGGTCTCCTGAACGGAAACGGGCAAGCTCTCCTTGACGGGCTCGGGCAGGTTAGCAGCAGCGTCGGTAGCGGCGACGGAGGCCTGGTCGACGGCCGGAGCTGTAGCCTCGACGATGGCGTCCTTGGCGGCGACGGCAGCGGCGATGACGATGCCACCAGCAGTGGCAACAGTAGCGGCAATGCCGGCGTTCTCGGACTTTTGGGTGCCGAAACCAGCGGTACCCTCAGAGGTAGAGGGAGCAGTAGGGACCTTCTCGAGGAGCTCGTCCTCGACGACAGCCTTGTCCTGGACGGCCTCGGGGTTGGCGCTGGCCTCGGGCTCAGCGTTTGCCTTCTCCTGACTCTCCTTGACGACGTCGGGAACCTCGACCTTCTTGGTCTCTACGGGAACCTCGGCGGCCAGGGCGGCAGTGGTGGATGTAGGCGCGGCGCTGTTGATGGTGACATCGGTCGCGGACACGACGGGCAGGCTGGACTCGGGGATGGTGCTGGAAGTGACAGCAGGCAGGGCGGTCTCGTCCTTGGACAGGCCGGGCAGAGCGCTCGCGTCCTCGTAACCCTCCTTGTCAAGCTTGACGTGCTCGTTGATGTCGCCGGCCTTGGCAGATGGGGGAAGAGGCTCACCGGCCTCAACCTTGATGGGCTCGGCGGTAACGTCCTGGGCGGGGAGAGGGTTCACGCCAAAGGCCTTGTCCAGCTCGATGGCGGGGGTGGCAGGGAAGCCGCCGGGGATGTCGGAAGGGGTAGCCTGGGGCAGGTCGGTCTTCTCGTCGTCCTTCTTCTCGAGAGGCACGTCCTTGGCCAGGGCGGCGGTGGTGGACTCGGGAGTAACAGTGTTCATGACTGCGGCGGTGTTGTTGTCCTCCTTGGTGATTTGATCGGGAGTAAGGAAGTTGTTTACGTTGCCCTCGTGATCAGGTTCTTGAGGCGCGGTGTGATCTGTGATCCAGTTGTTGTCGACGACAAACTGTAGGAGAGAGAAATGAGCAGGTCAGTAAAATTGGAACAAGCAAGGTAAATTAGGATGACGATGTTTTTAAGCGAGAATCGGTCGGTGGGCAACACGAGGGGTGGTGGTGCAATGGATCCCAGGAAGATATGACGACGCACGGCGAACCCGGATTGGGGCTGGATCAGCTGGGCAGAGTGCAGTGCAGTGTAGTCAAGTACGGCAGCAGTGTGTGTGCCAGTGTTTTGATGGGCGAGTTGGCCAGGTCTTATTTCGACAAGGTGTGGTGAGGTAGTCGTGGAGGAAAGTGAGGTGGTGGTATGGTAGGGCAGGTGGAAGGCGAGTGAGCGATGGTATGGTTCGTGTACTCCTTGGCCAGGGGGGGGACATCGAGCGGTTCCAGCTTGTTCCTGGTTGCCGTCTTGGTGTAACCAGAGGAGACGGCGCGCCTTTGGAGCAGGTAGGAGGCAGCGTGGTATCCTCTGTAGCGTTGCCTTGCCTTACTCTACCATATACTCCATAGTGCAGGCAGGTAAGACAGGTGGTACCTCTGTCCGTCTGGCCAGGTATTCTTCTTTCTAGCCTCTTCCCTGGGGCACCGCCATCAGTCGCGCTGGCTCGCGACATGAGAGGGGAAAAAAAAACCCAGAGACAGTCTGACGGGAAATTGGCAGTGGTGGTTTTGTTTGGTGGCTGCTGCTGGTTGCTGCCGGTCTGCCCATGCTAAGCCAAATATCGCAGCGAACCTGTCAGGTTCAGGCTGTCTGCATGGGAGACCCCAGTCACCATGACCGTCCACGTCTGCTCACCCATGCTCGTGACCACGATGAGTGGCCGTACGGCTCCATCACCACAGCTCAAAAAGGAGCAATGAACCTGGAAAACCTTGTTCATTTCCTTTCGGGCCTGTGGGACTGCGGAAAAGCGGAGCAGCCACGACATTGGACGTGAGATTGCGACAGGACCTCTCCAAGATCGCGCGCTGCCCTGCCCTGCCTTGCCCTGGCCTGCGCTGCACTGCACTGCACTGCAGCGGACTTGCCCTAGGCTGGACTGGGCTGGGCTACTCCAGTTCCGCCAGCCGCCAGTCATTTTGCCCAATTGTCGCAGGAAGCCGCGCCGCTGAGCAGCAACTGCAAGACGAGTTGCGTCATACCAGCCCGGCACCAACGGCCAGATAGGCTGACACTGGCAGTTCCAAGACCCGCGCGAGCAGGTTGTGTCGCAACTCTCGGCGTTTGCCAACGTGGCTGCTCTGTTTCCATATTCCAACCTGACCATTGCAGGCTGCCGCGTGTCTATATCAGGATGGTTGGCCCATTTCTGGCTGCCAGTCCATATGCGCTGAGGGCTAGTGTAATGGCGGGAAGGCAGCAGCATTAAGCAGCCGACGGGATCGCCATCAAAGCCCCAACGGGAGCGGCATGGCAGGGCAGAGACAATCGCGTAGTGGATAATGGCCGGGCTGACAACAAAGGAGGACGGCCGGGCGGCGGCCGCGGGAGCGACAGATGTTGGCGTGGGAGAAAAAAGGTTGGTAGCTCAGAGCAGCGCAAAGTGCATTGCAGTACCGCCAAGGGCTGGACACGGACACGCCAATTTGCGAAATTGATGATAAAAGCCCCGATGTCTCATTGTGTGACGTGCCGCATCCAAGACGGAGCAGGGAGCTGGCGATCTGCCAGTTGGACTCGGAGTCGGAGTCGGAGATGGAGCTGGAGTTGGAGCTGCAGCTGGGGAAGCTGCGAGGGAGCTTCAGCCAGACGGCGGTCTTACGGCTCACTCCCGTCCACCCCAACCCAATCTCCGTCGCAAGGTGGTCGCCAAGAGACCACCCAACAGCAGCGTGCGCCGTCCATCTTCATCCAGTCGACGCTGAGCTCGAAGTGCACAGCGTTCTGATGGCTCAACACTGCGTGTCCTCATGACAATGTCAAGGATGGAGGCATGTTCGGTACTCGTCCAAAACCGCCAGAAGGTATCGCCAAGTGCTTGGTGTACCCGTGCTCCGTACTCTGTAGGAGCCAGGATGGCGTCGACGCACGGATGTCATCGCGCTCTGAGCGAATCTGGTCGAGCAGAGTATCCGTAGGGAGTACCAGGTAGAGGAGGGCAGGGCTGCTTGTGGTTTTCGATCGATTGCTCATGTCGCGGCTGACCCAATCTCGCTTTCACTTTTGGCTGCTGTCGCTACCCCTCGTCCCACAATTGCGCCGCGATAAGGAAATCCGGGTGTCGTCGTGTCGTATCGGCCGAGGGGTCCAAGTGATCCAAGTCCGTCGGGAAGATTCTCAATGGGAAAGGGCAAATGAAAAACTGAAGTTGTCCGCTTCACGGCGACGCACCTTGTAGTAGATCTTCTCTGTGGCCTCGGGCAGGGTGACCGTCTTCTCAAAGTTGGCGCCGACCTTTTCCAGCTTCTCGCTCTTGGTCCAGTTGTCAAAGGTTCCGGTAACGTAGACCTCTTCGGCCGGGTGAGCACTATGGGAAACGCAAGTGTTAGCCACAGCATTGCTCCTTTAAATGTGAGAGTTTCTCCAGTCGCGAATGGGCTGTCGTAACTCTACGCAGAGTGGACTCGCTACTCGCTCTGTCCGAAGCGGTACAGTGAAGCCGCAACCGGCGTAGAGGTGTAGAAAAAAAGGGTCTCCTTCCACATGGCCATGAACACAAGCATGCAAGCCAACTGCCACTCGAGCTACAAAAAGGAGCCTCATACGAGAAGCGCGGAAGCGTAATGCAAGAAGTCGGGGCAGCTTGTTGTCTCTGGTCGCGTTCCAAGCGAACGTAGGGGGAACGCAGGCGGGGAGGAAGTATGAGACCGGAATGCGATGCGCCGCGACACACGAAGAAGAAGTGCGGTGCGATGCGATGATGCGATGGGAGCAAAAAGCGGGTGGTCTCACCAAGTAAACTTGAAAACGCCCATTCTGTACGGGGTAATGGGATTCTGGGATTCGAAGCGGAACAATTACGATTATACCCGTCGGCGAAGCAGGTCGTCGGCGGTGCGATGGGAGGTTTTGTTCGAGGGTTCGAAGATCAACTTTCGGAGGAAGCAGAGAGAATGGCTTTTGGGGAGAAAAATGAAAAAGAAAAGTAGAGCTGAGGGGTGATGCGACGGGAACCCCCAAATTGCGCGCGTGGGAATGAAATAGTCGGGGTGGAGGTCGCCTTGAACTGCGGGAGGTGACGGAAGGTGGTGGTGACTGTGGGTTTGGTCCCTGAACTGCCCGCCACTCAGGCACCTGCCTACCTTTAGCTTACCCAGGTACCTACCTCTCAGGTTCCTATGTACCTGGACACCCTTCGCCGTAGGCACTCGACCCCCTGTGGCCACTGTCAAGGAGGTGCTGCGACTGGACCTTGGCCTTGGCTCGGGGGCGCACCAACTGTTGGCCTGTGCCGTGTCGCTGCACTGGTCTTGCGCGGCGATGTGAGATGGTGCGGCCTTGCGGCGCAGGCGTTGGCGTCAGTTGTCGTCGGCGGTCTGGACACGCTCGACAGTCGACTCCACCAAGGACGCGACTTTCTTGATGCGCGCTGCAGCCTGGGTGTGCTTGATCACCAGCGGTGAGGGCGCCCCGAGAATGACGACAGTCCCCCATGGTACGTAGCATAGACCATTTGCTTGCTTGGGCGCTTATACAGGGTTTCGGGCACCATGACAGACCTCACTCCGGTTTTGTAGGGGTGCGATGTGAGATACCTTAATCTTCAGCTTCAACGGTTTGTCTTGCCTTTCAGACTCTACGTTCCTTGAGTATCTACCCAGGGTATACACTACGATTAAGGTACGGTGCTATAGAAAGCACTACAACGTGCACAGAGGTAGGTAAGGTAGGTACGTAGCGCATAAAGTACCAGACAAGAATCCCGCAATTTTGGACTGTCTCCTCCTACGCCGAGTAGCAAGAGTCACACAGAGTTTAGGAGGAGAGCCTCAGATTTAGAGCAATGACACGTCCAATAATATCCCTGACTTCCCGGGGCGTGACTAGGACTGGGCGCAGAGATCCTAAGGCTCAACGAGGTGAGGTCGTCACAGCGTCGCAGTGTTACAGTGTTACAGCGTTACAGCGTTACAGCGTTACAGCGTTACAGCGTTACAGCGTTACAGCGTTACAGCGTTACAGCGTTACAGCGTTACAGCGTTACAGCGTTACAGCGTTACAGCGTTACAGCGTTACAGCGTTACAGCGTTACAGCGTTACAGCGTTACAGCGTTACAGCGTTACAGCGTTACAGCGTTACAGAATTGGACAAGCGAAGCAGTAGCACCAAGGTAGCAAATGAACGCACCTTCCCCCATCAGATTCACCACGCATGCCTTCCGCGGGAGCAGACGAAAAGCGGCAGTCACGCCTGACAACTTCTTGCGATGGAATCGAATCGAACAAAAGAATTCCTTCCACCCTTAGGAATGGTGCCTTACCCAGACACCCAAGGTAGGTAGGTACCAAAGAGCCAGCAAACTTCTCGTTGTCATCCATCAAGCATTACCTCGCCTTGCCTTGGGCAAATACCTAGCCACGATGAGGTTGGAGGTGTGGCATCCAGCTTTGCGTTATCAGAGTGACAACCGTCCATCCCTCTCCTTCTCCCTCTCCACCCGGCCGCAGCTTTCAACACCAACATCATCACCGTCATCATACGCAGTATCCGTAGGTATCTCGCAAACCTGCAGACCTCCTCGTTCCCAGCCTCCCCTCAAAACCCTGTAATCTTCCTTCACCTTGCATGCTCACCGTTTCTTGCCAGGCTGTCTACCTGGCTTCACCTTGCCTCGCTAACCTTGCCGCATCTTCCGTACTCGTGAGAAGAACTAAGCTACGCCAAACATCTCGCCTGGCGGAATCGACTCGGATCCCTGGCCACAGCCGCCTTACTACAAATGTGGCTAGCTTTTCCAGAGACGCCATCAAACTGTACCCTTTCTCACTCGCTCTCTACACCATGTATCCGAACACGCCACCCAGGGGCTCCGAATCACTTCCTTTGTCTTTGTTCCTCCCGATCCGCCATTCCTCGATCCGTTGCCGCCGCCGCCGGCACCACCGCCGTTTATTCGACTCGTTCATCCCTTCACGACGTGGTTGCAGGCGGCAGGCCTCCTTCACCAGACCTGGAGGGCCGAGATCCTCGGCCCACAGCTCAACTCGGCCGGGCCACCTGACCTTTATTCTTGTGCCCTTATCTCCTCGACCACGAAAGTCCATTTAGCTGTGACAATCCACTCTAAGGGTTACGCCTTCAATGCTGCCATTTGATTCGGAACCTCGTCCATGCTACCCTGCGCCACCCAGCCACCTCCAGGACCATTTCGTACTTCGATTTCGACCTCTGATCTTGCATCCCGCGCACCCCTAGAGCCAAAGCCAGCCACCGCGCGCCGCCGTCAACCCAGGTCGTTGCTGCCGTCAGCCGCTGCAACTGTCTCTTTGACAAGATGGTCCGAACACCATGTATGCAGTCGCCTACGCCGAGAGAACAGCCGCCTAGAGCCGAGCGCTGACTACTACAATCGTACACGGCCATCTGAAATCGCCCCAGCTCGCCACGCCTCACGTACTCATCCATCAGTGGTGGCTGCACGCCAAAACGATCTGGCTGGTTCCGCCTGTCTGACGCATACCTATATCTGGCACTGTCACTGCGTGTTTCCCGAAGTTCAACTGATACGCCACGGCGTCCCACTCACCCATCTTACCGCGTCTAGTAGTTGCGGGGAGTCAGGGGTGAGCTCCTACCTGAACGGTTCCTGACTGAGACAAACCATGGTCCTGAACGATCGCCACGAGAGCCTCTCCATGTTTGCCCACACAGCCATTGCCCTTCCTATGGTCACTTTTTCCACTGAGGGTTATGAGGGCCCACGGTATACTTAGGCGCAATCCTGCACCTGACGGCAGCCGCGGCGACAAACACGATGCGGATGCGGTAAGCAAGACAATCATCATCAAACGGGGGCCAATCAACATCTGCATTTCTGCCTCGGAGCTCACGCTCGTCAACTCGGTTGTTCACCCGACGTTGCAAATGATGAAGTCTAAAACTCATATGAGCCGGCACGTGCGCCACGACGTTGCACATGTGTGCTCCTTTTGGAACGCTAAATTGGCTTTTCCACTTCGAAAAGGCGTAAAGAATGCAGCGAGTCACTGCCAGCCGCAGCAGTTAAGCTCGCACAGGGTCCTTAATCAATCTCGAAGTCGTCTTCGCCAAAGGCCGAGGAGTCGAAACGCCCCAGCTGACACGCTCTTCTCCGACGTGGCTCCCAAGGGTCTTCGAGGTTTCATCGAAGCGTGTGCTTTAGCCTACTACGAATAGCGTCGCTTTCGGTTCCTTGGGGCAGTTGCGCGAACAGACCCCTTTGGTTCCTCGGACTGCAACAGAACGTCGACGTCACAATCTCGGCACGTGTTGAACTTCAGATGCGAACCCGCCGTGCGAGTTTCGTGTTTATCTTCAGTGGACTTTTCTGGGCTAAGCTCCGTTCCGAGTAGACGAGGTTCAGCCGGCGATAGGCGTTCGTACTAACTGAGCACGCCAGGTTTACATGACTACGATTGACCAGGATCGACACAACACAGGCGTATTTACTGAGTGGGCTGTTCTTTGACCTACTCTGCTCTTCAAATTAACAGGTCAATAATGATATAAATGTCCACATGGCACTGACGCAGACCTGCTGGTACAGGTAACGCCGTGACTACAGCGGCAGCAATTGAATCGAGACGACGAGGCCTATGCCGCAGCTATCAGTAATCTTGGCAGGCCCGTTTCAACAAGAGACACGCGCTTGACTTAGATCAAGTACAGCAACGCCGTCCGTCATTGTCCATCATCCTGTGTGTATTCAGTGAGGTTCGACCGCCGTCTCATTCCCAGCAAGCTGGCAGTCTCCGAAGTTAGCGCGGGAGGATGAGGATCTTCACCCGAACAAGGCCTTGGAGATTCTGTGCAGCATAACAACGCCCAAAGCTACCGTCATCAATCCTGCCGAGGTACGGCACGCCACCGAAATAGATACCCCGTAGACCTGCCCGTTTCGAACACTTTTCAGCGTGCCTCAGTTGCAACGGTCGGCCGGAGAGAAGAGGGAAAGAAAGCAACATAAACAGCTGAAGATGATTGTTTTACACCATTTGAACGGTTTCCTTGCAGTGTTGAGGGCTAAACGACATATGAACAGAACCCGTCGAAGTGGTCGCGGGTAAACAAGATGTGAGCCAGCGGACGACTGACCCTCGAGCCGGCCTGGTTTTATGAACTTGACGAATCCACCGCGGAAGCCAGTTTGGACCGATGACCGCTGTGTACCTGACGGTGCAATACTCGGGCGAGGACGACGCCGGACGACGATGAAATAGCTAGCTGGACGAGTCGTTTCCACCAAATGAACTTTTACTTCATTTCGAATTCTAATGAGTGCATTCTCATATCGGAAAATGATGGACCTACCTACCCTTGTTTGTCTCAACAAAGACGGTATCATCGCCGCTTGTTATCAGCATGTACTCCGTGAAATGGCGGGGTAGCGTGAGCAGGAAGCCGGTCGTTGGACGGGGTATAAATGCATTCACAACCGGTGACCAGTTAAAGAGTATCCAGAGACATTCGATCTTGGTGAACTGACCGCTTCGGCGCCGATAATGCGGCCTGGCGGCCCCGATGCCCCGTGCTGTCGTCAGCTCCTCCGCTGCAACCTCCGGTTCTGTGGGGGTATCTACCTCGGCGTATTCACCGTGGAATGCCCCCGAAGAAACGCAGAGCGGAGACGAGAGACGATTTTGCGCTCGAATTCGGCCTGTCTGCCAGGCAGTGGTGGCGGGAAATCATGTCGACTTGTTTGTCAAGGGCTTCTCCCCAAGCTCGTCATAATACTCGGTTTCTTCCTGCCTCGAAACGAGAATTTGCAGATGATGGCCCAGTATTTATAGGACTTGGGCGGAGGTTGGAGAGCCCCGGGTTCGACGGGGCCGTCATCGAGCTGATACGCGTGGCTCGGGGGCAAAATGGCCCGCCTCATTTGGAGGGCTCTCGAGATCCTGCTTCTGAACTAGACCGTTCCGCTATGGCGGTATTCTAGCGAGAGATCTCACAGATGAACAGAGGAATAGCTCCTTTAGGGCAATACCGGTCACTCGGGCTCTCGAGTTTCGAGGCCTCGCTCTGTATCTGCCCACGATTGATCAGCTTTCTCGAGTCTCTTGGCCTGCAGTCTCTTTTCTCGTGTCTTCTTGGAGCAACCGCTGGCCCTGCGGAAAGCAGTGGGATCTCATGGACTCGAGGTGACGGACAGCCGGCAACCCAGCGGAGCACGACTGGTGGCTACCTTACTTTTGCCCAACGGTCCTGTCCGGCATTGCTCTCACGGTATTCAGACAGCAACACACGCCGAATTTCTCTTCGTTAAGAGTATATTTTCTTTGGGACTACAACAAAGATGCTCTAATACTGTTTGAAGGTCCAATACATATATCCTTGTTCATATACACATAAGTATACTAAGAGACTCTGGAAAGATACATCTTAAGTGCGAGTAAAATCCTAGTATTAGAAGCCTAGTAATGAATTTATATGAGATTCGCCCGAGGGCATCTTGGTAATTTCGCCACGTGACGAGACGAAGGAAAGTGAAGGAGCCTGGAAAGCTTCGATTTGACTGGCACGTTCCTCATATTGTTGTATTTGTCGAGCCAAAGTGGCACTGCTTTGTTTGTTTGTTTATCAAATTGACCACTGTAGCGCCTCACAACATTAGAAGAAGGTCCCTACATCCAAGAGACTCGAGATAAGCCCTTAAAGGCATTTGGCACGTTGCAACTACCCACCGTGGCACAGCTTATGGAACTTGGGTGGCTACCTTGGTTGGAACGAGAAGAGTCTCAGACCAGGCGATTCCCTGACAGTACTTCAATTCTTCTGCATGAGGAATCAGCCTCAATACAGACATTCCACAGGCTAATCCATCCTCAGTTTCGGAACAACTCAAATCAGCCCTTCCCACAAGACATGATTCATCTTCTTACTCAAACCATCCAAATATTGAGGAGCCAAGGTTGCGATACACCTGATAGTTGTTTGACTATAACAGATAACAGGCCTGGAGTAGACACTTGGAGGCATTTATACATGATCAAGAGAATTATAATATGCTTAAGGTAAGATACAATATCAAAAGCATCATCAAAAGCATCATGAAAGATAGTGTTCCAAATGTAACAGTAAATTATTAGATAGAGGCGAACCACCAATGTCTGTCATCTGCACGCTATTCGTATTCACCCTTCTCAGCGAGATGACAGACGGCAGGTTTCATCATAAGGAATTCAGAGAGATCATGTGTGCTACTGACCAAAGAGAACAAGCATAAGTCGCACTGCCTGCCCATGCTGTTGGCTTCACAATCGCCTTGCCCACGGGTCTGCCTGTTGCTGCTAACAGTTTCAGTCTATGGAATCATGGACACGAACTGTTATGTAGGGGGCTATAAGCTCTAGTAACAACATAATACTGCTTGTTATAGTAACTTATATCTTAGGTAGAAGACTTCATATTCATTTCTCTAAAAATTACAGATAATATAAGTATACTAACTGCTAAGAGATAGTTTGGAAACTAGGAAAACTTAGTCTACTACATCTGTTATTCTGCAGATTTGTATCTTACTTTCTACTACCCCTTTAATTCATATTGCCACCTTTTGTGAAGAGTAAAGACTTTTACTTATTGTTTTTCTACTCTACCCCTTGTCTCTCTCTCTCTCTCTCTCTCTCTCCCTCTCTCTCTCTCTCTCTCTCTCTCTCTCTCTCTTTCTCTCTCTCTCTCTCTCTCTCTCTCTCTCTCTCTCTCTCTCTCTCTCTCTCTCTCTCTCTCTCTCTCTCTCTCATCGTCACTCCCCATGTCTTGTCATCCTTTGTTATCCCGACATCTACAATTTAGAAACATCCCATACGACTATGAGAACTACAAGTTCCTACTGTTTCCTCTTATAGTCTAACACATACAAGTATCTACATAGATCAAGGCTAATACCTAAGGATGAGATGAAGCAAGGAGAAATAAATGTTTAGTGATACAAGACCTCATGTTGCCTTCTATATATGCACCAGTAAACTCCTCCTATATGTCAGATTTGTCATCTGTCGAATCCCTTTATGCTCCGTCATGATTCATAAGTGTACAATGCGAGAAGGTATTAGAAGTCCACCAAAGGCCAACGCTAATGTGCTGCTGTGCCATGCTCCCTCCCCCAGATGCTTTCCCCTTGTATGGGCATCACTTCAAAGTTGCTTTTTCGGCCTCCTAAACCGACCTCCAATTAACCACCTGCTCCAGCTTCTTCAACACGCCCACCGCGTCAACGTACAATCGACTCCGACCGCCGATGCAGTCAATCTCCAGCCACCTCCTGACCAGTCCCACAACGTCCATCGCGTTCTCCTTCGTCCGCAGCTTCAACACGTCCGCAGCGCGCATGCTGGCCACCTTTCGCATCCACCTCATCGCAGCGCTCTCGTCTCCGATGCTGTTGCCAGCCTTGGTGCGGTTGGTACGATGCCCGTATGCCCAACAAATCAGGGCGCAGACGTACATGCCCCAGTAGTCGGTGATGTCGTCCTTCCACATTCTCGGACGTCCCATCTCCCAGGCGTCCATTTCGTCCTCGTCATCCGAGTCGTCTTCTACATTACCATGCTCTGTGAAGGCACGGAGGGCCCGACAGGCAAAGACGACAGCCAGAGCAGCGTCCGATGAGTCGCACCACTTGCCGAGGCGCTTCTGGTGCTCGGCGAAGGTCTTTGGCTGGAGGACGTTCTGGCTGAAGATCCAGCTGTCGCCGGATACCGCAAGCAGGTCGTGCAGCGGCGTGTGGTGGAGGGCGAGGTAGGTGCTTGCTACGGGGTCTTCGGGGAATATCCTGGCCATTCTGAAAGTTTCGGGCTCCGAGGGCTCAGTTCCCGTGGAAGTGGGTATTTTGGTGGAATCTTCACGGACGGGGAGGAGAAGAGTCTCAAATGCCAGAATGATGGATCGATCGAAGGGGACGCAGGCGTCAATATTCGCTGATGAGAGGGTGTCGAATTCGGTCATGGAAAGCACTGCCTGCTCCCCGAGAGTGCTGCCTTTGGAAATGATTACTGCCGCCCATGTGTCTGCGCTGGGTGCTTCCCAAAGGTCGTTCATAGGGCCGATGAGCGGGATAGAGGGAACACCGTTGGCGGCCACGTCAAAGTCGCGAACACGTTGTTGCTCCAGGTAGACGGAACTGTGGTTATCTAGAACGAAGCAAGCGGCGAGAAGGCGGCGGCGTGTCTCCATATCGAGCCAGGTATGCCACCTGACGGTGTTGGTGCCGGTCATGGGGACGGTGCCAAAGACGACTGAGCTGTCGGATACCTGGAATGGGCTTAGAATGCTGCTGCTAGGAAATACCAAGAAATCAAGGAACCAAAGGTACAAGAAAAAGGAAAAGACTAGAAGAACGAAGTAGATCAAGATACGAAACAGGCAGGGAGGAAGACTCACTCTTGAGTAGATGGACTCGAATTCTTTCGATGGCCTAATGGCCGCTCGCCTACCTCGGAATCGGGCGAAGAACTCACAAAGCAGAATCGCCTGCATGACTGGCACATCCCACTGGAGGAACTACAGTCTTGTTAGAACCAAGATGTCGCAGAAAAGTCGGAGAACTTACGCGTCGGGATTGTTGCCAGGCATACTCATGCAGTTGATTCCCCCTGATGCGGTCCTCCTTGGAACTCATGTACTGAGTCGCCACAGCAGCCATGGCGCAGCGGAGCACGTCAAACTGCTCCACCGCAGCCTCAAAGGTCCGTCTATGGACGATGGGGAAGATCCGGTGGACCTTCTCCCAGTAGACCTCGAGGTAGCTGGGAATGGCTCTGTAGACATTTGCAGGAGGCTGAGGCAAGGAGCCTTGCATCAGGGCTGGGGCCGCCAGAAGACCCAACGCCACCTCCTTCTGGCGGCCCATACAGGCCAGTGAGTTCATCATTCTGTCTGATGGTAGTGCCGTCGACGGGGTGACTAGAGTTTCACATGATTGAGCCGATGCCGACGCTACCGGCGGGGTCGGGCTACGAACAGTATTGGCAAACCGGGGTTGTTGGTGAGGGTCGTAAAGAGTCTGCTCGTCTGCGTACCCAGCCATGGATACATCGAGCACGGGGAATTGTGGCGACGGCGAGTACTGGTAGAACATGTTGGCCGGCAACGTCTCAAGGGGAGCCTCCCGATAGGCGGAGAGCAAGTTGCCTTGCCACTCGGTGTTGGCTCTGGCAGACGACCAAAGAGCTCCGCGCCGAGAGTTGTCGGAAGGCGTAGAGTAGGAGCTGTCGGAAGCGGACGACGGCCATCCGGCGTTGTCCTGAGTTTGCGTAAGCTCAGGCAAAGCATCCGAACCCGGCATGACGAGACCGAGCCCATTGGTCTGCAGAAACAAGGGGGAAAAGTCGGGTGTCGTGCGAGGTTGGCTGTAGTCGTCCTCAGTAAAGGCGGGCGTCGCGTTGAAACCGTTAATGGGCGACTGGTGAAGAAGCGGCTGAGGCGAGTGCGCGGACAAGGTGTATCCGCCGCCATAGGCCGGTCCGCCCGAAGTAGGGCGATAGTCGCCGCCCATGTGAGGGGACATGGACCTGCTGACATCGGGCGCGCTGATCGAGTGATAGGGGCCGGAGTGTGTCATGTTGGGGGTCATCGGGAGGCTCTGATTAGGGACCGTCGCGTTTGACGGGTATCCGAGGATCGAGGGGTGAAGTCCGAAGCCGCGAACACCTCCTTCGAGAGAACCAGCAGACGTCCTACGGCTCTGGCTTGGCCCGCGGCTTCTCGATGCCTTGTCGCCCTCCAGTTCGCTAACCGGGTCAGCAGAAGGTTTCGATTACTTGGGGGAAAACATCATACTGTCGTTGTTGATGGCGCTCCAGCAAATCCTTGCGGTGAAAGGCTCTGTCGCAGCCTGGCACGGAGCAGGCGTACTGGGGGGTTTCGTGGCTCAGTTGGTGTCGCCTGGAGCATCGTGTTAGCCAAAACAAGCGTCGGGACGCTGCGTAGTGTCTTACCTCAGGTGCTCTGCGCGAGTAAACGTCTGTTGACGATTAGACAACGCACTGCGTGGGGATATCGTTGGCATACCTTGGCTGGACGGCAAATATCGCAAGTGTGAACCTTCATGCCCTTCTTCGCCCGGCTAACGCGGCCGGTGATCGGAGTTAACTTGACTGGGATGTCTCCTCCAGGCGACGGGTTGCTGTACGGTCTTGCAGGCGGGCCAGAGGGGTCGTAGCCTCCAGACGGCCCAGCGTAGCCGTGTCCATAGTGAGACGGGTCCATGTTTTCGGGACTAACGTTGCTTCTTCTTCGACTGATACTTGGTCTTACAGGCGAGCCGGTGGTCGGGTTGATGACGCGAGATATCGGACTGCTCTTCTTGCTGTGTGTAATGCTCGAAATGTCTGGTTGTTCTCCTCCTATCGCATAGCTCGTGCTGTGTGTAGGACTTGGTGCTAGATATGGTTGGTGATATCTTGTGGTTGTTGAGGTCGGGAGCTGGTCCTTCTTATTGGTGTGAGGATCGATCTGGTCTTCATCGACGTTCATGATGTCCTGGAGGCTGGCCATGATTTATGATAGCCCGATGACGGGAAGCGATGATGCAGAAAGGCAGCGCTGTTGAGTGTAGAGTGTGACCGGGTGAGGTGCAGAAAGACGCAACGGAGCCAAAGTTAGTAATACACAGCCCAGCTGAGTGCTCTTTGGGAACAGAGTGAGCCCAAGGTATGGAGTTGGAAAAGCAACCCCCAAGTGAAGATGCAGCGTGAATGGGGGGCAAGGCAGTAAGGGTCTATGGAAGGGGGGGCGTCTGCGTAGAAGGCAAGGCTAACGACGCAGACTGGGGGGGTCGAAGGGGAAGGCCAGGCAGGCGAAATAGTGTAAGGTAAGGTACGGCAAGGTACGGTACGGGTAAGGCAAGATTTGGGGGTGCCGTTCGCCTGTCCAGTCCAGTCCAGTCCAGGTATTCTTGGTCTTGGTCTTGAACTGTCAGCCTGACCAACAGGCGGGGTGTGTCGGTCGATGTTGCAGACGATGGTACCGTCACTGCAAGGCGGGAGGTGTTGGGTCTAAGCGATCCCCATATGCAATGGAACTGAAGTGAGGAAAAGAGACAGAGATAGCGTTGGTTCTGTTGGTGCCGGACGTTGGAGCCATTGCTATATTGAGAAGAAGGCAGACGCAGCAGGTGCGGTTGAGGCACAGAAGAAGGGGAAGATGACGGCTCTTCAAGAGAGGCTGTTCTCAGAGGCCTCGCTTCCCCTGTCAGCTGCGGGCATGGGTGCTTCAAGGGCGGTCGACATGGAGGTTGCTCAGAAATGCAAGGTACTCGTCTGAAAAGTAGGAAATGGCATCGGCCGAGCTGGGGTTTCCGGTCGCCCACCAGTACATATGGCTTCGGGTTGATTGGCAGAGTACCCAGATGCCTGTCATACGACTCAGCCCTCCAAGGCTGGTAATACCACTTGGTGCTATGTACGCAAGTTGGACAGGGGTCCCACGGGTCCCACGCTTCGCAGGCGTCTCTTCCCCCCTCGAGAATGAATTGGCAGTCGATTTTGCCGCGATGGCACGGGATGAGCGCGCGCCTGGGATCGTCTCGTCAGTCTCGAATGCGACGGCGCACGACGGGAGAGCCGCGGCAGGATGAGGTAGCCGCGGAATGAGACCATGGCGACGATGCCTCTTTGGCGTCATTGCTCCGTGTCTCTCCTCCTGTCTCAGCGGATCAAGACAAGATCGCGGACCAGATCGCATATCGGCGAAACCCCAGCCCAGCCGCATACTGCCGACGGTCTGTCTTGCTCTGACAGGCGCCTCATTTCCCAGAGATGCGATCTGCGGAAGCTCATAGGGGCACTCGAGCGCGCGGAAGCAGGTTCTGCCGGCGGTGGAAAGGCTCAAAGTGCATGAGTAGCCCGTCAATTCTTGCGAGTAGAGGCAGCGAGAGCCCTCGATGAGGGATAGCGACATGCGGTTATGGCGTCACCAGGAAGATACGAGAGAGAGGAGCGACGCCAGATGGAGCGCGGTCATTCCGTTTCCCACAGTAGCGGCCGCTAGCGTCCGTGGTGGGAGAGTGTTGAGTGGCTGTGGCTGCGTCTTTTCTGGGGGAATATGTTCCGTACGAGGAGTACTCTGTGCGTCCAAAGAGACTGCGAAGCCACGTATAGAGACGAGACGGACATCTCTCTGTAGGTACTTCTGCGCCGTAATCTCCAGTCGTCTGTACTCTGCGCGACAGGTAGCGAGCGTAGCGACGAGGACACTGCAAAATTGTCAGCCCAAAGTGAGGCGCAGCGTCAACGGTATGTGAACCGTTGTCATTGCAGTGCACGCATGAGTCGTCGTCCCTGTCGGCAAGCCTTGCTACTGTGAAGACTGGCTTGCCCCTTTGGGATTTTGACTTTGCAGGGCTATCGGCGCTGCTGTTCTGTAACGGACGTCGTGAGTACGGCGACAGCAACAGCAGCAACGCCTTGTCAAGCGAGTGACTGATGCAGCTTTTGCAGGAGTATTGCCCCCAGACGATGACGCCGTGACTCTCTGAGCCGGTCGCTGACTGGACGATGCGGTTGCTTTTGGTCAACGCGGAGGCGATAGCGACGGCGCATGTCTTGCGACTCTGGCCTTGGACACAATAAGCAACGCCGGCGCCTCGAGACGTCTCGGTGTACTGATACGAATACAGACAGAAGTAACCTGCAGTCAGGGTCTGTGGTTTGTACGGCTTCAAGCCGATCACATTGTGATATTCACGTGTACCCCGAACGTCTTCAGGCTTTCGTTACCACGGTAGCAGGGTCAACCGTGTGTGATGCCAGCCAGTTATCCGACCGAGGGCCGAGGATCGAGGATCGTGATTGAAGTAAATTGAGTAAATTGGCTAAATCAACCAATGTTCCAGGGGTTCCAAGGCGGTTTCCCCGGTGAAGGTCCGCATCGACCAGGGGCAGTAAATCTCTTCACTGAGATCATCATGGACACGATTTCTCGGACGGCCGTGGACAGCGAGCGATATTGACAGGTATCGACGAACGGACAAACGGCCGTGAGCTGATGGCTGTCATTGTTGTCCAGGCGGAAATACCAAGAAACGCCATGCAGCGCCCGGCCCGCAGAGCGACATGGCAGAGTAGGCAAGGTCGCTGACAGGGATGGCCCAGAGTCGGCGGGGGTAGCAGGGGCTTAGACGCAAGACGAAGCCCCATTGGTGTGAGGGTGGTGAACGGGTTGGATTAGGAAACCTATTTTTGTCGAGTGTATGTCGACTTGGATAAGTTTCGATTACTCCGTATGTTTTGATTACTCTGTATGTTTACCCCAATCAGTTTGAAACAAGCGCAAAGTGCGAAGCGCGGCTGACCCAGGCCGTCATGACTGATTGACATATCGACTGACCACCTATATTCCTATGCACACCAGCCCAACCCAGTCTGAGGCATATGAAGAAGTTGGTGACACGGCACGCTAGAGCGGCTTCTGCCTTGGCTCTGATCGTGATAGGCGTAGCAAGAAAGAAGAAGAAAAGATCATTCGCGAGGGCCGACGTCGGGCGGGTGGAGCGTCCCAACTGGGTCACACCGACGGCTTGAACCGACTGCAGGGACGGATGGGTCCGGGTAGCATCTCAATCAAGGGATGGACGGGACGGGGACAGCGGTTTGCGACCAAGGGACAAAATTCTTCAGTGTTTCAGCTTCGACCGAGAAGAGCTTTCAAGGCATCCATCGGTAGGCGATTGGGGTCCGAAGCGAATATACTGAGGGTAAGCGGTGCGTATTAGTGGCATACCGGCAGAGCATGTGCTCCCAAGAGGCGCAACGGCCACGGCCACGGCCACAGCCCTTGTTAATGGCCCCACGGAAGCCGGGCAGATCAAGACCCGGAAAGGAGAGTAGTCCAAAGACCTAGCGGGGAAGGATTGAGACCTGAACGGGTCTTGGGTTGAATTGAGTTTTTGGGGGCCGGACCGACCGAGATGGGCGATATCTTGATGAAACAACGGCGCCGGGTGTTGCCATTCAATTCGGCCCACGAGAATATGCCTTGCATGCGTCCACGGGGGCTGTTTCAAGTGTCGATAGTGTAGTCGAACTCGTGAGGCACAGCAAAGCTGGTGATTGATGTAAGCCGACGAGCGTGCCTACTTTGATCTGTGCTGTAAAGGAGGTCAGTACAATATAATTACCATCAATATCGGGGCTGAAATGCAATGTCGATATCGCCTACCTGGAGCCAACCCGAGGTTGGAGTGGAGTGGAGATGGAAATGCAGGATCTGAGTTCTTTCGCGGAGCAGCTCGCATCGCCGGGGTGATTGCCCCCCGGTTTACCCGACTAGGTAGCCGACAAGACGAAAGATCATCGGCAGCAAAAACGAATTCTGGACCTGACAGGGCTGATCACGGCAGGAGGCAGGAGGCAGGAGAGAGGCAGGAGATGAAAAGACTCTCCAAGGTAGGCGCACTGGAGGCGTCAGCCTCGCAACGCAGCAGCTTCTTACCTTGTCCTACCTGCCTACCTCCCTACCTCGAGGGAGGTCAGGTAGGTGCGTCTGCTAACACCTTGAGTACATAGGATCGTACCTACCTACCTACCTACCTACCTACCTGCTTTGCGGATAACTTCCCTCGGATGCCTAGGTGGCAACGGGAAGGATCACTAGGACGTGCTGTTCCAGGATTCAATCCTTGCTCCAGAAGGAGGCCAGGCCTTGGGCTTGCGGCATCTGACGACAAACAGAGAGATCCATCCACACGAGATGTCTTGTCATAGGCTCCTTGTCTCTTGGTGAATCGCCGTCTAGTTTATTGCAACCGCCTCACACCTGACTGTTGCTATTACTATCATCAGAGCCAGGTGATTTCATTACACCGTGTTGCGTTGCAAGCTGAGCTCTCACTGTAACCTCCCGCCTTGGTCATGGTTCGATGCGTGGCCTTCTTTAGACATACCAAGCGTCCTGTTGCAACTTGGATGACTGCTGCACACCAGGGACTTTAGCGTCTGTCAAACTAGGTTGCGTCCAATGTTTGTACGAGGTAAAGGGAAATATGAGAAGTAATAGTACTGCAGTGCTAAAATCTAGGTGAAGACCACGGTGATGTGCTTAGCCTTCGCCGATGCCTTGACTAGGTACGGTATTAAGGTGATCCTATGGGTACGAGCTACAAGCTTTGCAATTGGTACCCCAAGCCCTTCACCGGTGCTCTTGCCCATCTTCGCTGCCTCGCCGATATAGGAAGCTGAGCTGATTCACCTTCGTCCATCATGCCTACCTAGCAGTCTTGGATGTTGCTAGGTGGGTGGGCAGTAATTACTTTGGAGTCTCCACATAACCCCCGACCAACGACCCGGGAGCGCCTGCCACTCCCCGATTGCCATGGCAGGGGCCGCCTAACGTTTAACGGGAGAGATGCAGAATAATTACTGTACACTACAGCGTACTCCGTTTAAATACTTTGTAGTACTACGTACATGCCTCGTCACAGGGGTTTCGGCGCTTAACCCTGCCTACCAGCCCACCTGCAAGTGCAAGCCTTTATTTTTAGCACCTGCTATGTACGGATACGTACGGTACTTTGCCATCCGAGCTTCATCCCCCCGGCTTCCAGTTCTGATTTTTTCTGTCGCTGTTGCCTGCCCTTCACAGAGTAGGTACTCTTTCCCTAACAGCGAAGCAGGACACATCCAGCGCATTTCGTTAGGTGCACTGTCCGCTTCAGTCATTACATAAGCAGGCTGGTACCAAGCAGCTAATCTTATCATTTACATGTTTTTCTTCGAAAGTGTCCGACAGACAACGGTCGGTGACCCCATTTGTTCAAGGCCCGTTTGAACTAACTTGGAAAGCTCTTGACGTCGTCGACCATGCCGGCCCTTGATGTCCCATTGTCGACCGACGACGACCCTCCCTTCGCCAGTGAGGTTAGGCAGCGTATGATGCCGCAGCCCGGTGTCATCGCGGCCCGTCACCGGTCACAACGTCGTCGCAAACCGCATTTCTCCATGGAGAAAAAGTTTTCGCATCCTGACCCGACCGCTGTCGCCCAGCAAATGCCATGATTCAGTTTCGCCCGAAACCTCCCCGCTTTGCCCTACGCAAATAAAAACAAGAACGGCAACAAAAGGGGGACACGCGCTATTGGGACCCGCCTCCATTTGCATGGAACCCAAAAGTTCCGTTGGTCGTCATTTCATGGTATGAATCTTTTCTCTCGGATCCTCCCAGTGCAACCATCCGCTGCGCTGCGACTGCGCTGCGACTGCACTGCGAATACAATGCGGCCATGAGACGCTGCAACGCACCGTACCACAAAGAGGCCACCTGGCAGCGAAGACGGCCGGCCGACAGTTCTAAATCATTCGGTTCGTCGCCTTGCCTTCGCATCTGCAGCCCAAACCGACCTGTTGGTTCGTCCGCTCGTGTACCGTCGTCTGAAGTCGCTCGATCGTGCCGACGGAACCATGCGGAGAAGCTGTTCCTCGGCCAGTCACAACGTGCGACAGCCACCCAGAACCATCAACCATGCCGAATCCTGTAGGTACTCTACCGAGCCATCTGTTCGACGTGGACGCCGTGGGCATAGCCCGGTTCACGGTGTATTGCAGACTCCCTTTTTGTCAACCGGGCAATCTGTCACTCGCTGTTTGTCTGGACGAGGCTCGTCATCAAGATCTGGTGGCTGGCCACCTGCATTCTCCCATGCTGTTCCTGGCCCGTCGCGCCATCAGTCACCACGCACAGGTCTCGAGATACGGCCGCTTCTCATCCCGGACGTTGTCGGCAGCAGCTCTCGAACGCAGCCAAACGATGCCACCCAGGGCCGAGTTGATGTCTTAATCTTCAACCTGCTGCGAGTCATCGTGCGCCTCATGTCATCAACCGGCCGTTGTCATCCTTTCGGATACATCTTTGCCGCCAGAAGCGCTCGACTCCCCCATCTGCTCATCTGCCGCAACTGCCGTAGGATCCAGCTGCTTCCTCACGACTCTGGGTGTTATTCAGCATCATCAGGTCATCACCTATGCTCTGTCAATCATGACGAATGCTCACTTCGGGATCCAAGCCAGGCCTTGGTGGCGACGATACGCCCTAGCCAGCCCATCACCGCCGCGACCAGTTCATGAATCCTTTACGACTCGACGTCACGGCTCCTTCACTGCAGGCGGATCCCTCAGAGCGGCCCGGGGCGTCTTTTCTCGTGTTCCTGCTTCGGACGTTCAGTACATGGGTCTGAGCCAATCCCACGGCCAACTTTCCACCAATGACGCTCCGGCTGAGCAAGAGAGCCTTATTCAGCCGTGATATTTGCTCCAAAAGTCTTCTAATTCATAGTCCGATGACGCTCGGTTTGGGAGATGCGCTCCACTTGTGCGACTTGGGGGCAGTGCCTCAGACGACAGACACAGACGAGCCAAGACGATCGATTCTGCGTGGGGTAAAGGTAACGCGCCATGCGGATGCGAAGCGGCTCTGCTTATGCACACTCCCTCCTGGATAAAGGATCGAGACTCAGCCTTCCCGTCACGCATATCCATCAACACCACCGCAAACTCAGCCCCATATACCCACCATGGGCGGTTCAGCCTGGACCAAGACAGATTTTTTCTTTCGTGCTATACTAGTCGAATCCGTCCCAAATGCCGGCTCGGCACGAACCATTCGTCTGACGTTACAGAGTCAAGTACTAGATTCAAGCTTGATTCACCATGAAGAGCGTCTGGCCCCAAAATAGCGCAGCCGACTCACCACCAGCGGTTCATCGCATCATGAAATTCTGCGTCATCGCAGCATCTGGATGATGTCGCTCCGTACTACCAGTGGCAGCGAACGCACTCACCGCGTATTGCTTTGGATGGGTGTGCGCGCTCGGTGACTGGAACCATGGGTCCCGAACGTACGTGCGAAGAGAAGCTGGGAACCTTTGTTTGCATCGCATCTACTGCAACTCGATTCCTCCGTCCCAGGTCCCCCCCCCCCTTCCCCGGCGGCATTCCGATACGGCAGGCCAGTGGCCGGAAGCGCGCTGAAGCGCTGTGCATGATGTGCACATGCGAACTGCACGGGTGTACCTGACACGAGTGATGATCCTGCTGCGTGATGGCCCCCTACGTCAGGCTGAGGGGCAGCAGCATCAAACCTCGCACGCTCGGTGAAGGGAGCATCACGATGCCGGGCTCTGGTCACTTATTTGCCTCTTTCGTCTGCGGCTGGAGCAACGGCCTCCACGTTACCTTTTCATCCTCAGCAGATGGTCTGGTAGGAGTGTCTGGACCTTTTGATACACTGACTTTTACTGTATGGCCTGACAGCTTAGCATCACATCTGAAATATGCGAATACCCTTTCGCTTTACCGCCGCTCAACATCACGACCCCAGCCCTCACCACAAGTCGGTCTGCCATGTCACAATCACGACATCTCCGCAGTCGCCAAAGGTCAGCCTCGCCTACGAGCTGGCCACAATATCAAGGTCTACCAGACCAGGTGGGGGGCCAAAGTACCCAAGGCCGTCTCGAGCCAACATGCGTCTCTTTGCTCATTATCATATTGTTTTCTTTGCCACGTGAGATGAACGCCCGCCAGCCATCCGACGCGGCGCCCCGTTCATTCTGCGGCCCCGTCTCGGCCTTGTTCGTGTCCACCTCCCCCCGGCAGACGTTGCCGTCTCGGCAGGCCGACCAACGTGCTTCGCCTCCAGCATCCCCAGGCTTGGAAGAATCGCGTTCCTCGTGGTGGAGGAGTTCATGATATCGAGGGCCAGACCACCGGCCCGCATCCATCCGTGTTGACCACAATTCCCCTGCTTCCCACAATAGCCGGCCCTGTTTGCTGGGAGGACCGGGGTATCTGGACCGGGGGGAGAGGGACCACACGTCCAAGCCACGTTATCTGCCTTGCACCTCGCCACGATTTCTTGACGATTTTTACACCACCAGACATGCTTATGTCATTGCTGCTGATTCGCCAGAAGATGTAACATGTTCCATTGTCCTTGGTATGAAACACGAAGCAACCTGGCGGCAGAGATATTAAGGCAAACCAACATGAGTTTGGGGACTTTGGTTCTATCCAGCCACCGTCGAAACCGACACTATTGCTTCTTCGTACCCGCTTTACAGGAGTGCTTCACATTCCCCTTACACACATCCCATACATCCCCTGCTTACAATTCCATCATGGGTAAGAACAGTCCATAGTCTAGACCAGTGACCGAGCCTCGGCGGCGATGCTGCGGCGCCTCGCCTTCACGAGGTTGACATTGCAAGCTACCAAACACCACGTCCTCTGTCTGCCGTCCGCACTCGCCAACCTGGCATATGTACACACAACCTTTTACTCCGATGCGGGAGATGGAAGCACGGTGCCAAAGGTGGCTACAGCTTCCCACCCCCTCCCCCTTCTCCAGAGGTTTCCAACTGGCAGCCCGGGCTACGGACCTGCGGGATGCGGGTGCGGGCGGGAAGGGCAAGGGAACGAAGCAGCCTAGCGGCCGTGTGTGGCCATGAAATTCGTCTGGGTTGATCCCGGATGGATGTGAAGGGTGAGATGGGACGGAAAACGACCACTTTCTTTTCTTTTCCTTTTCCTTGGTGCGTCATCGAAATGCGTCTTGCGTTGACAGATGTAGCTCGGTACGACGGGCCCCATACATCACATCAAATGTCCTCCATTTCCCTAGTTGAACTAATTGATTTTGATATCCAGGTTCACAAGTCGAAACACGTAAACCACCGCAAAAGGGGCCATCACATCCCCAAACTCCGCGTCAGATAACCCTGTTCGCCGAATGTTCTCATCCCATCTCACACGTCTTCGACCGGGAAGACTCCTTCAGTCTATTGGGGTTATTCGTCACCCATGTGTCGCAAATACGACACTTCCCCGCGAATGCCTCAAAACAACCATGTAAACTGAATCTCATCATCTGAACGTCTTACTGGCCAGGCGACTGAAACATCCAGTCCCGTTGGGCTCGAATTCGCTGACCGAGGCCGTCTTGACGGCCGGACGTCGTAACGAAATACCGGAGGCGCTGTTGAACATCGCATGTCGTCTGATACATGCAAGCCCGTGATGGTTTGGCTGTGAAGCTGCACGGCACACATCGAGAATTGCGTGCGAGTAACCACCGTAAGCCTTCATTTCGTCAGGGCTGGATTCCGAATGCCCATCTGGCGACTCAGCCAGGTAACCGCAGATAGCAGCACCCCATACTCCTCCTCGGCATCGTCGTCACAACCATGTCTACGCCAAAGACTTTGAGCAATTTAATTTCGATAGATACCTATGCAGTACGGTCTATTCGGCAACAGGGCCTGGGCCCAACGACACACTCAAACGCCTTCGTCAGTGGAAACCTAACAATAATGAATACACTTGCGGCCCGACGATACTTCCATAGGAACCGAATCCAATGGAAAGAAAAGACGATCCGTCCTTTTTGGTAGCCGCCCACTCCGTCAATAAAAGTCTTGAGACGTCTTTCGCCCATAATTGAAGTCAAAAGAAACGTGCCGTCATCATGCCCCGACAATTAGGGGAAAAGGGTTGAAGCATGATATTTGTATGTGGGTTCAAAGTTTGGTCTTCGATTATTGGGAGGTGCTCGCGGTGGCGGGCTGCTGGGGAACGACGACGCGGCCGCGGGGGCTCTTGCCGTCGCTTTCCGAATCGTCGTCGCTGTTGCGGCGGCTGGGGCTGTCTTGCTCCCTTCTGCTCTTGGTCATCTGCGGCTCGTTAGCATTGCTTGTCCTGCAGTCTGTCTGAAGAGGGGGACGTACCCATGAACGGACACCGCCAACGAGACCCAAGGCGTAACCCGTGATAAAGTCGTTCGACGTCGGGGCGGGCGTGCCACCGGGCGTGGTGGGTGGGATTTCGACGCTGAGCCTGGACTTGCCGGCGACGGCCGCGAGGTCGCCGTTCTGGATGTAGGATGTCCTGGCCGAGGGCGCCGGGGACTGTGGGCGAGATGCCGGCCAGAATTGGCGCAGCTCGCGGGACAACTCCTGACCGGTGGTGGACCAGTTGGTGCGGATGTTATCGCGCAACTCCTGGACGTGACGCTTCAGGTCGAGCTCGTTCTTCTTGATCCAGCTAACGTTGAGCTCCTGGCGCGACGTGCCGCGCTTGAACTGGCGAGCAATGTACTTTTCGTAATCGCGGACAATCCTAAAGGTGCACGGTTAGCCTCGCGCTGCTGTGCAGTCGAATTGGACCGGACCCACTTGGTGATGATGCCCGTCGTGCTGACGCCCTCGGTACGCTGGGTGACCAGGAACTTGCCGGCCTCCTTGATGGGCTTGTAAATGTCGTCGCCTTCGTCAGCGCCGTAAGGCAGGTCGTCGTGGGCGACGTAGTCGATCTTGTGGAGCTCCAAAAAGTCGGGGGTGACGATCCACGGGCAGTCCTCAATGACCTCGTCGACCCATTTGCAGTGACGAACAGTCTCGGCACGCTCAGGGCCGGACAGAACCGTCAGACCCTTGCGCTTGTGCGTCTCGGCGTCGCCCGTGACACCGACGATGAGATAGACGTCGGGGAAGGCCTTCTTGGCCTGCTCGAGCTGACGCATGTGGCTGTTGACGGGAGACATCAGTTTCGCGACATGCGATGGAAAGAAGCTGGGCGCTTTCGGCCACAGCTCGTGACGACATACCCAAGATGGAACAGGTCGAAGACTCCGTCGGCGTAGACGCGGACGGGTCTGCCGGCGGGAGGGTCGTTGGTCCTGAAGCCGACGGGATGGGTGAGCTTGCCGATAGGCGGCGGAGGCATGGCCTCCTCTGCTCCCTCCTTTATCGAGACCTGCTTGCGAGTGGTCTTGCGTCCGACGCGCTCGGCGATGTCGACGCTCGCCTCGGTGGTGTCGCTGGGCTCGCCGGGGTCGAGGGAGTGATCTTGGGGGGCGGCGCCGGCGGGCGGGTTGGCATTCTCGTGCGAGGAGCGTTCCGAGTTGGCACGTTGCCTCTTAGACTGGTGTGCGGCGGTTGCTGAGGCGGTGGAGTCGGACTTGCGGTGGGAGTTGATGCGGCCGGACTCGGGAGCGGTGCTGTCGCCCTCCTCGCCCGAGGCGTCGCGCGACGAGGCCTGGAGGATGGCTTCTGTTGCTTCGGATGGCATGTTTGCGGCGGTGGTGCGTTTGCGCTTGCCAGCTGCCGAGGAACTCGAAGGGGAGGACATTGTGGGTAGGAGTGTATATGTATGGGCGAGGGAGAGGGCTTGTAGGTGGAGGACGGGAAGCGGTCTGGTTTCCCCGAGAGGCGTGGATGCTGATGGGCCGAACGTGGCGTTCCCTGGTGATCTGCAGTCGATGTCGTAGGTAGTTTGGCTACTCTCTCAGTCTGTCTGCAGTCTGTCTGCTAGGGATTCGAGGGACTTGGGGGTCCTCTTCGCTGCGGCAGAGCGGGTGTGGGTGGTGGTCCTGTGCCTTGGTTTAGTTAGGAGGGGTGGGCAAGCGGTTGATGACGATGTATGTCGTGGACTGGGCTGGACTGGACTGGACGGGACGGGCAGCAACGCGTAGGCGTGGGCGTGGGCGTGGGCGAGAAAAGAGCCAGTGATGGGGATAAAGAAAGAACAGCCTCGTATTGGTCGAGAGATGGGTTGAAGGAGCTGCGGGCTGCAAGCTTGGTCTTGGTTCGAGGTGACGGGACGGGATGGAGTGCGGTGTCTGGCAGGCAACGTGGTAACTCACCTGCGGTTACACAAAGGTGAGGTGGGCAAGATAGTCTGTTTGGATGGTTTGTTGGCAGAGACAAGCGTCCAGCAAGGATCGATCCAGATAGGAGGACTCGGCAGAATCGAGAATGGCCGCAGGTGCTCGGGTCATGAGAAGTGCTGAATCAAAGATGCGTGGTGAGGATGATGGCACGGAGCATTTGATTTGACACAGAAATTGATGGATGGACCGACGGACAGACAGACACGATACGACACAAACGAAACTGCCAGAAGTAAGGTACCTTGGCTATACGTAGTGCATAGTGCAATGCTGTGAAAGCAAGGTCCCTGTCTCGCGCTGGCAATCGTACTGGTACAGCACAAGCACAGGCATTGCCCACAGCTGTCTACCCAGGTACATACTACGCTGGGTGAGGTACCTCCTCAGGACTACTAGGTAGGTAGTTGGCACGCACTGGACCCAAGTGCCTTTAGTTTACCTGGCCACCTTGAGGAGAGAGGTTCTCCTGCAGGTAATGGGGTGGGAGCGTCTCCTCCGGTCAAGACAAAGTTCAATCTACGTGGGTTGACAGCGATGGCGGCTTCTACATAGACTTGAGGATTTGTTGCGAGAAGCAACTTCCGTCGCGGACCGCGGCAGTAGCTAGCCAAGATATAATTACTGCGTAGTGTGTCCTAAACCTGATGGACGTGTACCAAGAAAAAACAGCGGGAAAAAGTCGACGAGTCCGGTTTGTCGCGTGTCGTGCCACCAGAATGTCCATGGAAATCTCGATTTGCGGCACGCGAGGTACCTAGGTAGGTAGATACTCGAATAGGTACTCCGTACAGCGCAGTTGTGCAGCACACACGGTCACTCACGCATGCAGTGCTGTGCTTGTATACAACAGCAGCAGCAGCGGCAACACGCTCAGGAGCAACATGCCTGCTCTCTCCTTATTCCAACAGCTTCTGCGTCTGCTTCTGCTTCTGCTGTTCAAAAATTCGGGTCCAGTTCATTCATGCGCCGGGAACCCCCTGCTCTTCTATGCTCCGACGGGGAGCAGGGACAGCCCGAAGGGAAAGGAAGAGTTGTGCTACTCTGATGACTACACAGTACAAGTATACATACTGTGGCAGGTATGTGTCCCTGCACATGACATGCGTAATTGCTGGCTTGTGCAAGGCGGTGGCGTCATTCGTCTGTGGCTTGAGCTTGTCAAGGATAAGGAAAGGCAGGCACGTTAGGAACCTTGGCGTGCACAATTACGTCGGGTCGGCGTGGCTAGACAAACAGCGAGCCAATGAAAAAAAGAATGAGAATCCAGAATGCATTCCTGACTTCACAATTCTCGCTTGTGCCTCTTGCGGGCCACACCTGTCCGGCAGGGATTATTCGAGATTTCTCACTTCTGTTGGGAGAAAGTGGATCTCGTCTCGCTTCCCGTCTCTCTGCCACAGCCGGTACGTACCGCAATCATCAGTGCCTTACGCAAGAAAAGGCGCCAACTTTTTTTTGTTTTGGCCTGCTGGAGACACGGACACAAGCGACAGCACACACTTTGACAGCTGAACGGACGACCGAGGACAGCAGCACCGCGCACCGCACCGCACCGCGCCGCACGGTCGAAGTTGGGTTCGATCCAAACTCGTCATCATAGATGGCAGCGTGACATATCAGCTGACGATGACCGGCTTCTCTGCGCATCGACCATCCTGCACTACCAAGTCTCGTGCTTGCTTGCCCTCGCTGTGCCAAACGGGCCTGCGCCCAGCGACGACACAATCAACTGGTTACATTCTCTTGCATCGAAACTCGTCGAAGAAGCAAGGCAAAGGCGCATCGAATCAAATTTGAAAAATCAATGCAACAATGCCGTGAGCGATCCACAGTAGGAACTGCCTCCGCCAGAATGCGACGCCAGCATGATTTGACTTGCCTTTTGCCCAAAAATGAAGCTGTTGAGCTTCCGATCTTGACAGAGAGAAGCCCGGAGAAGGGCCTCAGTCGGCGGTCGTCCAACTTGAGTGTTTCTGGGGTCCTTCGGTCCGAAACGCGAGCGGCGGAAATTTCGGTGCTCCGAGTGGCCCTCCGGAAGAGTGGGTCTCTCCGCCGCCGAATACGGAACAGTGGATTAAGGGCCAGAGGTTGCGAGTGCCGATACACGGGAACCTGCCGACGCTCTGAGCTTGGAGGGAGAAAACCCCCCCATAAAAGAAAAACCCCCCCAAAAAAGGATGATCAGCCAATGCCGCATGGCTGCTTCACGGTTGAGGCATCTTTCGTCGGTGTTCCGCTTTCTCATTGGCTTTCTGACTTTGCTCGCAGGCAATCAGACTTCTCAAGTACTGCAGTTGCAGGTCAAGCAAACTACGATCAGACAACAGTCTCACCGGTGATGCCTCTACGGTATCGAAAATGCTCCCATTTTGACTCTCATTGAATGGAAAATACGAGTCCAAATGTCCAGAGCGCGCGGGGTCGGGACTGATTCACGTCAAACGTCGGCTCCATCAGACTGCCCATCAAGGTCCTCACCCACGCGGAGCAGCGAGAAACACCAAGACAGGGATCACCACTATCTGTCTCGTCGTTCATTGGCTTGACTCCTCATCGTCGGATGGCCATCAAGGTTGATTTCAGCGGACTGAAGCGGATGACATGCTCGCCCGTGACGGTATGCGAGAGCCCTTGGCAGGAGATGGCACTCTTTGGAGGCTGAACGGGGGGTGTATCAAAACCCCTCGTGCCCCCGCGAAGGCGCCCTCTCGTTTCCTCTGCCCCTAGACTCCCAAAAGGATCGGTTCTTTGCACAGTTAGACGCGCCTTTCCACCATGACGGAGCAATTCATCCACGACGTCATCATCATCGGTGCCGGCCCCTGTGGCCTAGCAGTGGCCTCCCGGCTCTGCGAGCACTCCCCCTCGGCCCTCTTCACCGACGAGGAACATCAGCGCTACCACTGGATCCGCAAGTACGGCCGCCGCATGCCCTTGAAGAACAGACGAAACGGCAACATCATCGAGAAGAGGGCCGCCGACCGTGGCCAGCGTTACTCGACCCTCGTGTTGGACGCCACGGGCGACGGGTGGCTCAACAAATGGAACCGTCTCTTCAAGACGTTTGACATTACACACCTCCGATCGCCCATGTTCTTCCACGTGGATCCCATGGACAGAGACTCGCTGCTTGCGAGGGCCCACGAGCGGAACCAAGAGAACGAGCTGCTCGAGCTGAGGGCGTGTGTGGGAAAGGAGATTAGCAAACACCTCCGCAAAGCGAGGACGAAGTCGAGGAATCCAAAGTAATACATACCCCGTCACCCAACACACTACACCTTCAGCTGACTGGCCACAGACAACACGCCGTAGTAGAAGTCGACGAGCGGGACAGAAAGGACTACTTCACCCCGCCCACCAACCTCTTCGCCAACCACTGCGAATGCATCGTCGACCGCTACGGCCTGCGCGAGGGCCTCATCCAGAACGAAAAGGTCCAGGACATACAGTACCGCTTCCACAAGCAAGTCTCGCCCGACACGAGCCTCTTTGCCGTGCACACGAACAAGACGGTACACTACGCGAAGGCCGTCGTGCTGGCCGTCGGCCCAGGCAACGCGCCGACCATCCCGCCCGTCCTCGGGCTCAACAGCGACGGCGCCTCAAAATGCGTCCCGCCGCAAACCTGCCACAGCATGCAGATCCAAAAGTTCCCCGACCCCGTCGTGCAGGCCAAAATCGCCGCCAGGAAGCCCACAAACGTCCTCGTCGTCGGCGGCGGCCTTACGTCGGCGCAGCTGTCGGACCTGGCCATCCGCCGCGGCGTGACAAAAGTGTGGCACCTCATGCGCGGACCGTTGCGGGTGAAGCCGTTCGACGTGGACCTCGCGTGGATGGGCAAGTTCCGCAACGTCGAGCAGGCGTACTTTTGGTCGGCCGACTCGGACGAGGAGCGGCTCGCGCAGATCCAGAGCGCGCGCGGCGGCGGCAGCATCACGCCGCCGTACCACAAGCGGCTCAAGCAGCACGCGGCCAAGGGGTCGCTCGAGCTGTGCCAGAACACGCGGCTCGCGGAGGCGCGCTTTGACGAGGCGAACAAGGTGTGGCACGTCAGGACGGAACCGCCCGTGGAGCTGCCGGGGCTGGACTACATATACTTTGCGACGGGCGTGCAGAGCGACTACGCGAGCTTGCCGTACCTCCGGACGATGCTCGACGAACACCCCATCCACGGCCACGGGGGCATGCCGTGCATCAACGACGACTTGATGTGGAAGGACGGCGTGCCGCTGTTCGTCACCGGGCGGCTTGCGGCGTTGAGGTTGGGTCCCGGCGCGGGGAACCTGGGAGGCGCGCGGGCTGGGGCGGAGAGGGTGGCGTGGGCCATCGAGGACCTGATTTCGGACAGCACCGGCGACGCGGATGACGACGACGAGGAGATGAGGTTTGTTACGGGGCGGGGGAACAGGTTCGACAGTCTGCTGGCGGCTGGGGAGGACTGGTAAATCACGAGGTGCGGTCATGACGTGTAACTATCTGCATAGCCTACTCGGTCACATGAGCAACATTGATGGCGGTTATTCGGTATTCCAGCCCTTGCGTTGATGCTATCCAACGAAGTCTCCTCATGCGCTCCCTGATACAGCATTCGAGCCACGTTCAGAGTCAGCATTCATCATTCAAGAATATACTGGTTATCGAACCAACTACCAAGGACAGCCAGCAAAGCCACGACCTGTAGCCACTCCCTCTAACCTGACAACTGACAAGATGCTGTACGAAGTATGGATCATCCAAAATAATCCCTCGCATACGCCAAGCGGCGCGTGAAATGAAGGACGGAGACATGCGCCGAGTAGGCTCGACCCCCGGACCGAAGAGGCCCCACCTCGCCGCCCGATGTGTCGGCAGCAGCATACGCCAAGCCTCCGTCGCCCCTTTTCCTCTCCCGCTGAGGTGAGTATTTTGACCTGTATAGATTCGACTGTCGTTGTAGACACGACTTATCAACTGTGCCATCCACTTACGCCGAGAAAGGCAGTAGACAGTATTTTGTCCCATCATCTCGCGTCCGTTGGCTTCGTCTCCACCGCCGCCTTGGCGCATGGCATGAAACTCGCCCTTCCTGTTCCTTGCAGTAGATGCCACCGCTGGCGCAAATGAGCGGCCTTTGCTTATTCTTCCTTCGTCTTCCCCGTCACTGGTCTCAGGGTCATGGGATATCCTCCTGGAAGCAGTTGAATCATGTTGTCACTGACAGACCTAGACTCGCCCGCCCTTCGCTCGGTAACATCCGGATCGCCCAACGCAAGGTAACATTCACACGGGAAAACGTGTCGCTTGATTGGTCCGCCCTGGGCTGGAGGTGCAAAAACACAACGTACGTAGTGTACAATTCGCATGCGACCTCGACGAGACGAAAACAACACGCGCTCACAGCCCATTCACGTGTGTGCTCTTCTCGCCTTGGCGCCGTCGTAGTTGGCTCGCGTCTATGCAGGTACCCGCAAGTCATCACAAACAGACGAGATGCGAGGTGATCAGCAGCGCCAGCAGTACGGAGCATCGAAAAGAAACAGGGCTTCTGGGCATTGGCTTTCAGGTGAGGCTCCCGTTATCGCCTTCCCGGAACAGATCCTTCTGAGCTTGGCGTCGTCTGAGACCTCTCTGCGCGCGAGTTGCTAGACGTCGTGGGTGCGATAAAAGCTGCCTCTGGCCTTGCTCTTGATCCAGAGGCTGCGTTCCTGCGGTGTCGTTTCTGCCAGGTTCTTTTTCTCTCTCTTTTTCGACTACTACATTCGTTACCAACATTCATTCCTTTGATCAACATGAAGACGTCTGCTCTCTTGTCTCTCTCGGCGTTGGGCGCCGTGGCTGTTTCTCAGGCCACGCTCTACGGCCAGTGTGGCGGGTACGTCTGCCCAAGGAAGATGCCAGATGTGTCGATCCAGACGAGCTAACTAGGACCGACAGATCAGGCTGGACCGGTCCCACGACGTGCGTCTCCGGAGCCACCTGCGTGTCCTACAACGAGTGGTACAGCCAGTGCATCGCCGGGTCCGACGACCCCGCCGAACCGGCCCCGGAACCAGCCGAACCCGAACCCTCCGCTGCCGAACCTTCGTCCGCCGAACCCAGCGCGGCGCCCACCGCCGCCGACGAAGACGCCTGCGTCCCGGCCGCTACCGAGACGACCCCTGTAGTCGAGGAAACGCCCGCTCCGTCCATCACCGCCGTGGCCACTTCGTCCGCAGCTGCCAGCCCCAGCGCCACGGCGTCCGACGAGGAAGAAAGCGTCACCGAACTGTCCTCCGCGGCGGCGGCAACCACCCTCGCCACCGCCACCAAGGGCGCCTCGAGCGTCATCGCGGCCCCGTCCGGCGTCACCAAGACCCTCCCCCAGGCCTCGGGCACCGTCGAGACGGACGCCGCCATCCCGGTTTCTGGCGAGTTCGACGGCGGCATGAAGCTGTACGACCGCAACCGTAAGCAGTCCAACCCACGCCCCGTGGGGTACCCAGGGTCTAACACTCCAAAAAAAAAAAACAGCCAAGGTCTGCGAGGACCAAAAGGAAACCGGCGAAAAGGACGCCATGTTCATCCTCGAAGACGGCGCGACCCTCTCCAACGTCATCATCGGCCCCGGACAGGCCGAGGGCGTACACTGCAAGGGCTCCTGGTCCGTCTCCCCAACTCTCCCCACAAACATCACTCCCCCTAACACCCGGACCCCAGCACCCTCATCAACGTGTGGCACTCGGACGTCTGCGAAGACGCCGTGACCCTCAAGCAGACGTCGGGCACGTCCTCCATCATCGGCGGCGGCGCCTTCCACGCCTCGGACAAGGTCGTCCAGTTCAACGGCGGCGGGACCGTGTCCATTCGGGACTTTTACGCCGAGGACTACGGCAAGCTCGTGCGCAACTGCGGCAACTGCAAGACCAACGGCGGCGGCGGCCCGCGCGACGTCGTCCTCGAGAACGTCGTCGCCGTCGGCGGCGGCGTGCTATGCGGCATCAACACCAACTACGGCGACACGTGCACCATTGCCGGCGCGTGCCAGGACGCGGGCAAGAGCTGCGACCGCTACGAGGGGAACGCGTCGGGCGCGGAGCCGAGAAAGATTGGGAGCGGGCCGGACGGGGAGTTTTGCACGGTCACGGGTTTGACGGAGACGTGCTGAGGGGGAGGTTGGGAGAGGTGAAGATGGGAGCAGAGGAGAGGGTTGTGTGGCGACGTGTGTGTATCCTTCTCGAATATGACTTGAATACGAATAACCATGCCTTCTGCGCGGTGGTTACTGCTGTTCAGTGTTAAGTATATGGGACACACTAACACGGTTCTCTCCGGGCATGGTCAGAAACAGCTGGCTGTGATGAAGTCACTTGTGGATGATGTTGAGGAACGGCTTTCTTGCGCTGAATTCGTACAATATGAACTCTCAACAACGAAACAGTAGGCGAGTCTCTCAGCCGGCTTCATCTAACATCATCTTGATCCAAACTTGATACACGCAGCAACATGAACTGGACCTGTCGCAGCATGAAAGGAGACGATGTTGAAACTGAAAAGCGATGAGGTCAAGCTTTACGTGAGGTATTAAATATGGATGGCTTGTGCTACTCGAAATCTCGTCATACTGCCTAATCGTACCCAGCGAGACGTGACACGAGATCGAACCAGCCGCGTCTCACTTGCAGATATCTGCTTCGACTTACGGGGGCCCTTACGGCCCCACCCGGCCCCGGACGACCCACATCCTCCGCATACGCACCCCGCCTCAACCCCGCTGCTTCCGCTCCGCTTTCCCCCGGCCAACCCCCAACATCGGCCGTGGACACACTAATACGCCCGACGGTCTCAACTTGTGCTGGCCCCCGGGTCCGAAGTGGCATAAATGCCGTTCGGAGCGTTGTGTCATCCTCATCACCCGCACTGAATCAGCCGCCATCCGATCTTCTCCCTGACTGATTCGACACTGACTGACGTCCTGACTACCCCCACAGGCACCGAAATGCACAGCTCGCCAAGGCATACACACCATCACTTACTCAAAGCCATCCTTGGCCAGGAAACTCACCCTCGTCCAAGTTTTGACTCCCGAATCCACCTCCGACTAGTCTGACTCCAGACTGCCAAGCGCCTGTCAACCTCGCGCAATGGTGACGGTGGCCAAGTGATTGGAGTATTTACCTGTAACGAATACCCCAATCAGTCCATCTCCAAAGAAGAATAATCCCGAACCTTGCTCACAGGGCTGGAATGTCTCGCCGAAGGCAGTCTATGTCCGGCGCGCACTTGTCGTGAAGCCATCCCACCTTTTACGAAACTCAAAATGACGGAACCAAAACCATCACGAGCTGCCCGTTGCCACACGGTAAACGAAACACCATTCGGGTACGCGGCACCTCTCCATACCGTGAGCCCTGGTACACCTCACTATCACTCTCAGCAGACAAAGTCCCCAAAACGTGTTCTTTTCAACATGAATCCACGCCCGAGAAAAGGGAGCATCATACCCAACTCCTCCCAGACACAACACATCATCGCCCTCAGTGACCCAGCCAGCCTACGACTACCTCTCTGCCCTCTCACTCTGCCCTGACACATCCAAACCCCTCCGCTTACCTCATCCCACCCGAATCCGAACATTCCCAAGTTCATCCGGACATGCCGGGCAAACTCTGCTCCCCTCCCTCCCGCCTCCTCTCGTCCATCCCCATCACCCCCAAACATGCCTCTCCCAAGCTTCCCCATGCCATCCGACCCATGTCACCCACCGCACCCAGCCCACCCCCGGCCGCGTAAACCACACCGCGAAGAAACCCCACGGTCTTACAAGTCAACCGCCTCGCACCCTCTCCCTCTCCCTCCACCCCGGCCACACGCCCCCTCCCTCCTATAACATTCCGCGCATGCCATAAAACCCGCCCGCGCGGCCACTCACGCACCGTCACTTCGGTCCGCGCGAGCGATCCGGCACCGGCATCCCTGAACCTCCCACAACACGCTGTGTGCATCATCCTTTCCCCGTACATTTCCTCCATACATGGAAATTTCCTCATTGTATATCCGCTCTCCCTCCTCTTTGCCGAAACGAGTGGACTTTGATTTCAACCGCCAGCCGGCTATTTCTGGAACTCCCCGCTAGGAATAACTTCAAACCTTACCTTATTATGGGTAGTCGATGGTGTAGTGTGGTTGTAATGTGTCGTGCGCTCCACAAACCTGCCAAACAACCTGGTGTATCCGACGTACGCGTGTCCACGCCGCCAGATCCCCTCCACACGTAGCAAAACCTCGGCGCGGCGGAAAGAATTAAACAAGCCTGCCTTTCCATCGTCATCCGGTAAACTCGACGCGAGAAGAAAAGTCTGCCGGCTCTATACCCCGAACATCCATCCTGCTTCTCCTCTTCTTTTTTTTGGGGGGGGGGGTTGAGAAGGAAAGGCCCCGAGACCTACACCCACACCCACGCACACCTCGACGACAACTTTCGCGAGATAATGTGTACTGGGCTGGGCAGAATATAAATCTCGCGTGGAACGGCCGAAATTCCAGCGTCATGCGATGAACACCTGGCACCTTTACGTCGGCACGATACGGTAATTAGTCCATGGACACATTACAAAAGGTTCGGGCATGTCAAGTTGCAAGATTGACAGCGAGTGTTTGGTCGCATGTAAAACTGCCGATTCCGCGGCGTTCACCGTCCTTGGCCGGCACAAGCTGATCTCGGAGAAATCCCTGATGTGACCGGCGCGGTTCTGACATTACCCGCTTTGGTCTACTCAGTAGATACGTGGAGACATCTCGGTAATTGTTCACTTGTATCACAGTAACAATAGTTCTCTTGCTTTGCAGAAAAGGGTGTGGAAAAGGGGCTCATGTTCGATTTCGTCATGCCCCCAAACGCCATCGCGGTGACCTCGGGTCCTAGTTCCGTATTGTTTCTCAACGTCGTCTCTCAAGAACCGACTCTCATCCGCGCAAGGCAGTATGTTGTGCGTGTGCGGTGTGAATGCTTTGGGTGTTCCCGCTCTCTATGTACAGAAAAGTAACGATGAATGGAGAAGAAGCGCAAGTCATGAGAAAAAAACAGATCCCGGTTATCCCTAATGTTTGTCCAATTCGCGCCCTGCGTTGGAACCCTGTTCCCGTCTGTGGATTTCAAGAAGTGAAAATGAAAAAAATGGTACTAAAAAATGCTTTGAAGATACCGTGTGATCCCGGCTGGTATAACCTCCAATCCGTGCTGTCGCCGCGCTGTAGGATATGTACACTCTAGAGTTTTGTTTCCGCGTCCAAGTGCTTTGCAAATGTAACGACGGGTGGAAATGAGCAAATGATAGTGTGTAAATGACAGAGGGTGACGGAAGAAAAGACGAAGCGACCTCTGTCACTTCGCCGTCACGCCCACGATGCCATCTACTCTTTTTCGATGGGATTCTCCCACTTGATGGGATGCACCAGCATGCTGCGCATGCAAAGACGGCCGCTGCTGTCTGCGCGACTCTCCTCGGCAAGGCCGCCGCGAAGGGTGCCCTCATTGGCGCGGCCGCCGTCGGTGCCACGGCCGTCCATCTGGCCGTAGCCCAACCACCGGCGCCAGAGCAGGCCGGCGAACTCGGAGTTGTAGTACCAGCTCGTACCCTTGTGGTTGTGTTCGTTCTTGAGGTCGAAGGGGCTGCCGTGACCACCCGTAGTCCCATCGCGGCCACCGTTGAAGGCCTTCTCGATGGTGTTGTACGGGTACCAGGCGCGGTCCAGGTAGACGGGATGCGGGGCGTAGGCGGCCTTGAAGCCGTGATGGAGGGCCATGCTGGCTGGGAACATCTCTGAGAACATGCTGTGATGCATACGCCACATCTCCTCGTGCATGGCAGCGAGGAGGCGGCGAGAGAGGCGGGAGGCTGTGACGATGGCACACCGCCGCGGCGGGGGAGCAAAGACCATTTCGTAGCCGGTAACGTCCTTTGCAAAGACCCAGCCAGATTCGTCAGCGTCAAAGAGAGGGTTAAGGGTGATGAGGTCTGCCTCCTCGCCAACGCCACACTCCGCGGCGTCGGCGGCGCCGCGGTTGCAGTTGGCGGGCATGAAGGAAACGCCAGCCTCTTCGGCCTTGAGGGACATGCGCCCGGGGAAAATCTGAGGGCCGAGGATGGCGCGGCGACCGGAAGCGTTCAACTCCTTCTCGACGACGGTGGCGAACTCGTCCCAGGAACCGTGCACGGCGGGAATGTAGTATTTGGATGAGCGCTCCCAAAGGAGGTTGCGGGACTGCTGGCGGGCCCACGAGCCGAGACGATCCAAGAGCTCGTAGTAGGACCCGATGTAGCGCATGTCCATCTCCCAGTTCCAGAAGTGAGAGTACTCGGGGTGCTGAAGGGCGAAAACCTGCAGCGGCATCTGCGCAGAGCGGTATACGCCGTGGATGTCGCCGTTGGATGGGTTCTCGAGAGCGTCGGCGAAGTGGCCAGGATAGTAGAGCTTCATCTCGGCCTCGGACCACAAGGTGCAGAGGGAGTGGAACTCGGTTGGCACGTTGTCGTCGAGAATTTTCTGCACTACCGAGGGGTCGGACCAGATGGCGGCGTCGTTGTCCTTGACGTGCAACAGGAAATGCACGCTGTACTCACCACCCGATTTCAGAACCAGCTCGGAAATCATGGCGCGGAAGTTGAGAATGGCATGCTGCGTCCACTCGAAGCCGACGTAGGTGCGGATGATGACGGCGATGCGGTCGATCTTCTTGACGCCAGTCTCGGTGGTGTCGGGCTCGCTATACATGGTGTCGTACGCGGTACCGCTGCCGGCGTCCTTGGTGCTGTTGCGGAAGCGGTCGATGTTGCGCTCGACACAGCGATCCTGAGCCATGCCCCAGTCGACGCGGCTGTAGTTGATGCGTCCCGTCTTGGACCACACGGCATCTGCGCCCTCCTGTTCCGTGTCATGGCCTTGAGATGTGCCACCCTCGCGGATGTCATATCCGAGACCGTAGGGGCCGTAGCGTCCAAAGCGGTCAAAGCAGATGTCGTTGCGCAGGCCGAGGACCGTGTGCGAGCCAATCGCGGGTTCGGGCTGATTCTGCGGGACGCCATCGTAGGCGTAAATGTCAGGGACGGGAATTTGGTCATCCTCGTCAAGGAAGCACTCCCTGACTGGTACGTGATCCCTCTGGTACTGGCGAGACTCGTAGTCTGGGTAAGCAGCAACGTAGGGGGTGGGGGTCGGAGGGGTATCGTGATAGATGGGCACCGTCTTGACGGGCGCCGGAAACGATGCGTTGGGGTACTCTGGCGTGTGGTTGGCAATGGGAACGATGGACTTGAGGCCGTTGAAGTACCCGTTCAGACTTGGTCGTGTTAGTCGTCATACTCTCATGACAGCCATGGCACCGCCACTCACTGCTTGAACTTGAGCCACGGCGGCATATCGCCCGTGATCTCTGGGATGTACTCGTCCGGAATCTCATTCCCGTGCTTGTTCGGCTGTCCTCCGAGCCCGCCTATCCTGTAGTCGTCGGCGAGTATGCGTCCATCACGCGTGTATAAGGGAGCGTTGAGATACGCAAGAGCAAGCAGAAATGAGATTGTGACGGTCCATATCACCACTCTCCGGTAGAGGCAGTGCCCCAGAATCGCCCGCACGCGGATCTTCGGCTGGTGGATTGTGGTGGATGGTGGCGGCAGGAAGAACTCGCCCTTCTCCTGTCCTGGCGTCGGCAGGTAGAGAGAGTTGGATCTGGAAGAGCGGGTGCTGGACCGCGTGCTGCTGATGGATCGGGTGGTGCTGGTGAGAAGGGATTGTGCTCGCTCCATGATTGCCGGAGAGAGATGGTTGGGTATCTGGGTATCACGAAAACATCTGGCGATGGTGTTGCTTGACAGGAAAGAGTCCGAGAAGGAAACGCGAGAAGAGGGAACAGACAATGTTAATACTATAAAGAAAGGTACAGGACACTCGGTGTGCCAGTGACGTTTTCTCACCTACTAATGTCCAGCACCGGCTCAGACCTTAGATTCAAAACAAGCAAGCTCCCGGGACAGAATGTTGGACGTAGAAAAGACACAAGCCACATACATATCATGCAACAGAGCGAGCAGATGGGACCGACAGTCGGCAGCCAGGGGGTGGGTTGGCCGCGCTGATCAGCGGAGGTGAGGGAAGCAGTTGGGATGTCCAGGGTTCGGGGGCTGCCGAGCCTCCTCGCCTGCTTTGGGTCTGATATGACTGTCCACCATTCCCACGCCAGCATGTCTCACCTACCAACGTCGCCGGACGTGGGCAGGGACCGTCCTTGAAGTGCCAAGCCGGGGACAGGGGAACAGTGAGCCTCAAGTGTTGCGGACCAAGTGCTTCTTCCATCCCTTCCCCAGGCTACCAAGCCATCATCGAATCGTTTGGATTTTAGGAGCTTGGCAGGCCAGGTCAGCTCAGGTCCCGAAGGGTAGAAGGGTAAGCAACCCAGAAGCAGGCCAGCACGACACCCCCTTGAAGTTCGGCTGTGTCGTTACTGAGACCATACGAGGACTTGGGCGAACGCCATTCCGCCCCGGAAGCCGAGAATAAGACTTGGGCCAAGCCAGATTGACTGTGATGGTCTTCGGGGCCCCGTTGCAGAAAGCACACTACGTGTACCAGGACGCCAGCGGGGCGGATTGGCTCGCCTTGCCTGTCGCGCACTGCACAGACAGAGAGGGACGAGGCAGCCTTTCGCGGAAGCCGTATCAGAGCGTATAGGATCAGCAGTTCGCTGGCAGGGGAAGAGAGCAGGAGAGTCGAAAAGATCAGAGGAGGTTGCGCGTCCCCTGTGGGGCGCTGGGTTATGCGTCGAGAGATCAGGCGCCTGGCCTCCAGGCAAAAGAGCAGAGCAGAGCGAGCAGACGGCCGAAGGAGAGCCGTAGGCCTATCCGTACCGTACGATGGCTGCTACGGCATGCCGGTACGCGGCGGAGGAGCGCTCTTCCCCTGCAGACACATGTACCAGAGCCCATCCTTCGCCGACATTGCAGCCATGGGCTGTACTCGCAGTAGGTCGTCGGGGTGGCATCCAGGGGGTGTGGCTGTAGCGAGTTGCTAAAGAAAGAACTGGAGTGTGAGTCGGGGCGTCGATTAAGGTGTGGGCATGCAAGGAACGTGGTTCAAGCGCACGGGATCTCGTGCATCTGAAACCTTCGACGTTGCGGCGCTGGGCGACGTTTCATGCCAAGCGTGCCCACGTTGCGACAGAGTGAGAGAGAGAGAGAGAGGCTGGTCTGCGGCCACACAGTTAGTTCTGGCGCTGGTGCTGGTGCTGGCACGATTTGTCAAGAGACAATGGTGCTATACGTCGTATGCGCGCCGTCGAGTCGAGATTTAGGGTGGTGTTGCAGGCGAGACAAAGAACAAAGAGAAATGGCCATGTGGATTTGCTTGGCCTGAGGGGATCCCAGGCGCAGGGGCAACCGCGGTTTGTGGCCCTGGCCATGTCCAATTCCGAATCGAGTCGGTTCCATTCCATGCCATCTTTCCATTTTCCACTCTACGCAGTATTGTGTAGTCCCGTCACGTCTGTCGTCACGTTTTGCTGCTCTGCTCTGCCCTGCCCTGCTCTGCACTGCGGTTGATGACGATGGACACCCTGGAAACACACTTCTGCCCTGTGTGATGTGACTGGGGCCTGTTGCGGCTCGTGTTGGCACAATTGAACGTCTAACAAGACGTGCCTGTCAAGACCTAATGGGGAAGTTCATGGTCTGTCGACGTACGGCGCCGTTGCGTGGGCGTCTCGTGTTCTGTCGCGCTCCCCATGCCCGAATGCAAAATCCCATCTTTTGGTTTATTTTGGCACGTCGTCGTAATCGACCGCCACCGGAAAGCCATCTGACGGTGAGCCGAACACACTCTCGCCCACTCAAAGACGCCCTTCCGGCACTTTAGCTTTGGGTCTCAAGCAGGACGGTCGTGCTTCAAGTCGGGTGTCTGCTTCAATTGCTTCTTATTTCGTCCCGTCACGTCACCGTCGATGAGTGGTTCCCGCTGCGATGATCGCGTCTGCTCTGCGGAGCTCTGTGTCTTGTTCTGGTGGCGTGACACACGCCTGCTGAGGTCGCCTGCAATCCGATCCTCTGGCTGCACCACAGATTCCCATGCCCATTGCCCATGAGGTTTCATCCTTTGGGCAGACTGACCGATCACTGTCACGGCTCTCCCAATGGACCCTTCCCTTCTGCGAGCTTTGCCGTGTCCGGGGCCTCTGCGTGCGCGTACAGCGGAACAAGACGGAAAGCACTGACGGAGGAGTGCCTTAGCTGGCCCTGTTGGCTCTGCACGTACCTAGCCCTCGGTCAGAATGGCCACCTCCATCCAATAAAGGCATGACTTGCTGCCGCTGGAAAACCCGGCGACGAGGCGGACAACGCCCGAAGCTACTTGAAAGACCCGCCAACATGTCTCGAGGCCGTTAGTATTCCGTCGACCTGGGCGAAGTTGGCGTCGCCGCCAGACCATGTCAGGTCGCTGATGACTGATGGATCGTCGAGCGGGAAGCCGGCGAAGCTAGTTGACTAAGGCAGGTTACCTCCACGGACGGCGCCGCGGCGCTGGGGCATCCAGCCGAGGGCTCCTGAGCCGAGAGCTTCTGCTGGGTGAAGGGTTCAACGAGAGATGGAGATGGACGACCTCATTAGACCAAAGTTTTCCCGCGAGCCGGGGAGCCCAAACTGTCATGCGAGCTGTGGGTGTGGGATAGAAGAATGCGATGTCCCTCCAAGCCTAATAGGCAGTGCAGTCAATAAGACCCAATATGCGGTCATGCTGGGTCAGCTTGGCAGCCGCGACACACGCGGGATAAACAGATCGCGTCACTGTGCAAGTGATTAGGTTTCCCCGAGACTGACTCTTTTGAGCGTCAAGTTGAATGGCTTTGCAAGGTCGAAGCTGGGTCACTGATGCTGGCTTCTGCTGACGTCAGTGCCGACACCCGGGAGCGAGACTTGACAGCGGGGTGTAGTGCGATGACATCGGTCTATCAGCTGAAATTGGTCGACAGCCTCGGGCGGGAAGCGAGGAGGGAAGAGCAGAATCGAGTCGAGTAAGGAAGAGGAAGGAAAGGGTGCCTGGGAACCGACAAAGAGATGACGGAGCTGGGTGGCAGACGAGGCCAGTCGACTCAGGGGCCAGGGTCTGGTGGAAGTAGAAGGGGGAGAGGAAAACCGTCGAGGCTGCTGGCTTCTGCTGGTTGAGGCTGCCGTTGGCTTGTCCGTCCCGAGTCTTCCTACTCCAACTTGGCCGGCCCTGACTCGTCCGAGTCGCAAAGTGGTTGAGACTTTCCTAATAGGGCGACGGCGAAACAAGTGCTTGCGTGTCTACGGCCGGGAAACAGTTTCTGATGCGTCTATGGCCGACAAAGGTGGCTCGCCTTGAATCTGAACGGCGTGTGTGCGGTGGTTGGAATTTGGAAAACAGACGACGGCAAAGAGATGGTACAGACGACGGCTCCGTCTTTCTCAGGCTGATGGAATGAAAGAATACCGAAGGGGAGGCGAAGTTCAGCTTACGGTGGATTGACCGTTAGTTTGTCGTTGGGCTCTGGCGATAGGTCGTACTTGGCTGTAGGTTGAGAGAGGCTTGGAGTTGCTGAGGTTCCGAAGTGCTCGGAAAGTAACCTTGAGGGACCACTGCTGTCGGTGTGTTCGGTGTGCGTATCTTCACCGAGCCTCCATCGACCCTGATCACGTGCAACAAGCCGGATGGCTGGAGACGAGGCTGAACCTCGCTCTAGCCACAACTATCCCGATCGAGCACTAGCGCCATTCTGCCCTAGCCGCACACAAGCGAGCATTTTCAGTAAAACGTTTTGTTCACTTTTCCCCGCCAGCAGAATTCATCGTCACGACTACTCCGGCAAGCGACAACTGACCAAACAGCCGCCAAGATGGGTGAGTACCGCATTGCTTGAACTGTTTATGATTCTCGACGTGGTCACCAGCAGCCGGATGCATTTTCGAACGAATAGAGCGGAATTCTCGCCGCCGCCACCGCCGCCGACGCCGAAGTGATTGCGTACTGGACGAAATGTTGGGCCCGAGGTGATGGACGATCATCGACATGAACAACGATCACGACACAGAGCTGCGCCAGCGCATCACGAGACGAAAAACGACGAGGGATTCATTCGGCTGCGAGACCACGAAAGAGGCGGCTTGAGATGCTTCGAGGACGGACTGGCTGACTGGGGACTGCAGTGAACATTCCCAAGACGCGTATGACCTACTGCAAGGGCAAGGAGTGCCGCAAGCACACCCAGCACAAGGTCACCCAGTACAAGGCCGGAAAGGTACGTCCAACACGCAGCGATCGCACGACATTCTGCCCCCCATCGAGCAACGACGCCTTCGCATGACCACCGACACGGAGTACTAAAACCTATCCCCCCATAGGCCTCGCTGTTCGCGCAGGGAAAGAGACGTTACGACCGCAAGCAGTCCGGTTACGGAGGTCAGACCAAGCCTGTCTTCCACAAGAAGGCCAAGACCACCAAGAAGGTCGTCCTCAGACTGGAGTGCGTCAAGTGCAAGACCAAGCTGCAGCTCGCCCTCAAGCGCTGCAAGCACTTCGAGCTCGGGTACGCTCTCCCGCCCGCCTCCCGAGAGGATCCGTTGCTGACAGCATCTACAGTGGTGACAAGAAGACGAAGGGTGCTGCTCTTGTTTTCTAAACGCATTGTGTTTTCGGTCGACCGACTTTTATGGCTCCTTTCACGGCATACGGATCATCATCAGGCTGGAACAATGGCGAAAAGGGTTACCAGTTCTCAGTTGCGGAACACTACGTAGGGACACAATAAAAGCCCCTTGCTTGCGAAACGGAAAAAAAAAGAGAAGACAAGATACCAGAAGAACCCTCCCTTCTTCCCACCCCCTCCCTGCTGGTCGGCCGCGCCTTGAGACTATCACGAGTGACAAGAGAAACAAAAGTATGAGGCTCAAGGCGTGGGATGACAACGCCCGGCGTATGGAGGTGTCCTGAGGGTCCGCGGTCATTGCGGAACTCGATGTGGGATGGCTGCGTCGTCGTCGAGACAAGTCTGCGCTTTCTGGCGTGCGGTCTCTGGAAGATAGATGCGTTCTACGAAGGCTCAGCCGGTCAATGAAATACATGAGTCTATGAGATATGTCCGTCGTGTCTATCCTCCTTTTGTTCGCCATCGTCCAGATCCTCAAGTTGAATATTTCCCAGCCACGGCGGAGCTCCAGCTTATCACCCTACGAACGAGGAAAACCTTAGAATCCCTCTCCAACTCTAATCGTCCGCCCGCCTCCGTACCACAACTGCCCAACCCTCGCGTCTAACCCCCTCTCTTGCCCGACAAGCCACTCCCCCAGCCACTCTCCCTCCTGTGCGTCCCAGACCTCCCTCTCAAGCCACCGGTTAATCTCCCCGACGGCCTCCACCCACCGCCTCCTCGCCTCGGGCGTCGCGTGGTCCTCCTCCGTCAGGAAGCGGCCCAGCGTGATGTGCGCGCTGGGCACCTGGTACCGCGACTCGACCTGCACGCCCGTCGACCGCGCCAGCTCGAACACGTCGCGGCGGAGGTGGTGGTAGCTGTACGCGTCGCCCTCGACGGCGGCGCTCTGCAGCGCCGTCTGTCCGACCGCCGCCGCCGCCGCCGCCGCCGCGCTCGCGGGACTTTCCCCCGCGGCCGGGAGGAAGGACACGGCAAAGGCGGAGAGGTCGTGGGAGATCATGGGCTTGACGAGGCGCGCGCGGTGGGTGTAGGTGAAGTCGGTGACGTAGGGGATCGCGGAGCGCATGGCGTCGGTGAGGGCGACGATCTCAGCCGGGGTTTTGGAGTGCGTCACCTCGAGGGCTGTGAGGTGCATGCGGTGCTGGGGCATGAGCCAGAGTTCTGGAAGTGCTGTTAGTTTTCTTTTTTTTTCCTTTCGCTGCCCCGGCAGGATGGTGGGAAGGGGTCAGACGTACGCGGCGCGACCTTCTTCAGCATGGCCTGGAGATGGGCGGCCAATCTGACAATGTGATCTGGCGGGCGAGCCCAGAAGACGAAGCAGTTCCTCGGGTCCTGGAAGCCCGGTTCCATTTCCGGGTTCTCCAGCCTCAAGAGGAAGGGGTCGATGATGAGCTCCTTGAAATCGGGGCTGAGGAACTTTTCATTCTGCTGCCCGTTCCTCTTGGTCCGGTGAGCGTGGTAGAGCGCCTGGATCTCGACCTGGTTCGACATCAGGACACGCCTACTCAAGAAACTGGGCCAAAAGTCGTCGGACTCACGGGATCGTCGTCGCAGGCTTTTATGAGAGCCTGGTAGGGGTTCTCTCCGGGAAGGATCTTGATGCCAGACAGATCCTCCAGCTTGTTTTTGGCATCGGTCGAGACCAGTTGAGAGCCCATCTTGTCCCTCGAGTGAGGTAGCACAAAGTGCCGGCTGGAGACGGTTGGAGATCAAGCTTCCGAGCTGTTGCGGGGGTTGCGGCCCCGAGGAGGAAACGACAGTCTGGGGCAAAGTGCGACACTGGTGGCTACTGAAGTCGCTTGTTGCAGAGAACCAACGCACTACGGATATTATCGCGACACGAAGCAAAGGCGCGGCACGAACTAATTAGTTACCTACACCTCACCGCTGGAGTCACCGCTGAAGGTTGAACACCCCGCGATGACTGGCCAGGCGTCTTGAACCAATCACATGACGTTTTTAGGCGGGTACGGGGCACTGAAGGTGTGCGCCTGTGTACCTGAGTACCACGCATGGTGAGTGCTGACTAACAGCGGTTCTTCACCGAGGTCAGGCGGAGTGCGTCCCGCGGGGTCCGCCAATCGGGTCGGCCATCAGGATACCGACCCTGCTTGTTTTGACCTCACTCGTCGTGTTCCAGTCCGCTACCTGTACGACGAACCCAATCGGTATCGTCCTGTGACCGGGGTCTGCACGTTCGATCTGCGGCCCGGTCACGATTTAACTCCCAAAGCTTGGCCTGGCGAAGGGAAGGGGAGGGGGGGCGGACAAAGCGTCCAAGTTGACGATGCCCGGGCTCCAAAGTCCGGACGAGAACACGCGTCCCGTCGGCACGGGACCCAAAATAAAGTAAACGACATCTCCCTCTCCCCCAGAGTTTTAACGGGCGTCAGCGGGTGCACGGGGTGCTTCTTTAGGCTTTGATGTGTCCCCCTTCTAGAAACCTAGCCGCCCTGCCGCCGCCGAGTAGCTTCGGCTGCCCCTTTGGCGGGAGATCGGGGCCAGCCATCGCCAAGAGCCGAGGTTGGATCCCGATTGGTGGCCCAGCGCGGGAACCTTGGAGTCTGTATTGCTTCATTCCGACTCTAAAGTGCTTCTTTTCGTCTGAAGTTGGTAATTTCTGCCAGTTCGTCTACACGTTTCAGTGGACTGGTATGCTTGCCGCGATGAGATCGGGAAGATAGAGTTACAGCTAAATGTTTGTCACGTCAGTTTCAACGTCTGGCTTTGTGAGTCGAACTAGAAGAACGATACTTTCTTGTCTACATCACCGCTGGTCACTTTGACAGAGCCTTGCGACGGTATCCCTTGGAGGAAGTGCTCTTGGTTTATTTCAATAGAGTCGATGGGACGGAGGGTTTACGTCACGAGCCGTCGCGCAATCTCAACTGGGCAGCGTCAAGACAGACGCTGCGACATGGATCTAGCTTTGGAGACGAGATTATGACAACATAACTCGATTGACTCGTTCGTTTCTATACCGATCACTGCTTTAGGACAGTATTCCTATCGACTTTCTGATACTGAGACGATCGGATAGGGTTTGGCCTTGACTGGAGAATAAACCCAGTGGCTGCCAGTTGGCTTCAAGATGTTGTCATTCCAGGAAACATCATCGCTACAATGTTTCTGCTCAACAAAGTAGACTTGTTGTCTTGAAACCCAAATCTATCTTCATTTTTAATCTTCCCATATTACCTGTGTCAGGGTTATGTCATCACTTACAAACCTGATATCTATGAAGGTCTACTGCTTGTGTATTATCTGGCCTGACGTAAGTTTGTGCATGGTGTGGAGCATGCTCTGCAAAGGATTTAGAATTCACAAAGCAACCTAAAGTTATACAGCAGAGCCTGAGAAAGATATGATACTCTCCTAGAGATGAAGTATGTATTCTCTAGTGTCTAGTGAGATCTTCACATGGATTGGAATGGCCAAGGTGCTCTCCATATTGGCTAAGAATGGCAACAAAATAGTAATATACAGAAATCATACTTCATTACCAGGTCTAGCTAGCAATCTCATTTGTCACATATCAGTATCAGCAGCTTCTTATTAGTACTAGTAAACTCTTGTATCTATGACAGGCCACTATTTATTACAATGTAAACTTAATTGCTATCCATTTTCCCAAGACGAGAGCAGCACAAGTGTCCTTCCATCTCAATTCCAGTGTGGTCATGTCTCCATGGCCTTGCCACTTCCTTCCAAAGACATTACCAGACCATATATTGAGAGTCACCTGGATGACAGCCTCTCTGCCAGATGTTTCTTAACCTGACATTGTCTACCAGTTTGGCGAGTGGAGGGCAACCTGACCAGTTACTACGCCCCCTTTTCCCTCCTTCAGGCCACAACTGTTGTTCGAGCACTATATTTCAGTCATCTCCCATCTGTTACAAGCCCAGTCATTATTTATTGTAATCTGTCACTGAATCACTGTGGGCTCTATCTGTGGTGCCTTGGGCAGCCAACGTACCTCGAATGACTGCCGGCTGGATGCTGTAGCTATTGCCGAGTGTGAAGCACCTATGTGTGAGTATGGCGTGGCTGTCTCAGGTCTCGATGCCCTCCTTTGCTGTTGTCTCGAATTCACAGGACCAGCGTCAAAAGAAGCAGGACACACAAAGTCGACTCGCTGACAATAGAAAGAAAAAAATTCATCCTCCTCTCGCCTTGAAAGAGACACTTGAGCCCTTGCCCATCTCATCACCTGGCTCCTCCATCCAAAACCATCCCTTTCTCTCTACATCTCACCCAAACACCACTATCCCACCTAGCCCATCTCTCCCTGGCCATCACCACACTTTCGCCTGGGCAGGAGTGGAAAGCCTGGAAATATTCATCATCAGATCGGTATTCTCTTGTTGCACCAGTTGCGGCATCATAACTTTTCGTCCTTCCACTCGGAATCTTTACGTTCCTAGCCTGAAAATTCCGTAAGCCGTCACCACCCATCGTTTCCGCAACTATTCCATTCCTCTTTTTCGTCTGGTCATCGCCGTCTCTCTCGGGCATCATTTAACGTGTGACAAGGGTTAGGTAGACGTCTTTCTTGCTTCGACCTCGCCGCTCGTCAAGAAGTATCCCTCGCAATGGCGGACAACAGCAACAACGGCGCTCAGGGCGCGGCCGGTTCCGGCTGGGTTCACGATAACTCTACACGCGCTGCAGACCAGCAACAAGTGGGTGGCTCTACTGCGGTTCCCACTCCGATGTCACGGAACCGTGAGCACGACAACTTCCCTGGTGTTCCGCAACCAGACCAAGGTCACAATCCGAGCGCCTCTGGCGAGCCCCAACAGACTTTTCATGGGTTTCGTACTCCCGAGGAACACATACTCTCAATCATCCAAGGTTTATCCGTTGAAGGAGGTCAAGGTCACTACAGCTCTGCATCTCATCCGCGTCAAATGTCTTCCCTGGCGGCGGACGTGCCCTCGGAAACGCAGCATGACTGCCTGAACCAAGACCGAAGCATGAATGTCGCTCACGCCCAGAACCAGACACCTCGAGCGTCTCCCCAAGTTCACAACGAGCAGGTGGTGTCTGAGCCGGTCCTCCCGCTCCGTTTCCCTTCCCAACCGACGTACCCCGTCGACGAAGGCGGCCGTCGCGGCGCGGTCTCGCAGGCGTCGCAGCCCTTCCCGCCCGGCTTCGGACAAGGTCCAGCAGGCGAGCAGCAGACATGGACCGCTGCTCTTCCCGAGCACCCTGAGCCCCAGAACCAGCACGACTTCTCTTCAGAGTTCGGCCCCCTCGACGAACAAGCCCTCTTCAGAGATTTGGAGGCTTACCTCGGTGATGTCGCCGACCACCAGCTGGAACAGCCCCCCGGCCCTTTGCACGGCGGCGCTGACGGCAACGCTGGCCCAGTAGCCGACCTCATGGACTATGATGCGCTTTTGGAGGGCTGGTATGAGGTGCCGATGGGACATGGCGATGTTGTTGGTCAGCCCACCGTCAGCGACGCTCAAGATGCTGGCGATGGCGGCCAGGCCACGGAGATTGGCCATTGGGGCTCCTTGGATGCCGCTGGGAGCTACGGAGAAGACATGGGAACTTACCTGCAAGACCAGGAAGAGATCGACCGGGCGCTGAGCGAAATCCTCAAGGAATTCCCGTCCGAGGCTGACACTCCCGACCAAGACGCTCTCAGGCGCGCCATGGACCTCGAGGCCATGGTCGAAAGTCTCCCTCCCACGTCCAACATCATGGACTACTTTGACAGCGTCGAAGCCCTGCTGGCAGACATGTGGTCTCTTGTCATGGCCGAGAGGGAATCGGCCCCGTATCCCGAGATCGCGCCCCCGCTTCCGCAGCCTCTCCCCCACGAGGTCATGGACCAACGCTCGGTCCGGAGCCCCCGCGACGCCTTTGAGGTGATTGCAAAGAGGTGTCAGGAGCTCGGCTTCACCGAGATCTCGGAGGCGGGCGGATGCACCTTCACCATTGGCACCATGTGCTCCGGCACGGACGCGCCCATCATCGCCCTCAAGGAGCTCCAGGACAGCCTGGGCGGATGCGTCCACAAGACGGGCATCGAGTTCGACCACAGGTTCTCGGTCGAGATTGAGCCCTGCAAGCAGGCCTTTATCCACCGCAACGCCCGGCCAAGCGGGCACATCTACCGCAACGTGACGGACCTCTGCAAGCCCGTGGACAACAAGGCGTAAGCTCGTCTCTACACCCCGTTTTTGTGATTTTGCCAGCCCAACTGACACTCGTCTCGACAGCATGACGGCCTTTGGGGCCATGGAACCCGTGCCCGAAGCCGTCGACCTCATCATCGCGGGCAGCTCCTGCGTCGACTTCTCGGCCCTCAACACGCAGAAGAAGCTCCGGCAGGAGGCGTCGAGCATGAACGGCGTCGCCGCCAGCATGACGAGCATGTACGAGACGCAGATGGCGGGGTCGGCCGACGACAACAAGACGCCCCGGGTCGACATGAGCGACGACGCCGACTTTGACGGCTTCATGGCGCACATCATGGACAACCTGCACAACGAGGGCGAGTCGTCGCAGACGTTCCTCTCCATTGTCGACTACATCCGGCGCACGCGGCCCAGGGTGCTCATCCTGGAGAACGTCGTCGGCGCGCCGTGGGACGAGTTCAGGTACTTCTGGCTGGCCAAGGCGGGCTTCGCGGCCGCGTACCGCGGCGTCGACTCCAAGAACTTCCTCGTGCCGCAGACGCGCCAGCGCAGGTACCTCGTGGCCGTCGACGCGCGGCGCTACGGCCGGGCCGCGGCCGCAGCCGTCGCGGACCGGTGGGAGCGGCTCATGGACGCCGGCAACTGGTTCTCGGGCCCGCCGAGGCTGGAGCACTTCCTCGTGCGGCAGTCGGACGCGCGGAACCTGCAGGCGCGGTTCGTGGCGGAGCGGGCCATTGACGCGCGCGGTAGGAGAAGGGAGCCCGAGGCGGTCGTGTGCCAGATGGACCACGTCGCCGTCCGGCGGAAAGAGGGTCTCGGCGACGGGCAGCCGTACACGCGGCTCAGCAGACGGGGGGGAGGCGGCGGCGGCGGCGGCGGGGGGCGCGTGCAGCCGGACGAGTCGAGCTGGAAGGGCTACGTCGGGTCGCGGGCGGAGCGCGTCAAGGACCTGCTCGACATCTTCTTCCTCCGGGCGCAGAAGCGGGACGGGTTCGACTTCCGGTACAAGACGGTGGTGCTGGACCTCGGGCAGAACGTCGACCGCCAGGGCCGCAAGAAGGGGCTGCTGCCCTGCGTGCTGCCCAACGCCGAGATCTTCATCTCGGACCAGGGGCGGCCGCTGCTGGCGGACGAGCACCTGCTCTTCCAGGGGATCCCGACGGACCGCATCCGCACGTCGGTCGAGCGGGAGCGGCAGCTGCGGCAGATGGCGGGGGACGCCATGACGGCCACGGTTGCGGGCGCGGCCATTGTGTGTGCCCTGATGGCGACGACGCAGGTTACGGGGCGGGTTTTTGCGTCGGAGGACGAGTGAGGGTTGGAGGGTTTGGAGGATGAGGAGTGAAGGGTTTTGGAGGATGAGTGAAGGGCTTTGGAGGATGACTGAAGGAGGTTTGCTTCGAGGATGATGAGTGAAGGAGGTTTGGTTCTGAAGTTGAGGTTCTGAAGTTCTGAGATGGTCCCGTGCTTGGTCTTAAAGACAATGGGATACGAGTCTTAGGGTTGCTTCACTCTTGTAGGTATAGAAACACGTGTACGACTACTCTCAGCATCCAACGTGAGACCGTGAGACCGTGATACGTGTACGCCTATCGTGTTTGAAGCCGACAAGCTACCCGTTCGAACATATCTGACAATGTCTGAGAGCTCAGAGCGCGACGTGAAGCTCAACATCTTGCGTAGAAGACAGCCATAAACTTCCTTTCCAGTCCCATAGTCAGTTCTCCCAACAAAGATGGCCACAGACTCTCCTTGTGGCCAAAGACTCTCCTAGCCAAAGACTCTCCTAGCCAAAGACTCTCCTAGCCAAAGACTCTCCTAGCCAAAGACTCTCCTTTTAGCCAAAGACTCTCCTTTTAATTAAAAATTCTCTTTTTAACTAAAGATTCTCCTTCTAATTAAAAACTCTCTTTAGTCTAACTAAAGACTCTCTTTCTTGCTAAAGACATTCCTTCTAAATAAAGACTCCTTAGTTTAACTAAAAACTCTCCTTCTAACTAAAGATTCTCCTTTTAACTAAAAATTCTCCTTCTAATTTAAGACTTTCTTTGGCCTGACTAAAGATTTTCCTTCTGACTAAAAACTCTCTTTTTAAATAAAAACTCCTTAGTCTAAGTAAAGACTCTCCTTCTGGCCAAAGACTTTTCAACCTAGCTAAAAACTCTCCTTCTGGCCAAAGACTCTCCTTCTAGCTAAAGACTCTCTTCAGCCTAGCTAAAGACTCCTCCGCTGGCCAAAGACTCCTCAGTTGGCCAAAGACTCTCAGCTGGCCACAAGAGCTGCTGGTCAAAGCCCTTTGGCAGCCTTCTGCCTCACGCCGCCCCTTTCCATGCAAGCAGCCAGCCAGCCCACGGCTCGACATATCAACGAGTCGTCCTCTCCGACATTCACTTCCAGCCACATCTACCTGCGGCAGAGCACAATGGAAAAGAGGGCTACAAGGAGGAAGAAGCCCTACACTCGGCACACAAAGCCGCTTTGACAAGGCGGTTCCCTCTCGGCTGGCGGCGCTGCCGTCGTTCCTCTCCACGCCACCCACCTCCGCATCGCAAAGAAAAATAAGAGGTAAACACCACACACACACCAACCATTGCGTCTCTTGCGTTGGCATCCTTTCTTGCTCTCTGGCATTTGGAGCCGACTTCTGGAGAGATTCTCCTTGCTGTCATCTTTTGCTCTTCGGAATTCAACACAACACCGTAGGGCTTTGCTCTCCTCGGAATATTTGCTCTTCGTCGTCGACAGTCGTCTCGAAGCTCAGTCGTCAGAGCATCACAACAGCAGTCTCTTGAGATCCTGCTCCTCGTCAACGTCATTGCCTGAGAGCCGAGCTACCCAGCTACCCGGCCACCTCTACCACTACGATAAGCATCTTGTCCGTCCAAAGAACACCCCCTGACGGACCATCGTCTTGCTAACTCGTTCTTTTCTCTCAGTCCATCTCGACTCCTCTCCTCTTCTGTGGCACTGTCTAGTCACCTGCCCATCTCGCACACATCAACCCCATTGCCTGAGAGCCTAGCTACCCGGCCACCTCTACCGCTACGATAAGCATCTCGTCCGTCCAAAGAACACCCCCTGACAGACCATCGTCTTGCTAACTCGTTCTTTTCTCTCAGTCCATCTCGATTCCTCCCTGGTCACCTGCCATATCGCACACACCAACCCCATTGCTTTGCTACACGCGTCTTGGACCGAGTCCCCGTCATCGCCATGGCACCACCCGACTGGCACGATGCCCCCCTCGTGGGACCCGACCTGGCCCTCACCGCCGGCGGCGCCAAGCTGATTCACAAGCACGGCCGCCGATACTGCCTCTGCGACGCCTACCGCAAGCACATGCACGCCGGCACCTTTTACCGGTGCCAGCGATGCCACGAGATGCGCTGCTCCGAGTGCCGCGGCAACCCGGACCACGTCTACGACGAGACGCCCGTCGACGTCGACTTTTACGTCTCCAAGAACGACGCCCAGCAGCAGGCCGTGGCAGCCTTTCCCGGGACCGTCACCCTCACCATGCCGACCGTCGACGAGCGCACCTTTGGCCTGGGGAGCGGCCTCGCGGGGCACGGCGGGCACGGCGGGCACGGCGGGCACATGGCGCGCGCCATCAACGTGTGCGTGGCCAACTACACCTTTTACCAGACGCGGCTCGAGTTCAAGGACGACCTGTGCGTCACCTACGAGTCCCGCGACGCCTACGTCGTCGTCGTCGTCAACGACGCGGCCGTCGCCTGGAACGTCTACCTGCGCCAAAAGTTCTTCGACGCCGAGGGCCTCGACGCCCTGCAGCTGGACGGCGCCTCGCCCCAGCTGGCCCTGAGCACGCTGGGCTACGACTTTGGCCGGCCCATCCTGCGGTCCGTCATTGACGACGACGAGGCCTCGTTCATGCCAGCCGACGAGAACTAGGAGTTGTTCGTCCAGAGCGCGTTCGACGTTGCCGTCAGCCAGAGCCCGCTCCACGAAGACGGCCGCCTTGTCGGATTCGAGCAGCACGTCGTCGTCGACGACCCGGACCACGACAACCTCACCGCGCCGCAGTCAACGCCGCAGTCAACGCCGCAGTCAAACATCATGGCACAGGTCACGGGGCGCTTCCGCTTCAGCAACACCTGCGCGACTCCCGGCGGTCTGCTCTACACCCGCGAGGACGGCCTCGTCCCGGCGTACCACCTGCTGGACGCCCACAACGACACGGACCCAAAGGACGACCGGTGGGTGCTGTCGAGCACGCCGAGGAAGATGGAAGCCGGCCACGTCCGAGAGGTCCTCCTCACGTACCCGGGAGACTACACCCACCCCCTTGCGGGCGACTTTACGCAGCAGCGCGACCTCAAGGCGACCGTTCCGGGCATCTGGTTCCCCCTCGCGCCCGATATCCGCATCCATCTGCGCCTCAAGGCTCCCCCTTGCATCCAGCTCGCCAACCTCGGCAGCAAGACGGCCGCCGAGCTCAGCTGCGGATCCTCCGAGAGCGCCATCAGGCTCTTCGCCGACGTCTGCGGCATCAACATGCCCGTCCGCTCGCTCCTCATGCAGTGGCTGCAGTCTCCCCCAGGAGCCAAATTTGGCGGTCCTCGGTCTGCTCGAGGTCGTAGAGCCGCAGTCCCAGAGCACCTGGCCAAGGACGCCCTCCAGCTCGTGTCGTTTGCGCTGACGCGTATCCGAGCAAACGACGACGATGACAACGAAGACGACGACGACGCCCCCCAGAAGAACCCCCTCGTCATGCGCAACCAGCCCCTCGGCCTGCACGACGCCTGCGCCAGCTGCGCGCCCGAGGAACCCCGCCTCCACCACTTGTGGTGCGACGACGGCACCGTCGAGAGGGTGCCCGACAGAGACATGGCGGCCGCCCGCTCGCACGGCATCAACCAGCGCCGGCCGGCCTTTGACATGAGCGCGAGCCTCCGGGCCAGCGCCGTGCCCGACCGGTTCCTCTTCCTCGACGTCGTCATCGGCCTCAACCCGCTCGTCCTCGCCCACGCCGCCATGGGACACCTGCAGCGGTCCCGCGACCCCATCGCGAGGCGCCTGCGCGACGACGCGGGCGTCTTTGACTTTGACGCCGCCTTTGGCGTCCTCGAACCCAGCCTCAAGGCGCTGACGCCCTTCCGCCAGGGCCTGCGGGCAACGACGGCCTGCGACCTCGACGACGACGACCAAGAACACAGCACGCAGCCTCCCAGCTTCCAGAAGATGGGCAAGTCGCTTCGCCCCGACCAGATGGCGGCGCTCTCGTGGATGGTCCGGCGCGAACGCAAGCAGGACGGCCTCTTCACCGAGCGCGAGACGGAAGAGTGCGTGCTGCCGGCGGGACGCGTGCGCACCAGGGCGACGGCCAAGACGCGCACCCACGTCCGCGGCGGCGTGCTCGCGCACGAGGTGGGCTACGGCAAGACGGTCGTGACGCTGGGCGCCATCGACAAGGGCCTCGAGGACGCGGCCTTATCGGAGCAGCTGCTGGAGGACCGCCGACGGATCGTGGCCGACGACATCAGTCACACGGGCAGAGACAAGAACAACAACATCATCATCCACACGCGCGCGACGCTCATCATCGTGCCGCCGCACATTGTCGACCAGTGGAGGGCCGAGTGCAGGCAGTTCCTGGGCGCGCGCCGCAGGGTCCACGTCATCAAGACCGCCGCCGGCATCCAGCGCGGGCAGATCGAACAGGCGGATATCGTCATCGTCAGCTCGTCCGTCTTCTCGGCCGACAAGGTGCTGGAGCGCATCGCGGAGGCGTCCGGGCTGCCGGCGGTCCACAGGAACAGGCGCCTCGAGGAGGCCGACCTGTACGACTGGCACGCCGAGGCCGTCGAGACGATGCGCGGGGCGGGTTTCGATTTTGGCGACCCAGAGGGCGGCACCGCCGAGGGGGTCGAGGGCAAGATTCGCGAGATACGGGCCGGCAAGGCCAACTGGGCTCGGGTCGCGAGCGAGAGCCGGGTCGGGCTGAGTTCGAGGAAGAAGCAGGCCACGACGACCAAGACCAAGGCGAAGACGACGTCCAAGGCGAAGACGACGTCCAAGGCGAAGACGACGTCCAAGGCGAAGACGACGTCCAAGACCAAGACGTCCAAGACCAAGGCAGAGACCAAGGCCAACAAGACCAAGACCGAGACCAACAAGACCGAGACCAACAAGACCGAGACAGAGGAGCCTGATACCCAGGGAGACGACAAGACCAAGGCAGAAGAGCCTCCCACCCGAGACAAGGACAAGCCCGGCGTCCCCGACGTGTACCGGCTCGGCCTCCTCCTGGAGCTCTACTCCTTCGCCCGCGTCGTGCTCGACGAGTTCTCGTACGAGAGCAAGCACGTCGCCGTCTTCTTCAAGCAGGCCGTCTCCTCGTGCAAGTGGATTCTCTCCGGCACGCCCCCGACGTCGGACCTCGCCCACGTCTGCGACATGGCCGCCCTCCTCAACAGCCACGTCGCCCGCGCCGCCCCGACGCCCGGCTACTTCCCCAACGTCACCTCGGGCCCCCGCGCGCCGGCCCTCACCGACGAGGACGAGTTCCACGGCGGCCACGCGGAGCCCATCTCGGCGCACCTCGCCCTCGAGCGCCACCAGCAGGCGCACCGCTGGCTGGGCCACTTTGTCCGCAAGAACCTCACCGACGCCATCGACGCCATCGGCAGCAACAGCGGCAGCGGCAGCGTCACCTCGACCGACGTCGTCTGCATCGTGCCCATGGGCCCCCGCGAGACCCTCGTCTACACCGCCGCCCAGCAGGCCCTCGCCGACGCCGACTGGGACCGCGCCGACATGGCCGGCTTCACGGGCGAGCTCGTCTCCGGCGCGCTGCGCAACGAGGACCGCAGGGCCGCCGCCGCCCGCGTCAAGGGCTCCGGCCGCACGGGCTGGTCCGACGCCCTCGACGCCCTGCTCATCCTGTCCTCCGTGTCCGCGGGCCGCCACGGCCGCCGGGCGCTGCTGGCCATGGGCTGGCTCAAGGAGGAAACCGAGGCCGCGAGCCTGCGCAACATTGTCGACGGCGCCAACGCCGAGGCGTACGAATCGCTGGAACGGCTGTCGGGCGTGCTGGCGTCGCACTGGAACATGATGATGTTCCTCCGGCGCAGCATCGCGCTGGACGACTCGCCGCGGAGCAGCGGCCGCAGGGACAAGGAGAAGGCATACACCGACCACATGGACGGGCTCGTCGACATCTTCCGCACGGGCATCGGCGAGCTCTGCGGCGGCGGAGACTGTTTCGGCTTCGTCCTCGACCGGCTGCTTCACCAGCGGACCAGCGGAGGGGTCATCCACCAGCACGCCGCGAGCAGCAACGGGCGCGACCTCTGGGATCCCGAGACGTGGTACCGCGCGCGCGGCGGTCCCGGCCAGCTCAACTTTGCGGCCTGGTGGCCTGTCGTGGTCGACAAGCTCACAGAGGAGGACCTCGTCGACGTACTGCGACCCGACACGCCAGAGGAGAACAGGGAAGAGGCCATCGCCGACCTCGTGGAGCGCCAGCAGGAGGACGACGGCAAGAAGCGCATGGCGGAGGCCGTCGGGCTCAAGAAGAAGACGCGCGACGACGCCCCCGAGCACCGGCTGGACGCCCACCTCAACGACGACACGACAAAGGACGAGTACGACCTCGGCGTCAAGATGCCCCCCGGCCGCCCCGTCAAGGGCAACGTCATCCGGCCGCGCGGCCAGCCCATCGACGAGACGCTAAACTCCTTCATGCTGGCGGTGCAGAGCGTCAAGGCGGGAATCGACAAGGTCGTCGCCGCCACGCGACGGAGCGTCTTCCACGCGAAGCTGGCCTGCCTCGTCCACGGCCGCCTCGACATCTTTGACGGCGCCCCCGTCCGCTGCAACGCGTGTCCCGCGACTGTCGAATATTCAACAGACGGCTTCCTCTCTTCGGCGTGCGGCCACGTCCTCTGCGCGGCGTGCCACTCTGCCCTGCGCCGGTCCGGGAATCCCCTCTGCCCCTCGAGCGACGGCTGCACCTCGCCGTCCGCGGGGACCTTTATCCCCTTCTCATGCCTCGTGCCTCACGACCGCAACCTCACTCACTCAGACGACGACACCGCGCCCAGCAGCAAGGTGGCCGCCATCACGCGCCTCATCCTGCACGACCTCCCCGCCGGCGAAAAGGCCCTCGTCTTCGTCTCGCACCGGGCCCTCAAGTCGGAGCTCTACGCCGAGCTCGACCGCCACCGCGCCCTCGTCGCCGCCTTCGTCACGACGGGCGGCCACGCCGACGCCGACCACATTTCCGGCTTCAAGAACTTCCGCGGCAAGGCCGTGCTCGTGCAGAGCCTCATGTCGGCCGAGTCCGCGGGAACGAACCTCACCGAGGCGAACCACGTCGTCTTCGCCGACGTGCTGTGCACCGACCGCGAAAACTACGCAATGTACACGAACCAGGCGCGCGGCCGCGTCGTGCGCCAGGGCCAGGCGCGGGACGTGCGCGTCTACCAGTTCGTGACGCCGGCCACGGTCGAGTGGGAGGTGCTCGACGGGCGGCTGGGCGGGAGGCTGCGCAGCTGGGGCGATGGTGAAGATGGAGGAGGAGGAGGGGGACGCGTGGCGCTGCCGATTCCCGAGGATGCGCCTGTGCACCCGGAGTATCCCGTGAGGTTCCGGGCGTGGATCGACGGGGAGCGGTTGGAGCCGCTGCTGCGGTCTGTCGAGGTTGAGGAGTTTGAGATGTGAGACGATGGAGGATGTTTGGGTGACGTGGACCGTCTGGAAGGGGTGTTTGATACGAGAGGAAGATGGGTGAGGTCAAGGGATGTGTGTCATGGAGATGGGAAAAGGAGCGGAAATACCAAAAAAGAAGAAGAGAGAGACGGTCGATACGAGAGTCAGGCGGACGCTGATATCAGGGAGAGGGGGATATACCAGCCACCCGCGACTTGCAAGGAAGAACAGGCTTCACCATGGCCGGCACAGATTGCACCGAGGGCACTTTCGAAGCAGAAGCCAGTGGTTGGAGGCGTGGACGAAGGAACGGGGAATGGAGATTCTCAACCTGTGGGAGTAGATTACCGGCGAGACGGAAGGGGAGTTGTTCGAGTACCATGGATACGAATGGGATACGAAAGGAAAGACAGATTGCCAGCTCAGAAAATCAGAAAAGATTGTTGATCACCAACTGGCGTCCCACGTATGAAGTCATGTGCTCGTGATGTGTAGCTGCACTTCAGCTGTGCCATCTAGAAGAGGACACACGACATCCTGCCATGTAACCATCACGACACCCAGACCCCCTTGGACGTAAACTCGTGATCAATTTGGTAGTAAATCTATCAGCACCCTTCCCAGGACATGCCCAACGCCAGACGTCACCGCAAAAGACACCCATTTTCATCATCATACACCCAGCTCCTCCACATCACCAAGCATCATAACCCACTCTGGCCTCACAGCTTGGCCACGACGGGCAGCCTCTCGGGCACCTCCACGACAACCCCGGCCCCCTCCCCCTCGCCCTCGGCCTCAAACACCACCTCCTGGCAGTCCTCGACGCCCTCGCCGCTCGCAAACTGGCTCACGACAAAGTCCACCGCCGACCCGGGCTGCCCCAGCACCACCATCGGCGCGTGCCACGTCCCCGCGCCGTACGTCACCGCCTGTCCCGCCCCGGCCACAAAGGCCTTCAGCCCCCTCACGTCGGGCAGGCCCCTGCCCCTGCCGCCCGATTTCGGCGCGGGCAGGCCCTCCGTGGCGGCGGTCTCGGGCAGCGTGGGCGCGACGACGACGAGGTACGCCGCGTTCTGTCCCGCGTTCTGTCCCGCCGCCGAGGCGGAAGAAGAAGCGGCGGCAGCAGCGGCAAACGGGACAAAGGTCTGCGTCGTAAAGGGGTGGCGCTCGAGAATCTCGACGCGGAAGCGGCCCGCCGCCCGGGCGGGACCGGCGTAGGTGTACGGCAGCAGGGTGGAAATGGGCGGCGTCGCCGGCGTTTGGGCGGGGGGCTCGAGGCGGCGGGCGGCGCAGGAGAAGATGCTCACGACGGGGCGGGACCTGCGGGACGGGGCCTGCGCGTAGAGGTCGACGGGCGCCGAGACGTGCTGGTACTTGATGGCGGAGCCCTGGTTGGCGGCGACGGCCGCGTGGGAGAGGTTGGCCGGGAGCCTGGCCGACGGCCGCACGTCCGGGTGGGGGTTCTCGATCACGTCGCCAAAGGGGGCGAAGGCGGCCCGGGTCAGGGGCTCCGCGGGGATCTGGATCGTGAGCGGGGTTTTGAGTGTTGTGGGCATCGTGGTGGTGGTTGTGGTGGTGGTGGTGGTTGTGGTGGATGTGGTGATGGTGGTGGTGCTTGAGTTGTGGTCGTAGATGTGGTTGTAGATGTGGTGGAGTTGCCGTGAGTGAGACGTGGTGCAAGTGAGTGAGGGACTGGGCTTGGCCTGGCTTGGCTCAGGGTGAGCGGGCGAGAGGTCGTGAGCGAGGCTGTGAGTGAGGCTGTGATGAGCTGTGGTGAGCTGGTGAGAGGTCTGAACGTGAGAGATGACGAGCTTCAAAGAGGAGCTCGAGCTTGGGCGATCTGAACTTGGGCTGGAGCTGTCCGATTGACGCTGGTCTGTGCGGAAATGCCTCGGTCTGGGTGCAATCACAGCGCTGGTTGGAATGATGGCATCTGATAACAAGGTGGTGCGAGATTCGCCGTGTCATTAACAGCTGTCATCTTGCTGCCATCCCTGGCTTCTCTGATTGTCATTGCTTGTCGGCATGTACTGTCTCGGACCTGCTAGGCTTCATCACAGGCTTTTCTAACGTACATACGTTCCTGTTCCTCCGGCCTGTCCTCCGGACCCGTGATTGTCGCTGTTCATCTTTGTGGTGGTTGGTCATGGGCTGTCTTCTGCTACATACAGCTTGCCGACAGGTGGGTGGAGGTCTTTGGCGTTCAACGGATCATGACTGCACTGCCGGGCCACGAAGCTTCGCTCGCTAGGAAACTCAAAGCTGGGGCTGCAGTTTGCGCCTGTGATGCCGACGGGCCGAGTCATGACGGCTCAGCAGGGCGTGGCGAAGGGGTAGCTTTCGTTCAGAGTTTGGCGACCTTTTGTAGATGCCCACATCGTCATCGTCTGGGTACGACTTCCTCTCACAAAAAGCTTCACTTGCGCGATTGCAGTCTGCTGGATTGATGAATTCTCATGCATTTTGGCATGCCGACTGCTGTTGTGCTTGAGAACAAGGACACTTTAGCAGCCGAGCTTCATCTCATGCCCAAATGGCAGTGGGTCGACAGCCACATCTGTGGTCTTACACGACCATGAGACCACCGGACCTTTTCATCGCTCACGGCTCACGGCTCACGACGCCAGTGAGAGCCTCTTGTTCATGCTGCGCCCGTATTCTCAAACGTGCCGGATGACTGTGAGCGAGCCTACGGTGACGGACTCATGAATGAAATCTTATCGCAGGACAGCTATGAGACATATTCCCACGATATGAGACGGAAATACGCAAACACAGTCTTTTCCCTCGACTCGCGTCTCCTCTGCCCCATCACCGTCTGACGTCCAGCCTCAAGTCAATCACTTGATCATACGGCAGCATTGCCCGTGACGGACTTCACGACACACACCGACATGGCTTCTCGCGCCTTCACAGGAACCAGCTCCGTCGCCAGTACGCGACCAACGTCACGAGAAAACGCTTCCAGTACAGGACCGGCTCAAACAGACACAGCTCCAACCTGGACTGCTGGTTCCCCTGGTACCCCAGAGCCCACTTCGCCCTCCTCGTCCTCCCCCGCCACCGCCCGGAAGATCCTCTCGTGCACACCAAACTTGAGGCCCACGATGCTATCGTGATCCGTCCCGGGCACCACGCAGCTCCTGTACGCGATGCCGTCGCCCCTCCGCTCCTCGCCCCAGCACTCGCTGAACCACCCCGGCCCGGCCCCCGTGCCAATCATGCCGTCCGACTCTGCAAAGAACACATCGACCCTCAACCGCTCCCCCTCGCGCCTCACCTCCTCCGCCAACCTCGCCACGTACTCATCGTGGTCCTCCCACCCGCCCCACGCCCCGGCAGCACACGCGCCCTTCTTCAGCAGCAACACCGCCTCCTGCCCCAACCCGCTCACGTCCTCCGCGTACACCCTCGCGACCAGCGGATCCTGCAACCCCTCCTCGAACCTGACCATCTCACCCTCGTACTCCTCCTTCTTCTTCTTCCCGCCCCCCGAAAACCAGCCGCTCACGACGCCGCTCGTCATCTCGCTGAACCCCACCACCGGCCCGAGCGAACCCACCATGAAGCCGGCAACCTTGTCGAACCCGGCCACGACGCCCTCGGGCAACCCGGCCGCGAGCGCCATCACCGACACCCCCGAGCGGCGGGGGTGCACCCACGGCGCGAGCAGCGCCGCGTACGGCCTCGTCGGGCGGAGCAGGTGGCGCAGGTGCAGCAGCACGTTGAGCGCGTACACGGCGCCCCCGCTGTGCGCCACGACGCCCGCGAGCCGCCGCACGCCGAGGTGCGCGAGCAGCGCCGGGACGACGGCGAGGAACGCGGCGACGCGGGCGCCCGGGTGCGGCAGGCGCGTGCTGGCGCCGAAACCGGGCCGGTCGACGTCGAGCACGCGGACGCGGTGGCGCTTGGCGAGGGTGTCTTTGGCGACGTTGAGCCAGCGGCTGTGCGGGCGGCGGGTTGTGAGAAGACGGATTTCAACGGTTCGACGGGACTGAACTGGTGGAGGTGGACGTGGGGATAGGGGACGGGGACGGGGACGGGTTACCTGCCGAGGAGAGGGCCGCACATGAGCACGACGTGCTCGAGGTCGGGGTTCTCCGGGTTGCGGTAGCCATAGTCGCAGTATGTCACCTTGAACGGCTGCGGGAGGGATGCGGTGTCTGGTAGCGTGAAGGATTGGTGGAAGCGCGGGTCGTCGAGGTACGTTTCGGGGTCTGGGAGATGAAGTGTATCGTGTTCCACGCCGGGAGAGGTCATTTCAACGAGGTGAGTCTACGAGCTGAGACGCTCGGGGTCCTTCATGCGTCTCTGTGTTCTCGGCGAGATGAGACTCTCGTATGCTGACGCCGAGCATGGTGTTGCTTCTGGAGAGAAAGCCATCCGGGAGATAGCTTGGAGATAAGCGCCACTGGCTGTGCCGCCAGGCAGCAACGTCGACTGTGGCGCCAGTCCGTCTGTGGCTGTCTCTCGGGACTCGGGTGGCTGTTATCGTCACCACCATCCACCGCTGGAGGGCCATTTCGAGGAATAAAAAGAACAGAGAGCGTGTACGTCGCAATTAGACAGCCCGTACACCCGGCGGTGCTGCCAAGATACGACAACCGCTCGTCTCACGGTCCTGAACACAAAGACGTGAACTCGTCGCTCAGCACTGCCTCAGACAGAGGAACTGGCCGTTTTCTGCCGTCGTTCGGACATGTCTCGAAGATGATATCTTGGCCCGGCCCATCCACGACATGTTCGCTGCTATGCGTGTCCGTATCTGCCCTCGGACAGCAGTCGGACTTCAACACAACACCACACCATCCTCTCCACGACCATGTCTGACGGCACATCCCGAGATACCTCTCTCCATCCAAACCGCCAATCTCTCGGAAACAAGCTCCTCCCGCGGCATGATTCACATTCACGCCCATCCTCATCCTCCAAGGCCCCTCCAGTCCAGCATATAAGCCAACCAGCACGCAGTCCTTCTCAACCGGCAGTCTGTCTCCCTCCCACAACACCAAAACACCTTGCCAATCTCCTAGTCCATCTACAGCTCACCGCCCCAAAATGCGCACGTCAATCCTCGCCTCAGGCCTCCTCGCCTCAGGCCTCCTCGCCGCCCTCGCCCTCGCCGCTCCCACCACCCTCCCGGCCTCCGTCCCCGCCGGGTCCCAACCCTCCACGGACTCCCTTACTACCGGCGGCGACTCCCTCTCCGCGCTGATGGACGCCTACTACCGCGAGCGCGACGAGGAGCACACCCCCTCCGCCGCCGCTAGGGCCGTCGACGTCCCCAAGACGAACGTCGCCGCCGTCGACGACCTGGTCAAGACCGTCACGAGCGCCGTCGACTCCGCCGCCGCCAAGAAGCGCATGATCACCGAGTTCCTGCCCCTCCCCGAGGGAGACGGCGCCGTCAGTGCCGGGTCCGGCTTGAAGCTCGTTGCTGTGGGCGGTATCAAGGCTTAGGGGGGGGAGGACAGAGTGCGGTGTTGTGAGGCGTGGGCTACTTGGACTGGAGAGGGCGTGATTAGTATCATCCGAGATTGTCGCCATAGGTCGGAATAACGTGTTTATATCAGGTTGCTGCAGCGTATGTAACAAGGCATCATCCGGTCACCGGCAGAAGATGGCATGTTGCCCGTAGGTCGAGCTCATAGACTTTCGAGAAATTGACTGGAGTGTTCGATTAAGAAACTGGGAATAGAGTATCGCCATGCTCAACAACCAAGCATACAATCCACCAGACAAGTAACATCACACTTATTCCACCCGTTGTCGGGGCAATACCTCCTCAACCTCAGCTCTCAAAAGCAGTGCCTGGCCGAGTGAGGCCATACAGTCAAGACCTCCACGATCAACGTAAACACCTTGCGCCCTTCGCTGACCCAGCCGATGAGAGAACAGCGTTCGAAACCGCATCTCCAGGGAATGAATATTACAGGTCCGTATGCCGTCCATACTCTGACCGCAGGGCATTCGAAAACTGGGAAACCCCATCACCAGCGCGAAATAGTAGTCTCCCCAAGCCGACAGTCTTCAAATCCAACAAAACCTACTTCCGTCCAGCTTCTCTCGTACGCCCCTTTGACCTGCAAACCTCGTCCTCACGCAAAATGCTTTGTTGAGCGTCAGCAGAAACACCACCCAACCCAGACTCGAAAAAGCCACCAGCAGCGCGTCTTTCCAGTGAGAAAAATGGCCCACCGCCAGACCGAAAACCAGCTTTCGGCGGTCTCTTCAAGCCCGACACACGGCGACCAACCACCCACCACCCTATGGACCAGAGACATCCCCCAAACCATACAAACATCCCCAACTCCTCATCTCTCTAATGTTCCAGCCGGGAAAGGGTGGCCGCGCCAAATGGCGTTGCACACAACCCCCCCCCTCCCATGTCTCGGCCGCAACGAACCGCGGATCTGATTCATCAACTTCGCCAACCACGCAAAAGGGGCCGCCGCGGCACCCAAGCCACGGCGTGGAAAACAACTTCCTCAACCCGCTCGATAAGACACTGACCATCGCTCTCATGTGCCACCGAGATGCTGACTGCAATCCTCTCCAAGCCGGCGGAAACGCCCAAATAGGCCAAGGCCAAGAATGCGGTTCCGGAGTCCGCACGGCGCTGCGACAAGAGATAGTGCTACTGCCGTCAAAGTGCCCTGAGGACCCTGGAACCATTACACCAGGTCATGATAATTCAACCCTGGGATGGACAATCATCCCTGGCAAGAAACAAGGCAGAACTCTGACAACCAAAACATTCAACGCTCAAAAGGCACAGACACACTGGCAAAACTCGTCCAATCATGCGAGAATCACGCATGTGCAGGGCATCTGCTGCATGTCGACAACACTTGCAGACCAGGACGCAAAAGATGGCCATGACAATTAATATTGACAGGTCGGCTCCTCATCAAAAGAGCCTACTCTAGATATCTACCAGCTCCGAGGCACACCTCAGACGTCATGTACAGGACCCTGAGCGATGCCGGGGCAAAAGGTCTGATCGCTTAAAATGCCCAGAGAAAGCAGGGAAAAAAAACGAAAGACGAGGGTTGTCAAAGTGAAACAGATGGAAAAGAGGACGCCATGTTCGAGCTGCCATCGAGAGCATGCAAAGTGCGCCCAACCAACAAGAACGCCCAGCACCCGCGGCGATGCACGCCGTCTTCACGTCTCGGTAGTTCGCATCGCAAGCGGATGCGTCATGTGCGTGGTGAGGAACTCATACTTCAAACCAAAGACATCGCCCGCGCGGCTCGTTGTCCTTCATAAATCTGATCAACCTGGCACAGGCTCATATATCCCAGACACTCCTCATCCGGCCGTCAAGCTGCGTGCCCGACATTGACCGGGTGCCGCCTCGACCGATTCCCGCTGCAGGTCGCGTACTCGGATCGGGCCAGCCATGTTCGTACATCATACGCCATCCTCGTGCGTCAACACATTCAGCCGTAAAACAACTCAAACTTGGTCTTGTAGCCGGGGTCTGTCGGCTTGACCTCCTTGATGGGGTGCAAAATCATGGGCGGCAAGCAGGGACGGCCATGGGTGCGCTCCCACTCCTTGCCTCCGTAAGCAGTGTCCTCGTAGCCGATCCAGTTGTTGTACAGTCTCGCCGGGGGCTCGGCGCGGTAGTACCAAGTCATGCCCTGGTACCTTCTCTCGCGGCCCCAACCCATGGGGCTGCCCTCACCACCGCTCTCGCCGCGGGGACCAGGATTGAACCATTTGGCAAGGAATGTGCCGTTCCACGGGCGATCGAACCACGTGGGATGGGGGGCAAAAACGGTCTTGAAGCCGTGTAGGAGGGCGACTGTCTGCGGGGTCATCTCGGACGCAATGTGATTGCCGCGGAGGTTCTCGACGTGCATAATGTCCAAAAGACGCTTCGAGACACGGGACTGGGTGACAATGGTCGTGCGACGGGGGAGAGTCTTGGCCGGATCGGGATGGACCTCATCTTTGTAGCCCCAAATGTGATCTGAGATGATCCAGCTGCTGTTGATGGGGTTGAAGATGGGGCCAACGGTGATCATGTCAGCATCCTCACCGACTCCCCACTTGTAGTTATCCTTCTCGGGGCTGTCCACGGGCGGCTTGGGACCGACGGGGTTGATAAAGGGCAGCTTCGGAGGGCCCCAGATCTGGTTGCCGCGGGTGCGCATCTCGACGTCCTTACGGAAGTCGTTATCATAGTCTCCGTGGAACTCGGGGATGTAGTAACGCTCGTTGCGTTCCCAGAGACCCCTGCGAGGCTGCTTGGCGGCGAACTCATCGAGACGCTTCAAAAAATCGTAGTGATGGCCGACGATGCGAGCGTCCATCTCCCAGTTCCAGATAAAATCAAACTCGGGATGATCCTGGCTAAATTTTTGAACCGAGAGCCACTGGGCCGAGTGAACGCTCCTCTCATTGTCATCGGTCAGAGCTGTGTAGAGATCCCACACGGCCTTGTCGTTCCACAGCTTGGTGATGCCGTGGAACTCGAGAGGTACGTGCTCGTTAAGGACGTACTGATACGTCGCCTCGTCGTTCAAAATGTCAAGCTCCTGCTCGCGGACATGCAACAGGAGGAAGACCTGGAACTCGCCACCGGATCGCAGCGAGAGCTCGGAAATGAGGGCGCGAATGACTTGCTTATCGTTTTCGCTATACTTCTTTCCGGTGTAGGACCGCAGGAGGACGGCGGTGCGGGTGTCGGCCTTCTTGGACTTGGAATCTTTGGACTTGGCGAAGCCGCGCTTTTCGACGTCGCGGGCGTGCTTCTCGGCGATGTCTGGGTACGCAGTTTTGATGTACTCGTTGGGCTTGCCATCGTCGAAGCGAGCGGCGTTCCTCAAGACGCACTTCTCCTGCAGGTCGCCCCAATTGATGTTGTCCCAGTCAATGCGGAGCCCGGCCTTGCTGAGTTGAGGCAGCAGGCCGTAGGGCCCGAGGCGAGTCTCGCGTTCGTAGCAGATGTTGCCGTCCATGTTCAAGACATCGAAGCTGCCGAAGCCGGTCTTGGGGAACTTCTCGGGGTGGCCCTTGAAAACCAAGAGGTCCTCGACCGTCTCGCCGGTGGCGCCGGCACACGGTACGTAGGCAGCGCGGTGCGTCTTGTTCCATTCGTCGCTGTTGTAGTCGGGGTAGGGGTTGTAAGCGACGGGACGTTGGTTGGAGTAGGCGACTTCCTGGGCGCCAGCATCGTGCAGCGCGCCGGCGTGCTCGGCCGAGCGGTTCTCCTTTTGCGTCAGCGAGTTGATGGTGTTTCCGTACAGGTCATCGTTTCCAGGCAGCCTAGTAGAGTTTGCACAAGTCAGTTCATGCCGGTCGCTTGGGACGATTGACGTTTCCGCCATGCGCGGGCGGAAAGGTAATGCAGAGCACGTACTTTTTGGCGGCCTCGTACTCTGCCGCGAACTCGTCTCTTAAATCTTGTTCGTGCTTCTCGCGCTCCTGCTTCACCCTCTCCTCCTCCTGCTTTAACCTCTCCTCCTCCTGCTTCCTCTCATCCTCGGACTTGGGGGGCTCCAGGGCCTTGGGCGGCTCGTTGGCTGCCTTATCAGCCGGCACTGGGGCGCCGTCATGGTTCCATGGCACAACGTGGTACCCGGCAGGAGCGCCGCGGGTGCTGAGGAAGTAGACGGTGATGATGGCCAGGGTCAGAAAGAGCAGCGTCTTGGGACGAGCTCTCGGGACGGCGAAGCCCCTCGACGGCTGCTGCTTGAGCATCGACATGATGGCCAAGGCGGCGGCGGCGGTCGCGACAGCGGGCAAACTACAAAAGCTGAAAACGCGCTGAAACGGGCGTGAAGTCGCTATCAGACGGCAGCGGCGATTGGATGACGATGGAAAGGTGCCTCGGCGCTATTGAGGCATGCTGCGACGGACGAAACACAGGGCCAAAGGAGAGACGAAGGCGACGACAATGGCGCTGCGAAACAAGTTGACACGGAGGCGATTGTTGCTCCTCGAGGGAAAGACAATCGACAAACCGGTTTACGGCAGCCTACAGCCTACAGCGTACGGCGTGGTAGTGAAGCGGGACCTCGACGGGGGGCTTGGCGAAATTGGATAAGGCTTGTTGATTAAAAAAAAGAGTGGCACGGTTCCTGGGTATCGAGGAGACCAGGTTCGTTCGGTATTTTGCCTGGCGGAGTGGGTATGGGTGTTGGTGGTGGTGTGGACGACAGGGCGGGGGGAGAGTCGAGACCCTTCAAAGATGTGTTCGTAGACGAGAGACAGCAATTTGAATTGAAACGACACGATATGTACCGATGAAATGAATGGAGAAGTGACGATGTGTGCTGCTACAGTGGCAGTCGGAAGAAGAGCGTAGAAGCGTGGGAAGGACGCTGGACAAGAGAAGGAGAGGGAAAGATGTCGCCTGCCAGATGGAGACGGAAAGGAGGGTCAAGCAACTTGAACGTCGACAGCACAGCCAGGATGGGAAAGGAGAAGCAGGATATAGGGGGAGGAGGAGGAGGAGGAGGAGGAGGAGGAGGAGGCACACCACCAACGCGTCTTCATCAAGTAAGGTATACCAAGGTATGGCAAGCAGTGCCGTGTCGTTGCTAGGAATATGGATGCCACTGATTATCTACCGTTTGTGTATGCGAAATCGTGGATGGGGTAGCCACCAAGCACCTCACGGGCAAGGCAGCGCCAGGAATAACAGCATCTGGCGAATAAACATGACAGCTCTCATCTGTACTCCCAAGGGCCAAGGGGATGGCTACAGCAAGCAAGTGGTACGCGTCGCAAGTTGAACAAGCTGCCGTGATGTGTGTGGTATAGGCGCTTCGCAAGTACCTACGCATGCTACTTGCAAGTGTACACCAAGCAAAGTACAGACAGAACGTTGCGCGTAGATGACCACGACGAGCGATTGGGGGGAGTGGCCACGGTTCATCAGCTAATCTACTAATCTACTGCGAACGGCAGTCTCCATGGGCAAGAAAAATAGGCACGAATGGCGAACCAGGCGACAGACTCTGCCCACAGGCGGGACCGCTCGACGCTCAGCATCAAAGAGGATGGGATGGGGACCTGGGACTGGATGGAGCTTCGGCGTCCGGCAATCAATCCATCACAAGCTCTACGGAGTACTGCGTGCGGATACAAGTACGGCCTCTGCACTGGCGCGGGCAGCGGCGTCGACGGGGATGTCGTCGTCCAGGGAGACATGTTGAGATGTGGTTACAGCCATCGGTTGGTGCCTTTCTAGGCTGTGCGAGACGAAAAAGGGGGGCCAAGAATCCCTCTTTTTCGACGGTCCCTATTTTCTGATGATGCGATTCTGTTAGTGAGAGTTGAGTAGTTTGGCCGCGGCGACTAACAATCTCCAACTGCTTGCCTTACGCAAGCAGAGCAGCGATCAGTGGATGCGTCAATTTCATAATGTGATTGTGATGGATTCTCTGATACGGATAGACGGCGCATCATTTGACTCGGCGCCTACTGCTGTTGCGAATACCTACTACGTATGTTACCAACAGCTGAAAGCACGGAGTAGCCCTGATGGAAATGCAATCGCTTTGTCAAATGCCCTTCTTCTCGCGTCGTCGCCCACTGAGACAAACGGTCAGTGGGAAAAGAGACAAGGGAAAGCCACGCGCGGGCTCCGGGCCGTTGAAACCTTCCAATAACTGCCATCTGATCCAAATGACACCAAGCCACCATACCCTTACCACAGACAATCTCGTGCTACGCGAGTCCGTTGCACGCCTCGAATCGCATTTCGTCACTGCATCTCCATTCGACTGGCCGCCCCTGACTAGAAGTCTTAGCCCAAGCCACACTCTCTGGCTCGGGTCACTGACCAAAGGAGCGCCACCACAGTATCTTGGCCCTCTTCCTCTTACAGGTTAGGTAGGCTCTTGCGAAGTGGCGTCTGGAGCGATAGGGCGCTTCTTTCCCACACAGGCACCGTCCATCAAACAGCCAAGTATCGAGACACGTAATTATGTGGGAGAGTAACATCAATCCACTTGGCCCCTTAACCTGATAAAACCGGTACCTTACCTCTTACACACTCTGCACGTGCGCTTGTCCTACGCGACATCTACCCGGTCAACGGTAGTGAACCTCTGCGATCCAGCAAAAGAGCGGGATTCGACGTTGCGATTCAGGCCGTCTCCCAAAGCAGAAGTTTTGGAGACACTGACAATCGATTTGTTCAGCTGACAATGTTTGCGGAACTCCATCGCGGGCCTCGTGCCCTATCTGAGAAGGTTACATGAAGCCGCATCGACAATCACGGACAAGTCCAGCTTCCACACTCTTTGGTACTCCTTGAACAGCAATTACGTGATTACCTGAGGTAGGGAGGTACCTTAGGCTTCTGCGCTGAAATCTGGCAGCTGCAAACGATGCTGCCGCTGCCGCTGGCGCTGTCACTGTCGCTGTCCAGACACAGACACCCGCGGTCGACAGTGCCGCTAGTACTATCGTAAATCGACACCTTGGCTTAGGTACGTAGGTACCTAGTGAGAAAAGGGGGCGTGCGCTGTACTGCAAGCGTGGAAGGTCGAATGCGCTGGCTTCCTTCCGCTGGTACGACCACACAGAAAATCGCCTCGTCTTGCCGCCATCGCAGCCCCCTTTCCCCCAGGTGTAAGCGTGCACAGTTTACTGTGTAACTAGAACTCCCAATCGAAGCATCTCTGCACCTCACCAAGAAAATTCTGCATCTCAAGGCCGCGTCGCACAGCAGGTCTAGTGTTACCGACGGCCAGCACCGCTCGAGACAACGTCGCGCCGCCTACGCAAACCCAGCAGAGTTGAGTTCCAGTCTCATCTGTGCACCTGAGGAACATTTCCCTTGGGTGAGATATCTAAAAGTCGACCCGAGACACGAGCACCAGTAGTCTCTGGAAAAGAAAGCCATCCCTCGAAACCCGCGAAAAGAAGCAAAGCTCACCATCATCAAAATCACATCCCGCGTATCGCCATCCCAAAGGCCCCGTTCTATTTCGATCCATCCCACAATTGACATGAAACCAGCCCAGCAGACCAATCACGTGTCCCTAAGCCCCGGCCGGACGAACCAATCCACCCGAGAGGAGAGAGCAAGCCATCCATGGATGACTGGTCGTCAACCCACGACGCGAACATCACTCTCCATGAAACACTCAACCGAGTGGAACCCGCCCCGATCACCACCTTCCCACTTCAAAGCGAGATCGTCGCGAGACCTGCGTGCGAGACCTGCGTGCGTTCTGACCGCCTCGCTCATTTGGCAAACCGCTTGGCGACAGCTTCCGAAGCCGCTGCCCCCAAGTCCGCAGCACCCAAGAGCGTCATGGTTACAAAGTCTCCCCGAGGCTTCTATCCCACCCCGAAATCCAAACCTCCAACAAAACCATCGCGCAACCCTCAAAACTGGACGGAAGTCTATCACATTCCTCTCAACGGCCCCAACCCCCGAAACCCTCTTCCACCACTCCAACTTTTCCAAATGTGCAACGTGGACACTCTTTAAACTCCCGAACCTTGGCGGAGTTTTCCCCCGCTAGGCGCGGGCGGAAAAGAATTGTGAACCATCGTCGGTTATGACGATAGTCATGGAACCTAATTATTCCCCTCCTCATCCTCCCATACCCCCTTGCTCACCTATTATCGTACCCCCACGTCCGTCCCTCGCAAGCAAACCCGCAACTCAAAAAGCCCATCAACAGTGAAATTCTCCGCCGTGCAGAAACCTTGCCGCGCTCGTCCGCGCGTACATGCTAAACTAAACTGCCTCGACGCGGTCCTGAACCATGTTTGACTCGTCTAGTCTAGAACTCATGTCAAAGACTCACTCTTCTTGTGCTCCCATCGCCCAACGTGCGTCGAAATAACAAGCCTACAAGGTCAATGGCTCGACATTCGGGCCGTTTGCTGCGCAATGTCTCAAACATCACGACCAACGGAAAAAGAAATACTGGTAGACGAAGGGAGGCATACGCAACCGCCCGAGATGATGCTCCCTCTCTGAAATCACGCCGCCAACTATCGTGAAAGATGACAGACTTCTCCCTGGCGCACACATGTCAACGTAAACTCTTTTCAAGGGACTTGACTCCCTGTCGAGACCCTGAAAACCATCACCACCTCCATCACGGCATACATGGTTCGCTTCAACTGAAGTAATTCTTTGGTATTTTAGCTTTTATCCTGGCTATGGAATCCAGGCCTGACAGCCCTTTTCTTTCCGATGCCATGGACCTCTCCTGTTGACCATCCCCCGCGCGTGCACAGTAGCGCTCCATTGCCTGCGAAGCTGCCCTCCCGCTGCCCTTCGTATCGGGAATGGGCCTATCCTCCAACGCCGCTGCCAATGTGTCCCTCCTCACACAGAGGCCCCTCCAAACACACAACAAGACGACCGTGTCGCCCTGTCTATGCAGGTATCAACAGAGGTCACTAGGGACCGGGTATATGAAACTTCAAAAAAGGCACAATGTGCTAAAGAGGCGAGGCGATACAAGGGATCGGGGACTGGGGTTCGGTGTGTATCGTGGTCGTGAAATGTCATTGCATGGGGTATTAAATGTTGCGTAAATGGCAATTCATGTGCGATGAATTGAACGTGAACGTCATGCTCCCGCCGTCGGCAGTCAGCTCGCAGCAGCTCACATCATGCCGAGTCTGGTCATGCGCTTGTTCATCCGCGGCATGGGCGCCGCGAGGCCGCCTCCTGGAGGCATCCGCTGGCCTCTGGGGAGACCAGCGGGCGGTCTCATACCACCAGACTGGTCGTGACTGGGACGTCGTCCACCGCCGCCGCCACGTCCTCCGGGAACACCAAGCCCACCCGGCGGCGGCGCCCTCGATGACTGCTGCACGCGGCGCCAGGCATCCCTTTCGCAATAAGCCTTGCCGTTGACCTCGAAGTAACCATTCGAGAGCGACATGCCGCAGTCGCCGCAGCGGAAGCATCCGACGTGGTACTTGACGCGTTCCTCGTCCTCCAGATACTGGCCCTCGATGCCGCGTCCGCAGGTGCCGCACAAGCTGCCGTTGAGCTTGTGGTAATGCTGCTCGCAGTACGGCTTGTCGTCGAGGACGTAAAACTCGGCTGACGGGAAGGGCTCGCGGCACGTCGTGCAGACGAAGCAGGCCTTGTGATAGCGACCGGTGAGGCGACCGTCCGCCGAGGAGATGCTCTTGCCCTTGATGGCATCACCGCAAGACTTGCAGTTCCCACGGGAAGGCTGCACGGAGGGGTCGCGGCGCTGGTTGCGGGGCGGCGATGGAGCGCTGCGCAGATCGCTCGGACGGCGGTCGTGGTATTGGTCGTACCGGTCCATGGGGTTGCGAGCATCGTATTCTGGCGTGTCCAGAGGTGATCTCGGACGACTCGGACGAGGCCGTCCGCTCTGAATAGCGGGGTCTGATCGAAGATCCTCGGACGGTCCGCGACGGCTGTTGTACGTTCTGGATGACGCTTCCTTGGGTGGAGGCGGCAGTTCCTTGTTGGCGTGCATGGAGGACATGGACGATTCGATGTCGTTCATCAGGTGGTCAAAGTTGGTGGTGTCGGACGGGTTCCTTCGCGATCGTGATGCTGGACTAGACTGCATGCTGCTCTGGGAGCTGGCCTGGCGGCCGTGGCTGAAGGTCGAGATGCCAGAAGAGGTCGATGTGGAGGGAGTGTGATACGGGTTACTTGAGCCGAACTCGCTGGCGAGGTCGACGGACGGCGCATCCCTTCCTGATGTTGTCGGACGCAGCAGACTGGTCCGCGGCGGAGGCAGCCTCGATGCATCCGGCCCCTTTGATGGCTTCCTCTCGTGATCTCCGTTCGTCGGCCTCCTCATCCCATCGGGGCGCAGTCCTGGAGCGGAAGGCGTTCTCGCGGGCGCAGGCGCTTCTGTTGGCTCACTCGGGCGGGGAAAGGTTCCCGCTCTGTTTGTAAACGGTGCGAACGTGTCCGTCTCGATGTCGTCGGGCGTCGTTCCCGGAGGGCCGAAGCCTCCGTATCCGTTCTTTCTGGGCAGCTTCGGGGGCGCGACTCCGCCCCCGTTGCTGCTGCTAGAAGACATGAATGAGTTGTTCGAGGCCGAGGTCATCGGCCGCTCGAGGACACTGTCGTCCGGCACCAGCGACTCCTTTCTCGGTGGTCGAAGAGCCAGCTTCGCGGCCGGCGGCGCTCCGGTGCCGGCCCTCCTGCCGTTCATCTCGAACGGCCCAGGGGCAATCGTGTTCATGCGCTGAAGCAGACTGGGGGCCTGCTTTTTCGGCTCATTCGGGTACATTTGGTCTCCAAAATCGTCACCGTCGTCGAAACCGCCATATCCCCCCGGACGTCGCGACTGCTGGTTAGATCCGTAGTCGTTGGCAATTTGTGGTTGGAAATAATCGTCTGGCCGGAGTGCTTGGCTGTTTGGCGTTTTGGGCGACACGCTCATCGACCCTGTCGACGTGCTAATCGGTGTAAGTTGGCTATGACGCATATACGGAGAGTCTGTCCAGTGCAGTTAGCCGTCTGTGCCTGTGAGCCAGCCCAAGTATAGTCGACTTACTTGCAGCGCTCGTGTCCAAAGTCGGCGGTGCCATGCGGGCGTGCTTGCCGTCGAGTGGCGGTGGTTGGCTGTAAGAATCGATGCTGTCGGTACGCGTCGACTGCGATGCTGCAGCAACGACAGATGTCAGTCACAACGTTGACGAGGTTGCTGCGGGAGGGGAATAGCCTACGTTCCGCAGCACCGGCACCACCGCAGATGTGCTCGCCCATCATGGAGATTTCCACCTGCCGGCTGCATGATGAGCATTTGATGGTCGGCATGAAGCTCGACTCTCGTGGGAAAGCCATTTTGGCTGTGACCCCCTCTGGATCGTAGCCAGGCTCTGCTGTAGTTCACTAGAGGCGATATGTTGGTGATCCAAAGGTATTTGCAGACCGCACCAAGCTCGATTTTGTCGATGCGGCTGCGATCCGAATACGTAAGTGATGCAGGAAACCAAGGACAGGCGGCGTGATGGGGGGAAGGCTCCTCTTGACTGTTTCTAGAAGCGGACTCTGCGGTGACGTGAACTGACGTTGTCCCTGAAAGTGACTAGGTGGACGCCTCGTTTCCAGCTAATGATCGGAAACTATGCTTTCTCTAATATGGTAATGGAATGATCCCCGTCGTACTAGGCAGTTGAGGAGCGAGCAAGCTGGGAACAGGCGTGGTCGTGTAAAAGGCTCTCGGAATACGTGCGTGTGACCAGTGACCCAGCGGCTGCCGGACGGATTGGAAGCGGCAGTTTCCACGGGGCGCTATGCTGCAGACTGTGAGTGCGTAGGGTTGCCGCTGCGTTGCTTTGCGTAGGACAAAGACCCGGGATGCTGGGCGGCGCGTCAAGGATGCAGAGTCGGAGCGTGTTTTGTGACCAGCGCAAAAGGCGAGAAACACAGATAGCGTTGAGTAGCAGACGAGAAACAGGACGGGATACGCTGGGCTGAGGATGAGGGGAAGACGCTTGGAGAAAGTGTTGCGTCTCGTGTCTCGAAGTTTGAGGAAGAGGGTGTCGGGACGTGGTGCGGATTTGGGGAGCAAAGAAGAGACGGAGAGTCAACAGCTGTCTCAGCGTTCTGGTGCTCTGTACACATAGAGCTGAGGTAGATTGAAGAAGAGACCCTGGTCGGTGGTGTGGGTGGTCAGAGTGAAGCACAGACGGTGACCGTCGAGAGCCCCTGGCGGCCTTGTCGGGGCCTTGCCAGGTTGGGCCTGGCGGTTGACGAGCATCTAGCAGGGGACATGGGTTTATCTGGCTGGTGTTGATGTGGTCGGAGAAGAGTGGATGGCGGTGGATTGGGCTGGACGAGAAGGATAGCGATTTGAATTCGGCGTGGTGGTGATGGTGGTGGTGGTGGTGGAAGCAATGGCAAAGGCAATACTGATGATGATGATGGTGATGATGAAGTTGGAGGTTTTGCTGAAGTCATATCCCCGGTCAATGTTTAGACTTTGCACGTGTGATGAGATCCGTGGCCACGAGGTGCAGCTTGGAGAATACTGAGCATAGAAGGCGCACGAAAAGACGGAAAATGCAGCTGCAACTCTAATGTTCGGACACTGTCGAGAATGGATCAGCTGTGACACGGAAGAACGCAGCTTGGAATGGGTATCCGTACGCAAGAGAAATCATCCAAGGAGCAGTGCTGTTCACCTGCGACGAGGAACCGGAGAGAATTGAGATTGCGCAGCAGAGGTGCTCCGTATGGCGTCGCGAATTAAAGAAATCATCTCAGGCGACTGACTGGCGGCAGGTACTGCGTAGGGTACATTGCAGAAATCACGGCCTCCCTCCTACGAATACTCCAGTAGCAAAAGCTGAGTTATCCAAAGGTACGGAGTAGGTAATGAATTAGTGAACAATTAACCGTGTATTACCTAAGGTATTTCGGGATCAATGTGATGCAGGACCATCGCGCAAGAGTAAAATGGAAGGGCAGGTGCAGTGGATCGTCACCGGCGGCGCTGCTGCCCATGATGGCGACACGTCCATCCGAGTGACCAACATCTCGCAGCATCTCTGCCCGCAATCGGGGCAATCGGGGTGACGGGAACACTGCAGACGGACTGGACATTCATAGCGGGCTTTGAGGAGGAGAAGGAGAACGAAAGCCGACAAGGCCACCGTCCCCAGTGTTCGCATGTTTCAGGTATTCTGGCCAGCAATCTACAGGCTACAATGAAGGGAAGCCGCACCTGTCCAGCCTTGGTCTTGGCTGCTATTCTGTGCCTGGATTTACATCCATCATCCCTCGTGCGAAATCAAGGCACCGACCGCCTGGACATGCAGGAAGCTCTACGAATACTCAAGCTGAAGCCGCGATACGATACGCACGCCGTGGGTTAGGGCTGATGCTGTATCTCGGGTGACATGGCAATCATGGTGATACCTGCTCGGGGCCGCAGTCCACCAGCCCATTTACATCACACGCCTCAGACTCGGCACACTGAACGCTGCATGCTCGATGTGCTCGATGTGCTCGATGGTGGATGCTGGTTTCTTCTGTCCATAATTAGCATACCCACGCGGCATTTGCATGACTTCGGAGTCCGGCCAGAGTGTGCTAAATGCGAACTGTGTCCTTCCATACCTGCCTAGGCATATAACACTCTCCTTATATATCCTTGCTCTGTAATAATGAACATTGTTCGGGACAAGGTGGGAGGAGTACACAATACCTAGGTAGGTAGGTCCCGACTCCCGTCTCCAAAGGCAAAGGCAAAGGCCGCGATGCAACCACGCAAGTGCTGCGTAGTAATGCAAAATGGCATAGTCGACATCAGGGACTCGGAGACAGTGACTAAACAAGCAAAGGATGAAGACGATTGCGGATTCCCGTGACCCTGACGACTCAACCGGGCGGCCGATACGACGTCGACCTACCGAATATGGTTCTCTTCATCTCTCCTAAATTTTAATCCTCACGAATGGCACAGCCCAAAACAGTTCGCGCCGCGGGGGTGCATTTGACCCTTTTCCCCCTGGTCATTTGTTTTCCTTTCTTTTCTTCTCAAAGCCAGTGGCGGCTGCAGATGAGGCACACTATTTCTTTTGCCATGAATGACAGCTACTTCTCCCGAAGCCTTGGGCAAGTGTGAGTTTTTGTACCTCGAAATCGGTAGTACATTGAGCATTCCCACTACGACGTTAGGTAGCGTGTAGCCATAGGTAGTAGGCGCTGGGCTACCTTATTGTAATGGAGGGCCGGGTACCTTGCAGAACACCGCGCGGGGCGTCGAACTCCCACTGGGAAACAACCTCTATAGTAAGGTAGGTAGGGTAGGTAAGGTAGGTACCTAGGTACTACATACAGTGAGGGGACATTAAAAACGGTCAACGCTAAAATCTACCCGTATTGACACGATGGTTCCGAAGCTACCCTTTATACGCTAAATGTGATAGTGTTATCAAATTAAATATTAAAAATATATAAAAACCTAATACGTATTTATTATTAATATATCTACTAGTTTATCTATTTAGTATTTCGTATACTAGCCTTTTATTTTAATAAGGGTTTTAATATACTAAAATATACTATTAATAAGTTTCTCAATTAGGTTTAGCTTAAAATTATCTATTAGTTAATCTAGAGGGTAATATATACTATATGTGATTTTGTTATATAGGTATAAACTGGTGTTCTAGTTATTTGTTGTTATTCTTATTATATTATATAGTATATAACACCACATAAGGCTCTAGATCTATAGTGTGGTAATTACTTACTAATTACTACGCGTATAGCTATAGCTGGCACTAGGTACTTAGCACCTGTCGCCAGTAGGACGCAAAAGGCATACTACTATATATATAGCAATACATATAGTTACTATATACCTTATAGTATGGTATAACTAATACTAGTAATTTTTTCTTTTTACCACATACCCTAATATCTATTTATTTATATGAAAAATAGTGTTTTTAGTAATTTACACCTTTTACCTTAATAATACCTAAATACTTATTTATCTATTCTATTTAAATTACCTATCTTTCTATTTGAATAGTTATATAGTTTGAATTAATAAATTACTTAAAGATATAGTTTAATATACTTTTTATAAAAGTATTAGTAATATTATTATCTCTATTAATCTACTATATTTTGTAAAGCTTATAGTACTTATATAACTACCTTAATATTATAATATTAATTATAAGGCGTTTTTCTTTAGTGATACTAAGTTTTATAAAGTATTTATAAAATAAGTATAAGTTAATATATATAATAGTTAGGATTTTAA
>QAPG01010715.1:0-145405 GCA_004366825.1 Colletotrichum spinosum
ATTAAAAATAAAAATACTAATAAAATATATAAGAAGTTAAGACTTATAATCTAAAGCTTTAGAAATAATAGTAAGTTTAAAATATTAATATAATTATTAATAATCTAATATAGTAGTTAATAGTTAATTTTAGCTATAGTTCTAACTTTCTTCTAGTATAGTAGTATAATAATATAGCTCTATAATATTACGTAAGCTTATACCTAGACTAAAATAGAACTTATAAAGTATATTATAATTAAACTACTTTTATACTTTAAAAACTAATACTTTCTAAACTCTATTATAATTATTATTAAACTACTATATAGCCTTACTAAAGTTAGTACCTATTAATAAGCAACTTATTCTAAATACTATAAAGAATAATTACAAATAGAAATATTAATATATAACTTATACCTCCTTATTTTATATACTGAAAATAGTATATTTAGTTTTATAAGTATACAAACTAATAATATACTTAGCCTCTTAGATACTACCTTCTCATACTATAAAGATAAAGAGTTCTAAAAAACCTTATTTAAAATAAAACTTAAAATAGTCCTCTTAAAAATAGTACTACTAGTATTTAATAGAAGTATCTTATTTTTTAATAGTAATACTTTCTATTTATACTAAACGTACTAAAGGTAAAAATTCACTTTTATTAATATATATATAACACCTAAAACGCTTANTAGTACTACTAGTATTTAATAGAAGTATCTTATTTTTTAATAGTAATACTTTCTATTTATACTAAACGTACTAAAGGTAAAAATTCACTTTTATTAATATATATATAACACCTAAAACGCTTAAGAAAGTATATATTAAATAATATATATATAAAATATACCTCACTTTAATATACTAACCTAAAGTATTATTTAATCTCTCCTATATAATATAAAAATAATAACCTTTAGGTAATAATACTACTATACTTAATAAATACCTTAAGTAGTAAATTAAATATTTTAATTATAATCTTAACTTTATACTACTTAACCTCTCTAAAGTATATTTCTATACTTTTATCAATAGCTTATTTACTAATAATACTAACTTTTTGTTTTAATTAGGATTTATAATAATTCTAAATTAAGAGACTACTACTAGTAATAGCTAATTCGACCTTTATAATAACTTTATATACTACTTTTCTATAAAAAATAAAAAAGTAATTAGGAGTATACTTACTTTAGAGATTTATATTATAATAACTAGTATAAATTTTACTTATACTATTATTATATTAGTTAAGAAAATCCTCTAATACTAAAAACTCCCTAAAATCCTAATTATTATATATATTAATTTATACTTATTCTATAAGTATTTCATAAAACTTAGTATTACTAAGGAAAAATACTTTATAATTAATATTATAATATTAAAATAATTATATAAGTACTATAAGCTTTACGAAATACAGTAGATTAATGGAGATAATAATATTACTAATACTTTTATAAAAAGTATATTAAATTATACTTTTAAGCAATTTATTAATTCAAACTATATAACTATTTAAATAGAGGGATAAATAACTCGAATAGAGTAGATAAATAAGCATTCAGGTATTATTAAGACAAAAGGCGTAGATCGCCAAAGGTACCGTTTTTTATATAAATAGATAGGTACTAAGGTATATAGCAAAAAGAAAAAATTACTAGTATTGGTTATACCATACTGTAAGGCATACGGTAACTACACGTATTACCACATACGTGGCAGCATACCCTCCACGCCCCACTAGCGACGGGTGCTAGGCACCTAGCGCCAGCCATAGCCACACGTATGGCAATTAGTAAGCAATTACCACGCTATAGATCTAGAGCCTTACGTGGCGCCACGCGCCACGTAACGTAACAAGAACAACAACAAATAACCAGAACACCAGTTTGTACCCATACAGCAAGATCACGTACGGCGTGCGTTACCCTCCGGATTAACCAACAGTATTATATATGTTAGAATTATTACTTCTGCCGTACTAGTGCCCCCTATATAACCTACTAGTTGGAACCCCTAAGGATAAATAGAGATTCGAATATGTTAGAAGCATATACTAATATCCAAGTAATAGATCTATACAGGGGGCAAATATAAGTATGGGGTTGTTGATATATTTGAATCTGACTCCTCTAATTAGGATCCCAGCTATTATGGCCTAAATACCCTTCTTATAGATAACTAAGCAGTAACCCTGCTGGGGGCCAGCTGGGGGCCACTGGTGCGCCCTGACATTTAGCCAAGTATTTCGAGACGGAGAAACTTCGAGTTTGTGCCTGAGACTATCTTGATGGATTGGATGCACGTCTCATCTACTTTGCTTGCTTGTTAATCTACCCCAACATGACACAGACTTGGTATTTGCGAGTAGACTAAAGTTAAGCTTCAACTTTCCACCTGTCCTATAGGAGTTTACCTGATGCTAGTTGCTATCTACGTAGGTTTGAGAGCATTCCCAAAGACGAAGGCTAAAGCCAACTACCCGAGTTCTGTGAGATGCAACAGGGTGTTGCGTTTTTTCTCTTCGTTTTTTTCGGGGTTGTAGTGTCATGGAGCCGCCCTGGTAGCAGAACGGCTCCAACTTAACAATCATCCTAGACGTATTCACGCACTTTTCGCAACAAATTTAAAGGCGAGCTTTCTTTTATGACAGAGTAGCGAACATACCCATTTCGTGATAAATCGCTCACATACATGTGACATAAACAGTCTCGGTCGAAATATACAGCCTTGTCAAGTTTGTGTAACGGTACCTTAGGGAATTGAGCCTACGCCCTCCAAGTTTGAGTCGGTAAGCATGGCAGACGAATAGCAGAGAGGGAGAATGACGGGTGCTTGCAACCCAACCAATCGACACATGATCTGGAGAGCCAGCTGGCTTCCTAGCCGGAGACATGACCCCGCATCCCGCTTACTCGCAGTGTGATTCCTCTTTTGACAGTTTCAATCTCTTGTTGCCAGTGTCACACGCATCGGCTGGGTGGGTGTGTGGTCCTGGATAAACGCCGAGAACGAAAAAGCAAAGTCGAACCGACAAATCGCACCGCCTTCGCGAGACCTCCCCTGTGAGCCTGAGGTGCTCTTTCGCCTCCAAGCACCCGCGGAGAATAACGGTCGAGACCTGCCAAAGAACGGCGCCAGTTTTTCAGGAGCGCGAACCATGGTCAAAGTGGCAGACTTCACGGTCGGCTGGGTGTGCGCCCTGAGGGCCGAGTTTGTCGCCGCGCAGTGTTTCCTCTCGGAAACGTACGACGACCTGGACGACCTCGTCCCCGAGGACTCGAATAGTTACAGGATGGGGCGGATAGGCAGGCACAACGTCGTCGTCGCAGTTCTGCCCCACGGCACCTACGGGACGGCTTCGGCCGGCATCGTGGCAAAGGACATGGTGCGCACCTTCACCAATATAAGGATCAGCCTCATGGTCGGCATCGCCGGTGGCGCTCCGGACGGGACGGCGCAGGACATCGGACTGGGCGACGTCGTCGTCAGCGTTCCAATGAATGGTGAAGGGGGTGTTTTCCAGTACGACTTTGGAAAGACGGTTCAGAACCGGGAACTCTTGACGACTGGCTTCCTCAACCAGCCGCCCACTTGCCTCCAGACCGCCGTCAACGGCCTCGCCGCAGAACACGAGATGAACGGGCATCGACTGGAAGAGTCCGTCAGCGAAGCTCTGGAACGGTTCCCGAGACTATTGGAAAAGTACCGACGACCGGACCCCGGCTCGGACAGGCTGTACGACAGCGCCTTCGAGCACAACGATGCGTGTCACTGCTTGGACACCGGCCTCGAAGGAGCCCGCCATCTGATACCACGCAATCCCCGGCCTCCCGGCGAGAGTATAAAGATTCATTACGGCCTGGTGGCTTCGGCAAACCAGGTGATGAAGGACGCCACGGTCCGCGACAAGCTCGCGCGTACGAAGGGGGTGCTGTGCTTCGAGATGGAAGCCGCTGGTCTGATGAACAACTTCCCGTGCCTGGTTATCCGCGGCATCTGCGACTATTCCGACACCCACAAGAACAAAGCCTGGCAGGGCTATGCGGCCATGACGGCGGCGGCCTTCGCCGAGAGCCTTCTTCATCGCGTGACGCCGTCCAGGGTGGTGGCGGAGAAGACCGCGGCGGTGACGACTCAACGAGGTGAGCAAGCAGGTATTGACCGCACCCCAGCTTGGCTCGAGGACCGTAGATTAGCGGTGCCCACCCCCTTTGCGAGTTCCCCATCGAGCGTAATAAACAATTCACCCCAAGGACGAATTCCAAGACAAGTTCCGCCCCAAAGAGAACCTTCGCCCCAAAGAGAGTCTACCCGTCAAAGACGCAGTCGACCCAGGTTCACATACGCATGGCAATGCGTGAGTTCAATTGTCTTGGACGACTCTCTGAAGTTTTCTCGCTGACTGTAACAGTGTGGATGTGGCCAAGCGGGGATGCCAGTTCAACAAGACCCGTGTCGCAACTGTGGTTTGCCGCGATGTGCATATTGCCAAGTGGAAAAGGTCAAAGTGTGAGTTCGTCGGTGGCCTCTCTTATGCGAAAGTAGCAAGCGACGTTGCACCCGCCACTACCAACCTAGATTCTGATTCAGTCGCGTTGTCTGTATAGTGATGACTGGTAACCCTGGGTCGATGGGAACTAGACGCTTGATTCTAGGAAGATATGGAAGACGGAGAAGCACGTTTGACATGAAGTAATAAAAGAACCGACTTATGCAAAGACGGTGCAAATGCGTCTTGTTCGCTGCCTTCGCCGTCGTCAAGACTTGGTCAAGTTGGTGGCGCCGCTGACAGTTGACGGTCCTTCTCCATTGCCACTACTGGCGTTCGACGCATCGCCTCCGTCTACCTTTTCGTACGCTGGCACCGCCGTTCTGGGACCTTCATAAGGCGGAGCTGCTTCGTCGACCGGTGGCGGCGGCTCCAGCGACGACGTCGCCCCGGCCGTCGAAGCTGCTTCGACCACCCCAGTCAATGCCTCATCGACTGGCGGAAGCACTGTGATGGTGTTGTGCCACTCACATCGCCATGGCTCTCCCCTGATTGAAGCCTCCATCTCCCACTTGATAACGTGAGAGAGCCGTATACAGTACGTCGTGTACGTAGGTGATAGGATCTCATGCGATCCAACCCCGAATCTCGATGCGCCCACAACGGAACCCCTGGCGTCGATCTGTAGACCCAAGACGGCCCCGAGATCTAGCACGCCCTCGTCGGGAGCGCAAGGAACTTCCATTTCGTCAGCCTCGCTGATCAACTTGTTTTTCCTGCCGATGCACAGCTTCCTTGTCTTGCTCCCTTGATGCGTGTCGAAAGTTCCAGGACATATGACTTCTGTGGTACTGTGCACTTCCAGCACGGCGCTCTTGATGAGAAACTTTTGGGGGACGTCTTGGATGACTTCGGAACTCCTCTCTCTGTCCGGAGTAACACGCAATCTAAAGGGGATCGTGTGTGGATTCCCGAGCTGTATTTGTGTGGGATACTCGACCCTCAGTGAGAAGTAAAACATGGGGATGGTGGACGAGCCGAAGAACTTTTGCGACTTCTGCTTCAAAGTCAGCTTCGCATCTTCCATTCCAGGAATCAGTCGCTGGGTCGAGACAAGGCCGTTGGCCAATCTCCCCGTCAGCCTGAAATCGGATATTGGAGGCGATGGTGACGGGGCCGTCCACACCCTCAGTGGCAAAGCCGCCTCGATGACTCTGCTCTTTCCATCAATTTGCAATTCTGCCGCAAGCCAGTACTCGACGAACCCATGCCAGCTCTTCCCGAAGCCAGAATGCTCGTAGAAGAAGCTTGCCGGCAGAGCATGTTCCGGCACGCGCACCTTGCCACCCGGGATGCCCGGCACGCGCAGGAAGCAAGCGGCCCTCTCATTGTCGGATAAGCCGTCGTTCAAGGCGGCGGCATCGGAGTGGGTTGGGAGTGTGAGGGCAAAAGGCCACGACTGCGAATTCCCCGGACCCTGGGCGATGTGTATCGGGCCACGATGGACAACGTCGGTGATGGACCCGCCGCGCCAAAAGTCGAAGCGGGAGCGGTAGTAGTTCTTGGTGTTGTTGCCACGGTCGACCACGAGCTTGGCTTTGGCGCGGCCCAGGAGGCTGATGCGGATGGTGGCATTCGGCGCGATGACGTGAGAGTCGCGCACGACGTGGCCATGGATGACGCTCCCTGGGTACAGCGGCGTTGCAGGGTTGGTGAGCTGGATGGAGAGGTTTTTGGACTTTTTTGTTTGCGTCTGTGGCATATTTATGGGTCTTGGGTGGTGATGAACTACGTCTGAGATGACATGGCGATGTCGGTAGACAGTAACGGATGACGTTGGAGGACAGTTCAGTTGCGTGACAGAGGAGGCTCAAATGCGCGAACGGGCCCAGTCGGGTCGAGCCTGACGTGAGAAGGAGCACAGTCAGCAACTTGGCAGCAGGCACCAACCAACATTCTTGAAATAGTTTTCAGCGGTGTAAACATCAGGAATGGCTGTTTCTCAATGCTATTTGCCCAGTCTGTATGTAATTGAGACTAAGTCGTCATCAGCGGCACCGCTTTATTCGGTTGAGTCGCTGAAGACGGGGAAACGTTTTCAGTCACAAAAACTCACCTCATTTCAAGATATTCACATGCTGCTGGGTTGGAATGAGAAACACATCTCATCGATGCCCTCGAGGCTCGTTTCAAACGCCCGCACGGCCGCACCTGAGCCTCTTCGGCGCTACAAGATTTGACTTGTTCGTTCTTCATCACCCAGTTTGCCTTCTTTAAGACTTTGCCATATGTCGCATCGCTATGAAGCAGTTACAAACCCCATGAGACTGAGAGAAAGCATGTTGCACACTCAAGTTGGAGTCAAGCTCTCTCATTTCGAAGCTCCAAAAAAGAAAAAAAGACTTGCCTGGTTGAGTGCTGTCCGCCTTGCAGTGCAGACTACTATCTACATCCCGACGACAACTCGGAAACTTGAGTTCAAGCTCAGGACCCCAATTCGAACACTTCCGTGTCTCAAGTCGTTGAGTTGACCACAAAGACTTGTTGACCGTTGATTAGACGACTTCAGAGCTTATCGACACTAGCGAAACCCAATCTGGAAGCTATCGACGGGAAGCAACCACGAGTCACGACCCCCACCGAGATCCTTGCTCCCATCACGGGAGCTCCCGCTTGCAACGTCGTCTAGCCAGAGTTCGGATGAAATACGGCACGGCGATGGCTTCGCTTCGTTCATCCGGTTTGTAGCAGCGCTTGCTGACACTATTGAAAGAGTTCGTGTCGTATGAGTCATCTAATCTCACGCATTCTGCCCAACACGAAGCATTTGCTCAGACGAACAAGTACTAAATATAGAACCCACAACTTCAGCCCCGAATAGCTGCAATTCTCTCGGCACTCGTACCGCCTCACTAAGGTCATTCGCAGCTTCTGGCTGCAATCTCTCAACGACCACATCAGGCCATGTCATGGGTCACAAAAGGTCTCAACACAGCTTCCCAAGGCACATGACCAAGACTACCTGATCCTCGCAAGGTCCGCAACAAATCAAACCCGTCCCGTTTCTGCAGGTCCCAGGTCCAGTCTTCACCACCTCAAGACAGCGACCCACGGCGAAACGCTCTTTCGGCCGTGAAGCAGAATGAGACAAGCATGCTCCAATCGCATCTTTTCCCTACTTTCGTAAGGGATCCTCCTCCTCAAAATCTCCCAATCCAGTCAGTGCCTGCAACTGCAAGATCTTCAGATCCTGCCATGCTCCTCCCCTCAGGGGAACCTGCAAACACACAGACGGTGCAGAGGCAAAGCAGTTCAAGGACAGGTCAAGGATGTATCGGACCGAAGAAATCAGAGCTCAAGATAAGGTGACGGCGTGAATCTGTACACCTCCCGTGATTCGAATCCTCAGCATCACGCGGCGTGTTCGGGAATGAGACATCATCTCACGCACGCACGCACGTACGATGCCGCATCGAATATTCCACCGTCTCCGTACACCTCTCCTCTGTAATTTCAATCCCGGCGTCTATCGCTCCCACGTTCGGCCAGAGAGAAGATCCAGTTATCCCAGCCCGACTGCTGTTTCTTCCCCTTGCAGATATCCTTAGCAGCGTCGCATTTTTCGTTGACCAACATCACCACCACCCATTCACCCATCGTCAAAGAACCCTGGCCTCCGCAGAAGCGCCAAAATGTTTTAAGTCCGTAATGCACGCTCCAGACCCCCAGGGGATTTCCCAACCCCGGACGGAGATTTCTCGTTCGTCCGGAAGGCTGGAGCCGCCTGCACCACCATCCCGAAACGGTAAGTCCCCTCACCCTCCCACACGTCAGATGTCCACCCCTCCCTCGTCGACATACACACGCTCTCTCTCTCTGTCTCTTTCTTTCTCCCTCTCTCTCTCCCACAGCACCAACACTCTGTTTCTTGGTGAGAATCTCCCCTTTCTGGGTGATACGTGGGGGTCCTCTAATCCAAACAGGCCTTCCATCCACCCGCGCTTTACACTTTACAGAGCTCTCTCTCTCTCTCTCTTTCCATGTCTCCAATTTCCCATCTCCTCACACCCTCCACCACGCAGCAGAATCCCAGCACCCAGTGAGAACATCGTCCACACGCCGTTCCACCGCCGCCTGCCCCCCCCCGAATCTCGGCATTTTCCACCCCCGTCCATCCATACGTCGTCGTGCTAGCATGTAACATGGCAGCCAGTGTCGTGCAGACCGCTTCTTTGCCACACGCATCACACACGCACACACACGCGGCGCGGGAAATTCTCCTCAGGGTCCCCCGGTGCTTTCGCAATACTGCACCCGCAACCACCGCAACGGCCCAATTACACCCACCGCGGCCGGGTAGGGCTACGGAATCCCGGGTTGCGAGCTTGTGTGCGACTGTAAGGATACCATCTATGTAATTAGTCTGTAGTAGCATGTAATCCGTAGTGTGTCCCAACGCCATACCCGCACCTCGTCCCCATCGCCGATTTCCTCATCTGCAGACGCCAGATGACGGACCCAAAGTCCTCTCCGGCTCCCTCCCGCTATCCCGGGGCCGCCCGTACACCCTGGCCGAGACACATACTACTACACATGTACACACACGCACACACACACACACGCACACACACACACACACACACACACACACACACACACACACACACACACACACACAAACGTGCATTTTCCTGCGCTGCGTCCCAAGAACCCCCAAGGAGAGAAACGCATGTCTCTGCCGTGCAGCTCTTTCGCGAATCCCGATTCGACCTTCAAGGCACCAGGAATCTCTACCAAGGAAGAAAACATGTCCGGGACCAGGTGTCATGCAGGGTATCGATAATTCTTCTCTTCTGCTTTTATTTTCTTTGGATACGTATAGTCATGTCAAATCACCCATCGACGCAAGGGGTGCATGATCTCGGCATCATCTCAGCCGACACACCGTTCCACCGACACCATTGGACGAGTACACAGTAGTGATGAAATCGAATTTTCAACGCTTATTTCCAAACTCCGTTCTGCGCTGCTGCTGCTGCTGCTGCTGCTGCCCACGCCTGTTCCCCAAGGGTATCTTCGAGTCTAGTAACTCTGACGCCAATAATCCTTCCCAAGCGACCCCGGTGGTAGTCTAATAACTCCCACATTCAAACCTGCTCGTATCCCATATCCTCCACGTGCCTAAGCATCCAGTGTATAAACAATGCTGTTCTGAAAACTCCAACAGGAAACAAAATGTACCGCTCAACAACCCATTCTTACACTCTCCAGTGATGAAAATACAACCCCGAGATGACTACCAAGGGGAAAAGAACATAATGTGTACCACTCGTTGAGTGAGCCAGAGCCAGGAGGAAAGAATATAAAACTGAGAAACGAGAAAGCAGACGAAAAAGTCATCAGACAGCCATCCCACCCGATTACCATTGTATGGAATTACGCTCCGTTTTTTGTACCGAGACTTTCCCCCGTCTCTCCAAATACGCCTGCTGTTTTGCTTCTCCGTCCCCGTATCGACAAATGAGGCTGGGCTGATTCGTCGCTTTTGTATCGTACGCCGTGCCGGTTCCGTGGTATCACCCCCGATGATTCATATCCGTTTCGTTCAAGCCGTCGTGCCGCGACGCGTCTGCCTGCGTCTTCGTCTAGTACATGACGTGCGTTGGCTGCGTGTACACGCGATCCCGGTAGGTACCGGGCAGGCCGTCGTACCTGGGACTGCTCGCGCTCGAAGATTGGTCCATGTCGGTATCGTAAACGTCGTAGCCGTGCTGGTGGTGCATGTACTGCTCTGGAGGGGGGAGGCGCTTGGAGCTGTACACCGCCAGGCTGGTCGGTCCCGGGACGCGCTTGACAGGGTAGGAAGAGGGAGCCGTCCGAGACTTGGAGACCCGGTTGGCGTTGCTGACCCTGCGATCTTTGCCTCGACCCTTGATACCCTTGTTGCTGTTCTTGTACAGGTTGGCAAAGTACCAGTACTTCTCGCGATCCTCGTCGGACAGGGCGTCAATGTCGGACAAAGAGACGATCCAGTCCGTCAACTTCATGAGCGTCTCCTCGTGATACTTGTTTTGGTGGTTCTGACACGTGTTAGCCAACCCCGGTTGGGAAGAGAACGGAGCCCGTACCTTGAGGTTTCCCCTCTGGGTAAACATCTTGTTGCAGTCGTCCAGCTTGCAAACGAAAGGCTTGGCGTTGGTGTGAGTGGCCATGTGTGTTTGCAAGTTGCCGCGCTGGGCAAAAACCTTGCTGCACTGCTCGCAGCGGAACGGCTTCTCGCCCGTGTGACGACGCATGTGTGTCTGCGAGGGTTAGCCAGGTCCTCCGGGATGTGGTGTTGCCGGCGGCTTACCTTCAGGTTGCCCGGTTGAGAAAACGTGCGTCCGCATCGTGGCCAGTTGCATGCCTGCGCCTCGTCAGAAGGTTGCTTCGAAATGCCATAAGCTCTCGACTTACGTAGGGCTTCTCGCCAGTGTGGGCGCGCTTGTGGGTGTCCAAATGGGTGCTTTGGTAGAAGCTTTTGCCGCATCCGTCAACATCGCAAACGTACTTCTTCGGCTTCGGCGCGTCGGTGGTCTCCATTACTGTCTCCATCTTCCATACACGTCAGTATCGGTTGGTGGGATGAGAATGAAAGCCTGGATACACACCTGAGGCGCAGGTGCCGCTGCTTGGGGCGACCTGGGCTCTGGCTTGGTGGCCTGGTCTATCTCGGGAACGCCCTTGACAATGTCGTCTGAGTCGGCACGTTTCTGAATAGCCTTCATCAGAGTGTCGATGGCGGTCGTGAAGTTGACCGGGTCTGCGCTGGTGGGCTTGTTGAACTTGATGTCTTTCGTGTTGAGAGGGTGCGGGGTCTTGGGCATGCTGAGCTTGCTCTCGCTGCGTGCAGAGGGGCTGCCATGGCGGTCGTTCTGAGCCGAGAGGCTCTCTTGGGGATAGGAGCTGGCGCGAGGAATCTCTTGGTCCGGAGCGGCAACCGGCATCATCTGGCGCTCCTGGTGCGCCGGCATCCTGTACGACATGCTCATGTTCGCGGGGGGCGAGTCGTAGTGTGCGTAGGTGAAGTGGTTCTGGGTAGGGCACGGATGACCCATGTTCTGCATGGGGCCAACGTTGTAATGGTTTCCCACCATGTACTGAGGAGCCATGATGGCACCGTTCATGGGGCCAGATGTGGCGGCGCGGGAGTCGTATGGCACGAACGTCGAGTTGTCCATCATGGCGTAATCGTGGCCGGCGTGGTGTTGCTGCCAACGTCCCCAAGCCTGGGGCGCAGCTGATTGCTCCGTTAGAGCCATGGTGAGGTGGCACTGATGGTGAGGAGGCGTGAGAGGATGTGTGTAAGTGGGTGTGATGTGTACGAGATGTCTACTCGAAGATGAGTCCGTGGTATATATCAAAAGGAAAGAATGGGCGATGAGATGGATCGTGACAAGAAAGATCAAGACCAGTCGTCGTAGGTTGGGAAAGAAAGGAGGTTAATGTAGTCCGAGATATGAGGAGATACAAAGTCTGTTATATCAAATCGCCGGTGATGTGCTGCCAGGGTTGGACAGTGATCCTGGAGACAAGACGACTGGATTGGGTTCTGAGATCTCAGACTAAATATACATGCATCCAAAGCAAGACCAGCCAGGATTCAGATGGTGGGTTTTGATAGAATAAGAACAGTTCCAGTTCAGGACATGGAGGTTTGTGGAAATCAACCCCCACTGCGCCGAACAGGACGGAGGAGAGGGCATCGACGAAAACCGGGGTACGGACTCGCGGGTCATGGCCGAGTCGACGCGGACAACGACAAGGCCTGCCTGACAGGGGAGGACGAGAAGAGGGGAGGGGAGGGTAGGGTGTGTGATCAAGAACCGACCAGGGTGGGGAGTGTGAAGAGCAGCCTCACCCCCATGCCCTGCAACTAAGGTGAGAGGTAGGTATAGGATGCGCTCATGTCTCTGCCAGAGACTACTAGTCTCTCCTGCTCTCATTGAGAGTGGAGGCGTTGGCGGCGGCGGCGAAAGGCGATGGGCGTCCCCCAGTAAAGCTGAAGACGAGAGAGCGAGCATCGATAGGCCACGAGACGCGGATCTTGGAGTAGGTTTGGCCTGGCTCAAGCTCGCTGAGCACGGGAGGCTGTGAAGCCGGTGACGGTGACCTCGGGTTCTCAGGTATAGGAATGAGACATTCTGCGAAGACGGGCTGGCTGTGTTGAGAGGATAGATGGTGCGAAAAACACGCACGATATCTCTGGTACAGCAGGGGATTTGAGGTGTTACCGAGGCACCTCAACGGCATACGTAACGGGTTACCCGACAATGTCTAGCAATACTTTGTACATGACATGAGATGCGTTGTGTAGTCGGCCCATGGCAACTCGCCTGTGATGGCCGCCTGATATCAGAACGATGAGACTTTGAAACAAGCTTGTCGTGACCATCTCAAATAAACACCAGCAATGCGCATCTCCATCTGCTCCGACGCCAATGGAGGGGTACGCTGCTTTGCCGTCGTCTCTTGAACAGTTGCTTATTCCCCGTTGACCTGCAGCAAAATAACAACCCACTTGGGGCAAAGGCCAGATCTCGCCCGAATGGGAGGCCATGGTTTCTTTTGTTCGCAGGCTAGGATCGCCGGGAGCTCAGGTGTTGCAGCCGGACGGCAAGGCGAGCAGGGGAAGGAAGCAGAAAGAGGTGTCCGAGACGTAGCTGCATAGTGAGCAAAATGAGAAGAGATAGAGTTACAGATACGGATGTATAGTCGCAAGCTTCAGACGATGAGGATATGCGCGCCACGAACCGGTTCGGACTACCTGGTTAACGAAAAAGGGCCTCGGGGACACGCTGAGGGCTGCAGTGCCGATGGGTTGGTTCGTGGTCGGATAGGAAACCGTATCGTGAGCCGTTTGGATCTAATCCGAGGCGAATAAACTTGAGGCTAGTTCAATTCGTAAGTGAAAGAGTGGCCCTGGAAGCGGGTGAGGGATGATCGGTGATGATGATGGATGTGATGATGACGATAACAATCCAGCAGGAGGCTCCCTCTCCTGTACTTCTGCAGAGACACTGAAAGCCCTGGTCTGGTGGTTGAAGAGTAAGTAGGGGAGAGCTTCTTCCATGAGTACGTAGAGTTTTCAGGTTGGTGACATGGACATGGGAGCGAAGGCGAGCTTGGTGTTTGGACAAGTCTGTCTCTCTCTCTCTCGTCTCTGTCTGTCGACGCCGTGCTGTCCCAGTGTTAGACATGGGAAGGAAAAAAGAGCCCGGCATTAGTCAGGGGTTCCATGTCAACTGGGATGTCTTATTTGTGATGTGCCTTCGCAGACGAGGCAGGCGGGACGGCAGGGAGGAAGAGAGAATCCCATTGGCAACAGGGAAGGGGTGTGGTTGTGAGATGTTGATGGTGGTGATGATGAGGGGGATGATGGGATGGAGGTGTGGGAAGGTGTGGGCGAGAGAGCATGCAGCCGTAAGACTCCGGTACGTATCTTACGTAGGCAAGTGCTACGGCCACCTGGGCAGGTGGGGAATCGCCAGATTCCAGTAGACTGCGGGAATCCAATGCCTGCGCGCAGGGCAGTCACCCAGTCCAGGGCCCCAAATACATGCCTACTATGTACGTAAATGTGCAGAAGGTACGACCGTATCCCAAGCGTGGGCAGGCACGCAGTGGCGATGCAAGATGGGCAATGTAAGGTAGGTAGTGGGAGCAGCTGCAGGCACTTTTCTACTTGTACTTTCGCCAGCAACCTGCCTACCCTTACTCCAAACTACTAGGTAGCTATGGAAGGCACACAAGGCACATTCCAAGAGGGCAAGTGCCTCTGTTTGTCCAGAGCTCCTACCTAACGTGCTCTGGCACCGCCAGGTGGGTGCGGCCCCCTACAGCTATTGTGCCTCTAAGGTATCCGTACAGGCAGGTAGATTTTGCTGTAGCTTTCCAATGTTCCATAACACGTCGTCACCGTTCCCTCCATTCCATTACTGCTGCCATTGAAGGCGCCTTCCTCAACAGTTACCCGCACCTACACGTGTAGGTAGGTCAGGTAAGGTAAGAGCCTAGAACACTTATTCCCTGCCTTATTTTACCTAACTACCTAAGGTACCTTACTTTGCACCGAAGGAAGGCACATGGCCAGACATCGCCTTCTACCATCAGCTCGGATCAACGACAATTGAGACAAGGTACTAGAGGCAATTCGAATGCCGTTGTCGCCCCGAAACCGAAAGCCTCGGTATTGTCGCACGCTGAGGCGACAGCACAACTAAACATCTATACTCGGTGATCTTCCAGGCTTGGTCTTCTGACAACATACCGGTGGTCAGGTTCTTCAAAAGCAGGGTGTACAGCATCCTAGCAGCCTATTAGGCGCCTCGTATCACGCTTTCCGCCTCCCGCCTCATTTCCCAACTCCCGTCACCACGAGGCTGCGTGGCGTCTCTCCGCCGTTACATCCTTAGCAGTGGCATCAGCAACCTTGCCGGCCTGCTTGTCAATGTCACCGTCTCTCTCAGTTCAGGTCTCGGCCTGCTAGGGTGCGTGTGACACTGTTCGCAACAACATCCTCTTCGCTCCTCCGTATCGTCACCAAGCTGACTTCACCACGCTATCTTCTCCTTGGCGCCACTGTCGCCCGTAACATCCGGTCCCGATTCGGCACATATCAACCAATAAGACTATTATTCGAATTGAACCGTCAAGACTCAAGAACAACTCCGCTCAGCCCAGTCTGACACGATATTTTCGGTTGGTTTTACACGTCTGCCGATTACATATAGGCAGAACGACGTTGACGGATGTGTTCCACGGTAGACGGCCCCAACGGAGGCTGGTACGGCAATAGCCGTCAGACCCAGTCTACTGCGAGTACGTGACGGGTGAAAACGGCGGCCAACTCAAATGACGGCACGCTGTACGTGAAGACGCATTACCACGCAGTAATTCAACTGCATCAGCAAAAAACTTCCGAGTGTACAAGCAGGGGAGAAAGGAGGACGTCCTCACAACTGACCGTCACATTGGATTCCAGGGGTGTGCCGTGTCCCGTAGTTCCCGGCGCGCCATGACCCCTACTCGCCGTTGGCATGGCTTGAGGACACTCTACGATCTGTCTGGTTCGCTTTACTGCCCTGGATCTCAGATTGGCTATTACTGGGCCCGGTGCGACGACTACTGCATGGCAGACTCTCTCATCAACATCAACGCCACATAGCGGGAGTCTTCCGATAAGTTTCGGCTCAGCCTAGATCACACGCCGGCCAATCCAGCCCAGTCCATGGCTGCACCACGATAACATTGCAATCTGGGATGCCGTGTTGCTGGCCATATACTAAGTTGAACTCCGACAGTGCCAGGATGTCCGTTCACCGTTGACCATGTGGGCAACTGCAGGCGAGAAAGTGATCTAAATGACATTTCGCATATACTTGTATTCAACGTTCTCGGCGATTTGCTGATGGGCACTTCGCCAGTGTTTCGAATGGTGGCATTGCATGACTGCCACTGCCTCGTCTCGCTATCGCCGTAACTTTCAACTAGAGAACCAGCCAACGACGGTTGCCGGTTGCTGAACAACTGTGCTGCGAGAGCCTGAGCAATCAAGAGCCACGCAGACATCTGCCTGCTAAGTTCTTGCTGCCACACTATGCTATCGCAGGCAAAGACTTGTGAGAATCACGAAGCCATGGATCTAAGACAATCTGCAACGCCCAATTCGTCGTGTCACATTCGACAGATTATTTCACGAGTTCAAGCGTTAAATGTAGGCGTTGAGGTATGGACTTTTCAACGGAAGCACACCTCGCCTGACACGTTGGACTTTTCCACTATAGGTGGTTGCACAGTAAAAGTCTCGGCACGTTGGCCCCTCCATGCGGAGGTACTGTCGCGAGAGTGGGATCGCCCTCTGTGATGACGCCAGTCATTGGGCTATCCGGCCAGTAAAGGGATCACGGCATTCTCTGGTTACAGATGCAACAGAGAGCTTCCGGAATCGCTGAAACCAATAAGTAAGCCAACAGAGGCCATGGCATTCAACTCTTTTCCATGTCTTGACGGCCGACTTCGATCGGAAGCCTTCCAAGCTACCGCTTCTCGAGAGCCGCATCCCGCGTGGTTTACGACTGGACGCACCCGCGGCCGGGCGCATAAATGAATGAGTGCGTTCAAAGTTTTCTTGTTAGTATGACAACATGGCTCTAGACGTGGACTTAGGGAAAGAGACACTTCGACTTCTGGTGGCACACCCGAATATCTGAATCGAATGAAACCCGATCAAGGAGAACAAGAATTGCCGCCCACATCTGTCTCTGCACTCGACCCGCCAGAGCACTCCGCGCATCGTGCATACTAGAGTCAGCGGTAAGCGTGGCATCAACCGCTTGCGATCGCTTGCAGCCTCTCGTTCGTCACTTTTCAAATGGCACCAAATTGATCGAACTTGGGAAGACTTCCGCGGTCTTGGCTTCCACACTTCTCTCTGCAATACGACGTGTGTGCCTAGCCATCAACCGCAGCCTGGGAACTACGCACGTACGCGCATATATCATCGTCCGCGATATTACCGCCGCGCAAACCTGATACAGGGACTGACCCACCAAGATTACTGCAAATCACCACAAGCTCAAGGATCGGTCACTGTGTGATGCTGTCAGCATGGGCTTGGGGTCGAGCAGTCACGAGGAATGACGCTGTTAGAGATCAATGGCCGACTTGAGCTACAGCCATTGTGTTCTCCAACAAGGGAGGATTCCTGCCACAATTCGTCTCCCGTCAACGCGTCTGGCTTCGTGGCGTCCGTCAATGCTAGATCATACGGGCCATCTCGTCGTTGGTTCACTTAGCCTTTGGCCGTCCATCCGCGATACTTGGAAACCCGGCAACCCGGACTCCAGAGGGCGGCACGGTCGTCTGCAGACATTCGCAAGCAAACTTGCGCGGCCCAACAAGCCGGGCACAATGCGTGCCCGCAGATGATCTCTTCTCCGGCGACAAGACATGTCGCCAGGCTTCAGTACCCACCAAAAATAGCCGGGGTTACTCAACAGCGCAAACGAAAGGCTCGCTTCCAACAGCTGTGCCCTAGAAGGAGACGGTACGGAATAAACTGTCAGGCCCCCGTCTCCTTGCTGAAATGGGTCAAACCCTGGTCAATCTACTTGCGTGCCGACGGTTGGAATGGGCATTGTGAGAGCTTGGCCAGAACTCCCTCCCGACTTCACCAATGTGAACGTGGTTGAAGAGATGCTGGGCGAAGTCATCACGATCAATGCCGTCGGGAAAGGGGAGTTTGGCCACGGCAGGAGCGCCATCAGCTTGAACGACCCAGCAACACGGGCCAGCTGAAATGCCCAGACAGCACGCCAACCGAAACTGGCTTAGCCAAACTGCAAGCGCTGGCTTCCGTGACCTGTGCACACATCCCGGAGGTGTGGTTGAAGGGCGATCCCCCAGGTTGGGCTCATCTGCCATGTACGCCATTGGGTTCTCACGTTGTCACTTGCAGCCAGGCGAATGTCACGGGAGGGATGAAAGCCATTCAACAGGACGCAAGGGGATGCTGGAATGCTGGATCGTAACTGAAGGAGCAGACAGACGGGCCAGTGAGCCTTTCTGATTCGAGCGCGAGAAGAAAACCCCATCGACATGGCCGTCATGCCCACCTTCACCAACAAAGCATCTCGTGGAAGACCGTTCCTGGCAATCTTGTTTCCAAATGGTCACCAAAGCTGAAACAGGGCGCAGGACACTACATGCAGGAGCAGTGCGATATCCCACGCCAGAGGCTCGGAGTTGTTTTCACCGGGCCGGTCGAGAGCCGGGGACAAGCATGGTGTGCCGTCGTGTCGTCAACCTTGCAATTATAGACGCGGCCGATGCTGACGTTTTTTAACGAACGTTGCCCTCTACGATTATATGGACAGATGCGATTCAAACGCACTGCCTAGGCCACAAAGTACGCAGCGACGACGAGGACAGTGTCCACAGAAACGTCCGATTGGAAGTCAGGAACGTTGCGCAGTCCTGACTGTTCGAGGATGATGCTGCACCGCCATCACTTTACTGGCCAGCAGAGAGCAGACAGGAGGCATCTCGAACCCGTGGAGGGCGCCAAATGCTCGCAGGTTGGGTAGTATACGTTAAATCAGGCAATCATATATGACGGTTGCAATGGTATCACCGGTACCAACGAGCCTGGCAGGCTTGTCCGTCACCAGTCCGTCAGCAACAGCCGGGTCCCGCCTTGCTCCGTGCCGGACAATCGGCCCCTGTTTTACCAGCCCACCGAGCTCGTCGCATACATAGTACGGCCTTCTGGAGGTTCAGACTCGCGGCGAAGCCTAAGATGCTTGGAGTAGCTGTACAAAGCGTCGCTAGGTCCATCCATCTAAGCCGGTTAGTTGAGGCTAACGTCGAAAACCCTTGGTACCGAAAGCGTGTCAAGTCAACAGCTCAAACTACATTTGCGCCGGCGTCTTCTGCAACCCAGAGATATGCAGACAAGAGACGCCCGCTCGAACGAGCCGTTCCGCAGCGAGAAAGCTCAAACAGCATGAGCCTTAACAATGGACGATACTGACCAGAGCTATCCGTACTCGGAAGCAAGCCCCGGCTAGGTTCTGGGTCCAATTTCTCAAGTCGGGGAGCTTTCACGTTTTGTTCATCTTTCAACACTTGTCGCATGGAAGTCTTCCATGCATCTGCAATGCAGATTGCCTTTCACGGGCCATCCAAAGTACGCCGTTGCTGCATTTAGTAGTCCTGTCATTTCTTAACCGAGAAGAGAACCTCCGTTTCCTGCAGCAGGGTTGAACTACAGTAGTATACGCAGCAACAGAGAGGCCTTCAGTCGGTGTTACACAAGAAGCGCCGCAACGTAGTGCACCGTACGTCCGTAACACGGCTCGTACTCGCGGCCATGACCATAATTGACCATTTTCTCCAGGATTAATCCATCTCTTCAGGGCCGACCCTCGTCCACCCCACCAGGGTCTGGGTTCATTCCATACAACGACGACACTCGAGGTGTCCTGTCTGACGGGTAATTCTGGGGCGAGGGGTAAAGGAGAACAAAGCAAAACCAAAACCCATTCAGGGACGGAAGGGAATCGCAGACAAAACAAGGACAAACCGGTCCTTACGCTAGAAACGGTCTGCCATTTTTTCAGCCTTACAGCAATTGGGCTTTGGCCACGAGTTCCGGAGGCCCGGCGACCGCTCATCCGCCGCCTTGCTCTGGAACCTCGTGGTCCAGAAGACTCCAAGTGTGAGGGCCCTCTTCCTCGCAGCACCGCACTTCTCTCCCGCTTCCCGATCGACTTCAGACAGCGTCTCCTCTCCCATCGGCAATCGCGCTATCCGTCCCTGCCTCGTCCTTAACACAGTAGATCACTGTGGATTCCATCATCGCCCACAGTCGAGCTCCAAATTTTCAGGTCACCATCATATCTCAATTTTTTGGACAGGCACTTCCAGCCTGCCTACTCAACTTGGTTGGAGGAAGCGCACTGTTGGAGCAGGGGTGACAGAACGGGCCTGCTACTAATCAGTTATTCGTACTTGTACAAGTACTGCGTAGGCACCGGGGAAGCAGGGTGGTCGACCCGCTAACCAGGACATGGTCGCGTCGGCTTTGGCAAGCAACGTGGCTCATCTCATGCTGGGTGCACACACTGCGTAGCAAGTGAGCGAGCATGGCCAGGCAGGTTGAGTACCACAGTAAAAGGCAGAGAGGCGCGTCATGGCTGACCTAGACCAAGCCTCTCCTCTGTGGCATTGACGTTTGTGAGGTGACCAAAGCCTCCTTACTTTCGCAAGTCGACCTCTTCCTGGCCTCTCGTCACTTATCAACTGGTGGTCTAAGCCCGCAAGACGTCGAAGAATCCGCTTTTCGAGATAACCCACCCGACACAGACGAGCGGATCTGATATCGGTGACAATCAACGGTTCAGTCGATCGAGATGCACGAGGTGCTTCACTACGGGATACTTCACGCAGGTCAACGTCTGCGTCTCATGACAACCGTTTATTCCTAGCAGAGTGAAACATGGCAATACCGGCTTCGCCCCCCGAGCTCTATCGGCCGTTGAGGGCGCCGGCCATGTCCGTCACTTGGCAGCCATGGGCAACGTCCCCTGGCTGGCACCTGCAAACGAATTACAGCCGGGTGGGGGATAATTACAGCATAAAGTAAGTCTTGGCTCGACGACTGATTACGGCAAGTTTGCTTGGGGCCGCGCATCGCCCCGACCGCTGGCTGTTCGGTCAGGGTCCAGTGGCTTGAGACGGATCCATGGGAACTGGGCTGACTTGAACGTGGTGCGTCCGCACGTACCGAGACTCGAAGTCTCTTACTACGTAGCGACGACTGCAAGGGGGGACTTCATTGCAAGTCTTGGGCCCTCGGTCATTGGCGGGCGATGCTCAACTTGCTTCTTCTGGCCTCCGCAGATCGATGGTAGCAGTCCTACTGCGAGTAGTGGACAGGGAGGGGCTGGGGCAGATCACGGGAGTCTCGACTCAAGTGCCTCGCCGAGAAGGTCTACGCGACTCTGGAGAACGGAGACTGAAGACTGGATGAAGAAGAAGACGAGCAGCGTTTCGACCGCTGACCCAGTCGCCCTCTTGCGGTCACCTGCCGTTTGATTCGAGTGCCGGCGCTGCGGCACCCACACTTTCACATTTCTTCTCCGTCTGGTCAGATCGTGGCAGCGCAGATCCAGTTCGAGGCTTTGAAGCGCAAGGCTTTGCTACCCTACGGAGTACTGCGTATGCCACCCAAATCAGGCTCCGTACATGACGAGATCCGATCGGCTCGTTGATCGATGAATGACGCACGGCACTAGCGCTGAGCTACCACCTTTGCCCGTGGTGACCAGACCTTTGCAAAGACGACCAACGTTCTCATGGTCGACCATCATCGCGATGCCGATACGATATGCTCTTCAAGCATCCAGCCTGAAGCAGCAAATAGCTTACGGCCACGGCTCCGAGAGTGGACAAAACGCCGGCTCATGTTCAATTCACTCAAAGACGGCTGAGATCTGACAGGTGGTTTTGTTGGGAGAGGGCGTGAGACACAGCCAGCTGCTGATGGATTCCGCAGGAGAGGCCATCCCTGACAAAGCGTCGAGCGGTGTCTGAGCATCCACCAAGGACAATTGATAAGTGAGATGTCTTTTTCCCAATCCATCCAGCGCCTGCGACTGGCTTGCTTGCTCCAAAAGCTGACGACCAGTATCTGGGAGGTCCGGACTGGTCGTCCGATATGTTAGCCGCTACTGATTGCCCGATGTCGAAGGGATGGCCCTGTAAAGCATCTCAAGCATGCCTCTCCCCGGCCCTAGCTGACGACGTGAAAGATGGAGGCTGGACTCTCGACATGGTGACCAGCCTCACGCAGGCAGTTGGGCAGATGGGAATGTTTCATTCTCAAGCACGACGACAATGCGATAGTACTACATGGCATGTCAGCCCGCCTCTCATCGTACGCCGCACCCCACCCGGCAGGCAGTGTGATCTGCGTGCTTGTCCCAACCGAGAGCAAGCTGGATCGCTGGGCCAGCTGCACGGCAAGGATGCTGACGCCGCAGCCACCAGGCTTGCCAGGGTCGAAGCCGAATCTCCAAGGGCTCAGGGGGGGGGGGTACCGTCCAGGATCGTGGCCTCGTTAAAGTCTATTGGGCCAGCTGTCGGTCCACATCCACATCAGATCTCGACTCGAAGCCACACGGGGCGACGTCTGTGGACAAGTAGTGGAGATGAACCGGGTTCCTCTCATGACATTTGTCGTTAGCTTTTTGTTTTATTTTCTCTCCTCGCTTTCTTGAGTTTTGTGCGGGACAAAATATGATATGTGACGGCGAGACAGAGATCTGCCCTTACCAACATATGCAGCAACTTTCGCAAGCTCTTCCATTTCGGTCACGGCCCGACTTCCAAATACAGGTCTTTTCCTCCGAGCCACTCAACAACCTGGCCTTTGAGAGAAGACGGGGGGTCCGCGGACGGCCCTCGGGACGCATCCCGCCTGAAATCAAAATCTGACAGGTCACGCAAGCGCGATCAACCGACATGGGCAGTCGATCATGTCGTGAGGTCTTTTGCAGGCGCATCTTGGTCTTGGTCCTCCCGGAAGTGGAGAGAGAGAGAGAGAGAGCGCGCGCGCGGCTTTCCACCTCAAGTATCACGACAAGCTTACGTCGTAGAGCAATATCAACACGACGCGGAGCGGATGGCGGCGGTGGAGATGCTCCTGTCAACCATGCCATGTCCGACGGCCGACCACGGCCCCGACGAGCGGCTCTTGTACGACGCCAGACGGACTTTTTGCTTGAAAGACTCGAATCGTCAACAACGTCGTCGGCATGACACACATTGACGCACACCAAAGATCCAGAAAAGCCGTTGACTCGTTCCGCATCGGTCTTGAACCCGAGGGACCGGCACCTTCAGCATCGCATCCGATCACATCTCGCCCGTCATTCCTCATCCGCTTCGAACTTGCCCCACCGGCCGACCCTCCGTCATCAGAGACTGAGAGATCGCGATTGTAGGGCAGCCCATACCTACATATGCATATGAGGAATGACGGTGCGACAATGTTGATGCGCCCAAGACGCTGCAGAAAGACTTGCCGGGGCCAAAGCGATGGAACTTGGTTTGTTTTTCCCCCCTCAGTCTCACTCGCGCTACCCTTTTTGACGCTGTCATCGCGAAAAAAAAGGTCCCGCTAACGTACTTCTGTCATTCCTCTCTTTTTTTTTTTTTTGCCCTCCCTCTGCTCTTCGCCTGTTACTTGACCCTGGTCGGGCGTGTAAAACCCACAGACGGGGTCGGCGAGGCTCGACCGCCCTTTGTTTTTTCCCCTCCGTAGCCCATCGTGAGGGGCGGGTCTGTGACGACGAACCTACAGCATATGACTTCTGATCATACCAATCTACGGAGTAAACCTGGTCAGAAGTACGATGAAAGCTTGGTCCCTTTCGATCTGGTATGCGCGGGGCACTTGCGATGGGGCAGAAGATAGAGACGGAGCCGGCGCCGTCGATTGCGACGAAGTTGCCGCCCGCTTCCCGTGCCTCGTGGCAACTGAGCAATGCGGGTACGGACCGTTTCCTTTGTTCCTCGAGAGAGTAGGAGAGAGAAAGAGAGATGGAAAAGAGAGCCGGGTAGCTAGTATACTGTGGGACGATAGGAATGGCCAGCCATTGGCCACGGCCTCGGGTCACGATGAAATCAGATGACTCACGCTTTCACTCCCGCTCTCGGCGTGTCTCGCGGGTCTCCAAGGCCGAGACTCAACGGCGTCGGCGGCGTCGGCGTGGTGCGGCGCGGCGTCAGGACGAGCTGGGCCATCCTACTGGACCGCGCGACGAGATGCGCAATATCAAGCGCCTCGAGTCTTCCTGTAGGCGGGAGGAAATGGAGACTCGGAGTAGGGGTCATGCTTGTTCGGCGCCGCGCGAGAGCTCCAACAAAAACGTCCAACTACACATTCTCTTTCGCCACGCTGAAGGCTGGTCCTCCTGGACCACTACGATACGGGTCCCGGGTGAGTTGTCCTTCTGCCAAGGGAGAAGGGAGCACGTTTGACTTGTCGGTTCTGGTCTGTGAATGGCTGCGCAGGTGAAATTGGCCAGCTAGCTGCGATGCCGTTGCCCCAGCATTCCTGCGGATGGTAGCTAGCGGGGGAGGAGAGAGAAGCTATCAAGCGAGCATCGGGAACAAGTCGTGCGAGATGTGAGGAGCGTGTCGACGGGGAATTCCACGTACCGTACGTAGGTATGGTACGCTGGCGTTCCTGCTGTCCTCCTCTTCACGTTGCCTCGTCCCTTGGGATTGGGTAGCAGGTCTGCACCCCCCCATCGCATTTCAAGGTTCTCTCGTGTCTACAGTCTACAGCAGTATAGGTGGCCTCCCACCCCGCGGCACGTCGGATCAGCGCCGTTGAACGTGCCCCTACTGCGCCTTGTTTTTGGTATCCGCATTCTGGATCAGAGACGCTGTTGCGCCTTTTCTTTGCTTCTGTCTTGAATGTCTCTTGTGCGCGCACGGGTCGTCTCGAACCCAGAGAGACGTTGAGGTGGTGTCTGTACCCGGCGGAGAGGGTAGTGATGAAGTATGCGGCGGCTTCATGGTGCTCGGAACCTGTTCAAAAAGATCGGGATGGGGGGAATGCTTTGGTTCCAGATCGGAGTGCCGCCGGAATTCTCCCAGCTGGCTGGTGGTCTGCTGCTGTTCCAAGCCGGCCCCCCGTCCGGCTGACATTCCCAAGACCTGCTGGTCAACCAAGGCTGTGGATGGGGAATGGATCTCGTTCTGCTCACGATGACGGCACCGGAGATGCCTCCGCGTGATGGTGCTGCTGTGACGAGCAACCTATACTCTCGGCTCACACAGCCAGAACCACCGATACCTAGTGATAGTTGATTTCGGAAAGTATTGCTCGCATTTTGTGCTGACGCTAATCGTGGAGCCTGCTCCAACAGCAAGCGTCGTGAGATCCTGCAGTTACCCCTCCCCGCCATGCACCATACTTGCCTCGCCATGTCCCTGGGTAAAGGGGCCAGTGTGAGCTGCGCGAAGAAGAAGAAATGGACGAGGCACGTTGCAGAGGTTCTGGACCACCTGGAGATCTGCCTCGCCTTGCCTCCGATTCGAAGACCTCATCTCACAATGGGCCTTATTTTCCCGTCTTTTTTTCCTGTGATTTGCTTCGCTGCCGCGCAAGGGGGAGGAGGTGTGAGGGGGTTACGTTTGGATCTGCGGGTTCCCGAAGATGGCGGGATGAAGGTTGAGGTGAGGAGGAGGCCTTGGTGCGTGCTATTCGCTGCTGCTGCTGCTGCCAGCGTGAGCATCACGATGGACGGTGATGGTTCACACCACCTTCTTCCCATGCGGAAACTACCGAGGTTCCGGGGAAGAAAGAGGGGGGTTGGAGGATGTGATTTTACGAGTGATGTCTGCTGCTAGGTGGCTTCTAAAAGTGGTGTTCCTGCCTTGGTCTCGCAGCGATCCGCCGCCGCCCGTGGGAAAACGAAAGAAGCAAAAGGCGGCCGAGGTTGTCCTTTTGGTGAGCTGTGGCTTTCGGGGACCCGGGAGGGAGGTGCCCGAGGAGCTGGGATGTGGGAGTTGTCTGAGTTGCAGCGGTCGCGGTCACATTGGGGGGGGAGAGGTGTGTAGACGTGTTTGTGTTCCAGAGACAGAAGGGGGTGGCGTGAGTGAGTGAGTGAGTGAGTGTTCACTCGAGTTTCGCGGCGGTTGGTTTCTTTTTCACACGGCGTGGGTTGGTGAATCTTGTCTCGGTGAGACAGAGAGAGAGAGAGAGAGGGTAAAGCCCCCCCTTTTGTTTTTCTTAGGCGAGTGGAAGAGGGGGGCGTATTCATACACACTCGACGTGAGATGTTGGAAGAAGCTGTACGCAACACTCAGGAATGTCACCGTTTGGAGAAGCGCATGTTCACTCCTTCTTTCCCACGCGGCACACGGGATCTAAGCGTGACTTTGATCGATTGGGTTTCGATACAGCCAACATGTGGAATCACACACCAGCCCTTTCTCATCTCCGTCGCGCGCTGCCATCATCGTGATGGCAACCTGATGGGACTCCGTCAGGCCAGGCCAGGCCAGGCCAGCCAGTGGCGGAAAAGCCACGTTCACGGGCTGCGCGCACACACGCACCCCTCGTTCGTCAGCTCGGGTCTGGAAAGGGGGTGGGTGGGCGTGTCAGTCATGTTTCGAGCCACGACCGACGAAGAGTATTGTGTCTGCCCTTCTTCTTTTTTTTTATGCCTGTTTTCCGGGGTCCTTTTTGCGTGTTTGCGTCGACGTGGCTTTTCTCGGTGGGCAGAAGAAAAGGATAGACATGAGATGCGAGGGTGCTGAAGGTTTTCTTACCGTCCTTTGAGTACGGTCTTGGGACGATTGTTTCTCCGTTGTTTCTGAGGTGTTCCTGTTATCTGGGTCGCTAATGACTTTGGGGCGTCGTGATTATTAGCTCCGGTTCCGGAGGTTGATGGCGTTATTGGATAATTATGATGGGACTTCACGATGTGATATGTGAGATGTCGTCCTTGGGTTGATGTTGCTTGGGCAGACATGCTCGATGGCGCTGGTCTAGGGTGTGTGGGCGGGTTAGATACGTCGTCATGCTTTGAGTCAGACGGCCAGGAGGCACTGGCATAGCACCTGTGGTCTCCAGGTTGTAAATAGTATCCGTACTTCTACCAATCTCGACTGAATTGACCGGTAGTTGAGAACCAGGAGCTCAGATGCCGGGTTTTTCTTCGACTACCATGTAAGTTTCAACCGATAGAGGGTTGAAGACGGTCAGTTCCAAGGTTGAGATTGATCCTCATGTTCGGGCCAAGTTGACGATGCTCTTGGCCGCAGCTGAAGCACCTTTCATGTGGCGTGAAGGTGGAAATCACTGCAGGTTGTTGCAGGCTGTTGCAGGCTGTTGCAGTGCTTGATATTACTGTTGATGAGCCTGGTCTGATAGACTTCAGTAGCAGATTGCGCGTGTTCTTTTTCTTCCATGGCACTGCATGTCCTTCAATCTGGCCAGCTACTGTCTTGTGACCTCACGTGTGAATGGGTCAGGAAGCTTGTCCCTCTGCAGTTGATTGCCTGTGGCTTAATGTCAGGGTCTCAAGTAATTCATCAGAGAAGTAAATTTCCAAGAACAACATTTATTACTATTTGCGTCTCGTGCCCTCTTTTGTATGCTTCGACTTCAGCTATTGCGAAAACGTCGTCTAATGTCATTCACTAGCATGCGAAGAGAAGGATCCCTTCGGGCATGGGCTTCAGTCTTCAGCACCCTGAGATAGGTTGAGATAGGAACCTTGGTTATGTCAGATCGGTCTTCCTCTACATATCGTGACCTGGAATAATCGAAGGCCAGGTCCGAAACATGCAAGCAGTTCTTCTCACGATGCGTCTCTGCTTCTTTAGCTCCAGCGGGAGAATCATTGCAGAAGTAAGGATTCATGTAACAAACATGTCCAAGCGAATTCGCCACCCTTGGTGAATATGGCTTGAAACTGTGCAAGTGTCGATGCCAAGCTGATCCTGTAGGTATTCATGTTGCCAGAAGTCGTTCAATGTGGTTGCAAACAGTCACAGCGAGGATAAGCATCGCCTGGGATATCGTGTCAAACTCCCTGTATCTTGTCCCCACGGCTACCATCTGGCTTCAAGCGTCTGTCAAATGACAAGTAAATGAGCACGTCAAGACCGAAAGACGTGAATTGTCCAAGATCTACTATATCATTACATCACTCCGCCCAGTGAGGCAGGTAAAACTTTACATTCTCGTACACGAGGAAAGTAACCCACGTAGCGGGCATCACCCTCACGACACCCGGCATGAGACCGCGGTAGAACCCCCTGGCCCCCTCTTCCGTCCATATCCTCCTCACCACACCCCTAATCCCGCGCCCGAAGCGCTCATCGGCCTCGTAGGTCTGCAGTCTGCTCCGTAGCACCTGGTAGGGATACGTCGCAGCCCCGGCGACCAACTTGGCAATACTCGAGATGACCACCGTCGCCTCGTTGCTCAGCCTCCCCTCGTGATCGCCCTTTCGCCGTCGCCCGGCAAAGTACATCCTCTTCGCGGGCTCATACACGGCAAACTGCACCGCCCCGTGCGAGACGCCGATGAGACTGACCCCGAGACCGCGGTAGAAGCCCCTCCAGCCCTCGGAGCGGTAGAGCTGCCGCGCGCCGGACCACATATCCGCGTACGCGCCCGCGGCGTTGCGGTCGGAGGACAGCATGCGCGTTTTGAGAACCCAGACGGGGTTCGTGAGGACCTGCGTCATGGCGCCCGCGAGCGCCGACGACAGGAAAAAGTCCTGCGTCGACAGGACGTCCTTGGTCCGGCTGCGGGCGTCGGCGCCGCTGCCGAGCGACGCGGGGAGCGGCCCGGCCTTCCAGTAGGCCAGGGCGCGCTCGACGCGGTTCTTGAAGAAGAAGAAGGCCGACCAGCTCGAGGCGTTGCCGATGAGGTTGGGCGTGAGGCCGCGGTACAGCGAGGCGACGGGGTGCGGGTTCTGGGTGAGCGTGCGGATGAGCGACATTGTTGTCAGAGTTACCGAGGGGTTTGCGGCGCTTCTGTGGACTGCGTGGGATGGTTAGCAACGCTTGCCTCATAAAATGACTGGAAAATCAAAGGGGGGGGGCGGCTTGGGACTCACTCTGCATCCGAGTCTTGACGATATCAAGCGGATGAACTACCAGCGTCGCGACCGAACCTGCCGAGAGCCCGGCGATGGACTCGACGAGCGCGGGTGAGAGGCCCGCATGTTTGCTTTCTGACATAGAAACGGGAAGACTCTGGGTCACATTGCAGTTTTGTGAATAGCAAAGTTGACGGAGCCTCTTGCACTCATCAAAGGCTTGGAGCTCGTTTGAGTGAAGCTTTGGTGTGGCTGATGACCTAGCTCATGAAAATTGCTACGTCATTTTAGCTGGCAAAATTACGGCCCCGCCACGTTGAGCTTCAGCCACACATCTTCTCTCATGGTGACGAGGGAGCACAACGTCAATGGTTTCGCAGCATTTGCTCTGCTGTTGCATTTGCACCAACAGCTTGCACTTTTCCTATGTTCTCTGTCTATTTTCGAATACGTTGAGCCTGAATCCATTTCCATCCCCTGATTATCGCAGGTATAGATTAACCATCAAAATCTCATATCGTCCATCTTGAGAGCTGCTAGCTTTTCTAGGAGTTGTGGACATTTTTCGTCTCGTATAGATTGTAGAAACAGCATTGGTAGAATCAAGAGAGAATAACGACACTGCCGAGAAAATATGTGTCGTCAGAGAGGTTCATTTGATTACATATCTAGTTGTACAATCGCCGTGGCGCCGTGCAGCCTTTCTCCAGGCCATTTGCCCGAGTGTCAATGCCCCATCCCCAATGCTAGAGTGTCCGCAGGTGACCAAAGTCGGAGTAGTGTACAGAAAGTCGATGAGAAGCGTCGCGTTTAAGAAAGGGGAGAAATGAGGCTACATATCTTATTAGCCTGTTATTGAGTCCATCAAACGGAGACTGCATACCGGATGAAGGGCGGGCGGGGCTCGCTGCGAGTGTAGCCTGCGGTTGACCAGTCAGTATTTCCATCGTCGATCGTCTATAACTGTCGCGAAGCATCGTTCGTACCGAGGTAGAGAACCAGAGGCAAGTAGCCGCTGCGATCAAGTTAGCAAAAGCAGAAACCTTGGGAGATGGGTTCTAGACATACTAGTGAATGGCAATGCGAGAGATCTCAATGATCTTGCCGATGCGCTCCTATAAATGGGAAAAGTAGTCAGCTTCAGCCCCATGCCACGGCGCGCGCAGACGGCATCGTACCTTGGACTCCTCGGACAGGGCGAACATCTTGACGGTGGGTCGGATTTAGAGTGATGCGAGGAATTGTAGTGTCCGAGATCGGGTTCGTCAGGATTCGCGGTTTCTCGGCGTCGTCGTCTCGCGTCAGGATGGAGCGTGAACCTGAACTTTTCTCACCCGGGCCCTTGCGACTGCACCTTGGTCGGAAAAAATTCAGGGTGGATCCGGATCAACCGTGTTTCCTTATCGAAGCTCGAGGTGCAACGCGGTAAGGTACGTATCTCTATCAAGCTCGACCGCGTCCCAACGTCTAGTCCAAAATTTACAGGCACCAGGGAAGCTGCCTCCTTTTTCAACCAAACATCCTCAGCGACGCTTTACGCCCCAGAATCAGTGTCGCTGTACAAGAAACATACCCTTGAGACCTTCAAAATGGCGCAAAACAGGCATTGGTACGCTCCTTCCCCGCACAGTTCCAACAAGCAGAGCTGACCTCGGCGAACAGGGAACAAGACAAAGATGCGACCATCTACATCGGCAATATCGACGAGCGCGCGACACCGGCCATGGTGTACGAGGTCATGCTTCAGATGGGCCCCATCCACAACATTCACATGCCGCGCGACCGCGTGACGCAGAACCACCAAGGATTCGGCTTCGTCGAGTTCCGCACCCCGGGCGACGCCGAGTACGCCGCCAACGTGATGAACGGCATCAAGCTCTACGGCAAATCGCTGCGCGTCAACAAGGCCTCCGCCGACAAGCAGAAGCAGGCCGAGGTCGGCGCCGAGCTGTTCGTCGGCAACCTGGACGCCATGGTCGACGAGAAGATTCTCTACGACACCTTTTCGCGCTTCGGCCCGCTCGTCAGCCTGCCCAAGGTCGCGCGCGAAGACAGCGGCAACTCCAAGGGTTTCGGGTTCATCTCGTACGCGGACTTTGACAGTTCCGACGCCGCCATTGCGAACCTGCACGGGCAGTATATCCTCAGCAAGGAGGTTTCGGTGCAGTACGCCTTCAAGAAGGATGGAAAGGGCGAGAGGCACGGAGACGCGGCCGAGCGCGAGTTGGCGGCGCAGGCCAAGAAGAGAAATATCGTTCCAGAGATCCAGGCGGTGCCACCGGCGTTCTTGATGAACGGCGGCGGTCCGCCCGCCGGTGCTGTGCCGGCTGCCCCCGGTGGCTTCGACCCCGCAAACGGCCTGCCCATGCCGATACCCTCACCCGGAGCCCCGACCGGCTTTGCTCCCCCAAGAGGACCTGGACAGTACAACGCGGTACCGCCGCCCTCACACATGGGTGGCCCCGGACTCGGTCGCGGCACCGTTCTTCCTCCCGCTCCGTCAGGTCTGCCCGCGCGTCCGCCACAAGGTCAAGGTGGGTACACCAACCCCGCTGACTTTCACCCTGGCGCTCCCGGATTCCGTCCGCCGAGCGGTGGCCCTCCTCCTCCTCAGGGCTTCGCAGCTCCTCCGCCCGGCTTTCCTGTCCCTCCGCCCGGCGCTTCTGGAACGCCTCCGGCTCCACCTGGCTTCATGCCGCCTCCGGGCTTCCAGCCCCCTGGGTTTCCCCGTCGGTAGTTTCTTGAAGAAGCACTTTTCTCACCGCTTCTGTTTTACGAGCCCTTGGCTCAAGGAGGTTGCACTTTGAGAGAAACTCAATGCATATTGTTTCAAGGGAAGCGGGCGTTACGGTTTACGAAAAATGTGGACCCCATGGCACAACTACAGCGTTTACGACACCATTGACGGCGTAAATCGTTCAGTTTGATTAGGTCTAGCTACATGATATTCACTTCTCGTTCTCGCAATCTGCGTGCCTAATCTCCAACTCTTCTCCAGTCTCTGGAGTGGAACAGTCCGAACCCCGGCGCACTTGATGCCACTGAACCGAGCCAACCCTTTGACATGTGTTGTCTTTCCCTGCGATAGGCTGTAATGCAATAGCGGTGGCATATTTTCCCCCTATCTCAACGTAGAGCAGGAGTAGAAGGATCCTCGGAAGTTCAGATTGCTCGAGACAGTCAGGCACAGAGTCCTAGAACTCGGGCCAAAACTTCTCCGTTGTCGGATCAGGTCGATGAGGACTATACCTATAGGCAATCTGTAAGGAACCTGGCCAACTCGTCCCGCCGATGGGCAGAAGAAACCGGACACGCTTGCAAGACGTCGTCACTGATCCGACTGCGTTTGTGAGTTTTCCCACGAATGGCCAGTAAACCATCCTCAAATCGTACGTACGGTCATGGTTGGAGAAAACAACCTCCCTTTGCAAAGAAGCGCAGGCCCAGCTGCGTGCGGCCCGGCGGGAAGCCGTTTCGTGATGCATGTTCCGTTGGACAGTCTGGTTTCTTGAAAGATGCACTCGCATACGAACCCTTGGCTGCTATAGCGAGGTCGGATCGTTCGTAGATGAGGACCCATCGCTGACACTCGTTTCCCCAGTCTTCCCGGCCGTCTTGAATGATGTAAAGTGAACCGATCCCGATGTACCGATAACCCAAGTCGCTCGCAACTGAGATGGCATCTCTGGAGGTTGGCGGCAATCCCGACGTCAACACAGCATTCTTCACACGCTCGTCCAGGTTCGCCCGTCGTTGAAGAATTGTTGTGTCCCCCACAACGATGGCTCAGTGTTAGATAGAGATAATGCATGTTGTCGTTACAGAGAATCAGCCGAACACGATGTCCACCTTCCTCGTTGGGCTCCGGATCTGTTCATGGTGTCCTTTCTCCTGGCGGCCCCCGCAACAGACGCCACCGCCCTCATCGGATTCACGCATCAATCGCTTCACAGTATCGAACCCTGGGTATATCGGAGCGATGTATCCGTCTGCAATCACATACACAAAACAACATTAGGCACCATCTGCTACGAAAGCAGTCAAGCACCCGGTAACCCGCCTTCACACCCCAAAACAAATCAGGCCCTGCAAACCCCGTTCCCGTCGCTGACGTCGTGGCCGACGGTGTTACTTGTACTCGCGTCCCAGCCAGGCACACTTATCAAACCCCCTTAATCTTACATCCGACAGGCTTATCGTCCGTGTTCTGACCGATTCCCTTCGTGGTATTGTAGGTCAAAGCCCAACAGAGATCACGCCCTTGCCTTGTGGGCACTCAAGTTGCCGCCAGGTGTCGTGATGCTCGATATGGCAAATTCTCCGTGGGGACGATCGAGGTCGCAAGAAAGAAATCTCGAAAAAGGAGCACAACCCGCAGAGCCTCGATGTGACAGCACAGGGTAGCGAACCATCGACGGGACAGTACGACACCCATCCGTTGTCCTTCAAGAAGTTGACCTAGTAGCCATATCGATTCTCCGCTTGAGGCTCTTATGCCAACCGTGAGGGTGGGAAACGTTGTGAGGCAAAAGGCGAATCAGTCTTGCGCATGTTTCATACAAGTTCTTCCGACTGCCTCCAGGTCCTATCGTCAACATCCATCTTCTCGCCTGCGTCCATACTGACAGGCCAGCCAATCAATTCTCCCCCTTCCGGTGCAAGAACGTGATTCGCCTCGCAGACGTGATCCAACCAAAACTGTTTCCTCTCCCTACACGAGCGTCATCCAGCTCTGCGTGAAAGCAGAAGAAACATATCGTCAGAACAGTCAACCGTTAACCTCAATCCAAATCTTCGGCTTCTTTCATACCGAATGCTATATATATACAAAATTACAGGGTAGCGTGTTGTACAACATATCATCATGGGCTTCTCTACCTGCTCTCCTGTTCCATTTCGTCCTCATTCGTCCCCGTCTTCGTCTTCTCCCACGCCTGCGGCTGCCACTGCTCCCGATGCCCAAACGCCTCGTCCCAGGTTATCGGCCCGTCCTTGCCAAAAACGTGGACGGGTTCCTTCTTCGCCTCGGCGTCCACCTTCTCGCGATACGTGCGGCCCTTACTACTCAGATGCCGCAGTTTGCCCTTGAACATCTCGTACCACCGGGCGTCGCGCACGTCGTCCTGGTCAAAGGCCTTTCTTCGCCTATTCAGCGTGGATTGGTACACCCTCCTCGTGCGTTCTTCGGGCATCTCTACCAAGGAATACTCCAAGGTCCAGTCCCATCCCTCTTGTTCAGAATCTGGCCGAACGACGTAGTTGCCATCGACCTTGTTCAAAACCGTCAAGTTCATGCCCAGGAGCTCTCCAGGCGGGATATCATCCACCTCTCCAGCAGTTGACGCGTCGTCATCCTCCGCCGCAGTGGAGCTCGTCGTGTCGTCTAGGTCATCAACGTCGTGGTCCCGAAGTACGGTCGGATCTTCCGTCTCGGGCATTGCAGATGTAGAAGCGCCTCTCTCAGACTGTCTCGACTTGGCAACCAGTTCGGAGAGCACCCGTCCGAAAACACGCAGTTTAGATTCGTCCGATGCGTCGTCCTCGTCGACATCGATGTTCTCGTCGATGCCAGCTGTGACGCGGCGGATGAGCTCCTTGAGGTTGGAGTCGCGGTATAGCGGTGACTGAGTCGCCCCATTGCTTCCGAGTGAGGTAGCCTGGTTGCCCGACGCCCTGTCCACCACGGTGCCGCTGCCGTCATCGCCTTTTGTCTCAAATGACAGAGTCCCTCTCTCGAGCACAGTCGACTGCTGACCGTCGACGCCAGCGCTGCACTCACTCGCCTGGTTGCGGGTGAGAACGTCAAGCAACGCGTTCACGTAGTCGCGCGCTTCGTCTTCCGTCGTGGCTTCCAGCAATCCGCTCTGCTCCAAGGCGTCTTGTATGGCTTCGCGGACCTGGTCCACATCGAGAATGTCGTCCTCCATAGCCAACTCTACCTGCTCTTGCATCTGCTCCCAGATCATCTGAGTGCTCACGTCGAGGCTCTCCTGCTGGCTGGTCGACCGTTCAAAGTCTGCATCCGACTTCTCGCTCTCTGGGTCTAGGGATTGGTCCTTGCCGCCGTGAAGCCCCAGGATGTTCTTCTCGTACTCCGCAATCATGTTCTTCTTGGTGCTCTGAATCTTTTCGATGTCCTCCGGCTCCACCGGCTGCGCGAAGATGTACATCATGGGCGGGTTGGTCTCGCGGGTTTCGACATGCAGACGAATGGAGCGACCAGGGAACCGATGTGTGGCCCGGTCCAAGATCTTGTTGAGCAGGTGGATACTCAGCTTGAACTCTTGGTCGCCGAGGGCCCGGTTCATGGTGCCTTGCAGGGCAAGGTCCATCTCGTTTAAGGTGATGTACTGGAACCCAAAGATTCTCTGGGTGTTGTGGAACGCAACGAAGATGCCGTCCATTCTCCCCATCCGTACTTGCAGCGAGTACTTCATGAAAGCACTACGAATCATATCGTAGTACTCGCGCTCAAAGGACTCCCACGTTCCGAAGCGATCCCGAATCTCGTAGCCCAGGCCCTTCTGGAACCCTGTGGCGTCCATACGAATAGACACGACTGCTCTCGTTTTGAGGTCAAACATGCCGGTACCGGGCAGGCGGGGATCATATGCATCCAGCTGCGACCTCATGAGGAAGTCTCCCATGGTAGTATAGTGAAACGCCTCCTCGGCATTCCGCTCCTCCTCGGAAATCTGGTCCGAGTTCTTACGCCGATACCTTTCGAATTCGTCCTTTGGCAGTGTGAGAAGCTTCTCCATTGACTTTCCGAGCATGCTTAGGATGCTGGCAAAGTCATATTCCTTGTCGGCGTCGATAGCGTAGACCCCGTCGTCGCGTAGCTGGACAAAGGTTGCTGCGGGCGCCCTGTTGATCGCGGTGAACCTCCTGGAGTCCGGGACAAGTTGCCGGCTGAGAGACGAGGTGTTGACCGGTCGCCAGCTGGAAAGCAGATAATGAAAGTGCGCCAATGTCGACGTCATACTGGACGTCGAACCGCTGTATCTCATACCGAGTTTTGACGCAAGGGAGATCAAGGTCTTGTCCTTGGACGATGTGACATACTGCTTGAGCGCATTGAAGTCGAACTCGTTGATGGGCATGATGTGGGCGAGGTACGGGTCGAAGTTGTACACCTTTGAATGGGGATCTTGCAACTGGTAGACCCCGGGGTTGAATAAGGCCCTGTCAAGACCGTAGGATAGACGTGGCACGTCGGGCATGTCGGGCACCTGGATGGGCATAAGCTCCAGGTCATCGGCGCGGACGGTTCGAACATCGATGGGCGGTTGTGATTCTTTCTTGCTCCGCTTTGATAACTTCTGCGACAACGAGGCTTCAGAGCTGGGTGGTGCTTGGGGGCTATGTGTAGCTTCAGGACTTGGCCGAAACCCATGGCTGGCCGCCGCTGCTCCGGCAGGTTGCATATTACTACCGCCACTCAGGCGGCTGGCCAACGATGACCAGCCCTGAGTGGCATTTCCCCCGTTTGCCGCAGTAGCCGTGAACCCAGTCTCGTTTGCCGCATCATACACTAGGCCGTCTGTTTCTGTCGGTGTCGGATGGACAATAGGCGGCCGGGCCGGGGGCTTGAAATCTCCCCAAGACGATGATGATGGCGGCACCACTGGAGTGCGGGGTGACTCGGTAGACGCCGCGGATGGCTTTTCAGCGTTTGGTCGCTTTGCCAAGCTGTCCAAAGATATGTTTTGCTTGTCCAGCACGCCCTGGAGAACTTCCAGGGTTCCGTTAATGAGTGTGAGCTTAGTGCCTAACTTTGTGCTCTCGCGAGAAAGCACGTCGGCCGCCCTGGCCGCCCTTTCCGCCCTGGGTGCCTGAGCCTCTCTTCCTGAGGCGCCTTTTCCAGCTTGCGCGCCGCTCTGGAGGTGTGACAACCTCTTGTTGATTTCTTCGTACGAATAAGAGATGGTCTTGAGAGACTTGTTGAGATTCCGCATGAGAGAGAAAAATGGAGGATCTACATTCGATCTTTTATTTCTTCTGCTCCGTGGCTTCTGGTCCACCTCGTTCGAGTTGTTGGATGGATCGGGGTTCTTTGACGTCTTCGACTTCTTTGATGTCTTGGAGGTTTTCGGGTTCTTCGAGTTGTTCGAGTCTATCGAGTTCGAGCTGTTCGACGCCGGCTGAGTTGGAGCTGGCGAATTGGAAGAAGACTGCTCATCTGGTGCAGCGTCCGTTTCTTGCTGAGGCTTCGTGGCTTCTGAAGTGTCGTCGGCTGTCGGTTTCGCGACGTCCGAGTAGGCGCGAACGCCTACGAGGGCGCTTCGGGGAGGAATGCGCAAACTACATGGCGCTGAAGGACCAGCCCTGTGAGAGGCGGTTGTGCGTAGGCTTCCAAGGTTATGTAACCGCAAGCAATGTGCCCGAAACATTGCAAAACTTGTCGACCGGAACGCTTAAACGCAATGGAAGTTGGGGATGCAAAAGGGTCTATCCTGTGGCCGGCTTGGGAATTTTTTCGGTATGTTAGCTTCACCTACCTACCTTACCTCATGCTGCACGCTGCGTCCCTAATTAAAGCGCGGAAAACGTCCCGTCAGCTTGACGCGACAAGGATTCATCTGGTCTGTGCGGTGGCGGACACTTCCAGTTGATTATCTTATCTTATCTTGTCTCCTATATTCCGAGTTCCCGTTTTCTGAATCCCATCTCCCCGGCAAAGTAGAGGATTCAGTCACTGTGCTTCGTTTGTTATTTCAATAACGCACCAGATCAGTTGAGTGCACTGGCATTTGCAGCATCAATTTCTCAAACAAAAAAATTGGACAGACTGGACGAAACCAGTCATTGGCGCCGTCCTCATTGGCGGCGCTACACGTGGGTATTATGCTCCCAAACGACTACCAGCTTATGCCAGACCAACCGCGATTCCAGACGCCAGTACAAATGCCCTGAACAACAATACACTTTTGTCCAATGCCTCTATCAATCCTTTCCTGTCAGTGCGAACGACGCGTATTCGGTTGCCAATTCCCGAGCAACACCAGCATCCTCCGACATCGCCTGGAACTCACACGAGTCCGCCAACATGCCCTCCGCTACACTGCTCCAGAGCAGGTTCCCACTCCTCTTGGCCTGTGTCGAAGCGGCTTTGGCGCTCTTGAGAGCCTGCTCGCCCACTACATTATCAAACAATTTGTACCGCATAATGCTGAGTGCTATCGCCAAGCAGTGTGTATTGCCTGTAATCTTGGAACCGTTCAGGGAGTTTGTTATGCTAGACTTGATTTGTTGCATCGAGGGAGGCGGGTTTGTCTGAGCAGTTGCCTGAACCAAATGGTATGCGGTTCGGATGTCTGGGTCTTGATGCTCGACGCAAATCGGGCGCAAGGCGTCTAACAGGTTTGTGGATGTCACAGTGTCGCGATAGGATGGATCTTCGAGAATCCACATCCTGTTCAAAGCTGCGAGGATGCACAGCTCCAACTTGGCAGGCTTTCTCCCACCAATGCTGCCCTGAGCCGACTTAATGTCCAAGCGTTCGTCCGAGAACAACAGTAAAGCTGTCTCGAGGTCACCGGTGCCTTGATGGTAGACTCCAGAGAGGTATAGTGAGAAGAGGCCGAATACGTCGTTGACGGCTGGAGTGATGGCCTGCTGGAGTTGCGCCACGCACTGCTCGACCTTGGACCACTGACTGTGAGTCGCAAAATATAGTCCGGTGAGACTTTGCAGGTAGCAAAACATCTCGGTCCTCCATTTTGATTGCTCAATGGAGTCCCGGAGAGATATACCGGGGATATTGGGTGCCACATCGGTGTCCCCTAGTGTTTCGTTAGTGACACCGGAGGATGTAGGATTGTTTATGCGCGCTCACATTTCGCCAGCAGATGAAAGCCTTCTTTCCAGAAATCGTGGCTGCGTTTGCTTTCCGATCCAGGCCGGTAAATACCAGCAAGACCGCTAAAGGTGTAACTAGGCCATGTCAGTCAGGCACCAACGAACCGGTTCAGCGCGACACTCACGTCAGTATGTAGATCTCTATTCTACTGAGAAACGTCATGGCCACATAATCGTTCGGGCTGTCCAGCGGTCCAGCTCGGAGTATGGCAGCCGTGTCGTCGCTCAAGGTGGCCGAGGTGGCATTGTGCTTCTTGATGGGGATCAAGATTTGAGAGCTAAATTCAGTCCAGGCACGGGACCCTACAGTCGCGTCGAGTCTCTTCTGAAGCGTTTTCAACTTCTGGATGAGCGTGTCCGGTGTCTTTTGGTGCATGCTGCAAGCGAGGTCCAGCAGCAATGTCAGAACGTCCAGTTGCGGGATCTGTACGGAAGGGTCAAGCTGATACTTGGCGGCCTGAGCAAGGCATGTTTGAACTCGCTCGATAGTGTCGACCCGAATGGTCCTCAAAACGGAAAGGCCCTCCAGCAACGAGGCCAAGACGACCATTGCAGAATCGCCACGGCTGTTAGCGATGGCAGCGATGGATCTCAGGTTGTCGAGCACAGCAGCATCAGGTGAGCTGCCAGCATTGACGTGAAAGGTTGCCTTTAACAAGCGGAAAGCGTAGACCCAGTGGACATGCTTGAAACTGAACAAGTGAGCAGACTGAGCGTTGTATGGAGGCTAGACTAGGAGGACGTACGTTGCACAGTCCGATATATTCTTGTCTATGGCAATGAATGCTGCCTTCTGGTTTCTCTGGAAGAGCACCTTGAGAAGTAGGTATTGCATGCAATATTTGAGATCGGCGTATCTATGCTTTGGGGGTGTTAGTAGCGCCAGAGGTAAATGACAAGCACGACGTGACAGACCTTTTCGCATATGGTGATGCCCTTGCTGAGAGCAGTTTCAGCCTCTTGCAAATTCTCGGTCTCCTCACAGAGAATAGATGCGTATCTTAAGCGCGCCCTGGCCTCTTGCTTCGGGGATAGACGATTGCTCTGGAAAGCGGCCTCAAGACAGGCAAGCCCGGTCGTGATTAACTTTTGGTACTCTCGGACGTGATCCTCGGCCAGAGAGGCGGCGACCTTTTGTACGCCACCCCGAGCTTTTTCGAAGCACTCCTCAGCCACATGTATGAGCATCGCCGTCGTGTCGTAGGACCGAGCTTTCGTGGACAGGGCAGGGGAGCCTCTCGATGACACGGCAGGGGAATTCATTGACGATATGGCGGGTGACTTCTTCGCGATGCTCGGAGATCGGGCGGGCTGGGCAACGGGCGATTTCGCATGGGCTGGCTCGGGGCTCGGCTGGATCATCAACGGTTCGGTAAAGGATTGGTTCACGACCGGAATGCTCTGGTTGTGACCGATGACAGGCTGGGGGAACTGGGCATACTGAGGTGGTGCCTGTGGTGTCTGCGCGGGGTGGGGTGGCGGTTGTTGCTGCTGCTGCTGCTGCTGCTGTTGTTGTTGTTGCTGCTGTATAAGATGCCGTGACTGATGCTGCGGCGGCTGTTGAAAGTGTTGGAACTGCGGTTGCGTCTGGGGTTGCTGGGTTTGCTGAGGTTGATACTCGTTAAATGCGGGTGCTGAAGACGCGGGTGATGGTGCCGGTGCCGGTGCCGGTGCGAGTGCGGGTGATGTCGTTGCCTGTGTGTTCTGCGGAAAGGAGGCGTGAGGTAGATGAGGAGACACAAACGGCGAGTTCATAACGGTGCTGTGGCCGTATGGCTGTTGCTGTTGGGTCGTGTGCACTTGCGGAAAGTGTTGCTGAGTCTGCAGCGAAGGCAGAGGCTGTTGCAACTGCTGCGGCTGTTGCGGGAAGTTGCCGACGTAGGCAGGAAAGTGTCCATAGCCGTTCGAATGCATGTTCATCGGAGAAGCCGCAGGAGGCACGACTGGGGAAGGGACGGGCGACGGATGGTAGTTGGCATGCAGAGGTTGCACCTGACCGATGCCGCCGTACGCAGCGTTTGGATATGGCGAGGGTTGCGCGTTAGCGTTGGCGTTGGCGTTGGGATTGCCATTGTCGTTGCCGTGAGGGTTAGGATGACCATTGGCGTAGGCATCGTGATACGTCTGGGGAAGATGCTGCTGGCCATCGAAGGCCTGCCCCGAAGGCAAGGAGCCCCGGTACGTCATCTTTGGGACAGCATAGGGAACGCAGAGATGGGCTACGAGCGGTGTCGACGTCGGCCTTGTTCAAGGTGCTGTGGTGTGCTGGACTGGGCTGATTGAGTTGTAGCGACGCGATTGCTGTCCAATGGCCGCACCTGCAGGTCGCGAGGCTCCCGTCGAGAACGACTGGTCGGAGGATGCTCAAGCCCCCCATGCCACGGTGCCGGTCTTGCCTTACATAATTCCACGTGCAACATGGGATTGCACACGAGAGATACGTACCGCGATATGGGTGCCGATGTGCATGGGGCATTTAACCCATCCCAGGCCGAAAGATTAGGTCAGCTCGAACCCGGCTTGCCCGGCCTGCCATGGAACAGTCTTGTCCGGCTCTAGCTCTGCGTTTGCAATTCCAACCAGTTGCAATCGACAGCAGTTGAATAACTGGTGCGGATTAAACTAGGAAATCATCTTGGATCTCGGTGTGCTTGCCAAGTATGACTTGGTACATATGTGGCCGAGCTCTCAAACACACCAAATCATCGCAGCCTGCCTTCAATGTGCGTTGAGCTAGCGGACTACGGTCTGATTGGATAGCCACGTTGTGCCTCGGCTCGTCCTGAATAGCCATCTCTCTGGCGGGCCGTATCGGACTCGACCGCTATTTACTGTAGTTTCAACTCCGTAGCTTAGTGGACCTGGCATTGCTTGCACGTCATTCCCACTCTGCTGGAATTGGATCATCGTTCGCCTGCGGATACACGCGGTAGGTAGGTCCGAATCCCATCTCGGCCACCGCTGCAGGACGGACGATCGGTGAACCCAGTGCCGATCTTACGGTGACCATTCGATTGGCGTCCTCGGAGCTGCGCCCAAGAAAAAAAAAGACAAACTGCCTGGCCGACTCGCCTTTCTGCCGCCGTTGGGTGTTTGTTCCCAACGTAGCAAACACTGGAAGCTACCAAAGTTAGGTACAGTTAAACTCCGTGCCTTGTCTACGGGGTCCCTGGTTGGATCCACCGCAATGACTTGTGTCTTTTTATCCACCTTCACATGGCTTTCTGTACATTAGACTCTAGATAAATGTCAACTTCAAACTCCTTCCTTCATATTCACCGACTTCATATTCACCAGGCCGTAAGACGTGTCTCTGCTTTGACGTTTTCCGTTTGCCATTGATAGACCTGGGAAGAAGCTCCCCGTAGAAGAGTCACAGCAAAGTCAACGTCAGGCCAACCCGCTTCGATCTTCTCTCACCCCCCAAGGTTCCGCATCATGGAGTGGCTGGGTCTCGCGAGCATCAACTTCACTCACGCAGAGTCCCCCGTGGCTATTCGGGAGAAGGATGGCTCCCACACGGACATCCTCAAGATCTGCGAAAAGACCACGCCGCCATGCCAGATGAACCCGCTCCTCTTCAACGGCCACCTGCAAACCATGTGGACGGCCACCAAGCAACACGGCCCGCCCGTCTACTACCGCCGCAAGGTCTTCGACGCCGACTCCAAGGCCTTCGCCGGCACGTTCGCCGTCGACTTCGTGACGGCCCCCTTTGAGGAGACGGACGACACCCTGCCGCCGCGGACCGCCTATTTCGAAGACCAGGAGTTTACGAGCCTGCAGTCCGACGACGACAGGCCGCAGCTCGTCGTTCTGCACGGCCTGTCCGGCGGGTCTCACGAGATTTACCTCCGGCATGCAATCGCGCCGCTGATCGACTCTGGAAAGTGGGAGATTTGCGTCGTGAACTCGAGAGGGTGCGCCAACAGCAAGTTCACCAGCGGGACCTTGTACAATGCCCGCGCGACTTGGGATTTCCGGCAGGTCGGTAGCACTCGGAGTGGTCCCGAAGCAGGAAGGGCGTGGCTGACGATGCGCTGTTTGTAGACTGTCAAATGGCTGAAGAAGAAGTTCCCCAACAGGCCCTTGTTCGGCTTGGGCTTTTCTTTGGGAGCCAACATGTTGACAAACGTAGGCTGTCGACATCCCGTGAGGCGGGCAAACTCGCTGACGTCTTGTCGTAGTATTGCGGCGAAGAGGGCACCAACTGCCTCCTGAAAGCAGCCATCGTCTGCTCCAACCCGTTCAACCTTGAGGTCTCAAACAAGGCCTTGAAGAGGTCGTTCATCGGCAGAGAGGTTTACCAGCGAGTCATGGGAAGTGAGTAGCTGTATCTTTTTTGAGACTGACCGGATGTTGACTCAGAGTTCTTCACAGCCAGTATGAAGGAACTCATCTTTAACCATCAGGATGAGATCGAGAAGCACACAGCCCTCGACCTGGAGCGTCTCAAGAAGGCCACGTATCTGTGGGAGTTTGACAGAGAGGTCCAGTAAGTGCACCCGCTCGTCAGCATCTAACATGGTGCATGCTCACATCCCGCAGATGCATCGCCTGGGGCTACCCCACCGAGGAGGCCTACTACCGAGATGCGTCGTCTTCGGACGCTGTCTTGGCGATCAGGATCCCCTTCCTGGCTCTTCACGCGAAAGACGATCCGGTAAGTTGGCGATCAATATGTCACAGGCATGGAACTAACAGGTCGAAAGATTGCTGTTGAGGAGGCCCTTCCGTACGCAGAGTTCAAGAAGAACCCTTACACGGTCCTGTGCACGACGTCACTGGGTGGCCATCTCTGCTGGTTCGAACCTGGCGGTGGTAGATGGCACGCGAAGCCGGTATGTATCAAGAAAAAGGGTTTCAGCCCGTCACTCGAAAGCTGACTGAAGCAGGTGACCAACTTCTTCAACCACATGGCTTTCAACGTCGACCACGACTCGTTGCCGCCCAAGAGCAATAATGCTCACGTCACCAATGGCACAGCAGTTTTCGAATTTGATGCGGCAAGACACAGGATGGAGATTAAGGACAGCCCGTAAAAGACGTAGAGATCAAGTGTAGATGGAGCATGTAGATGCAGTGCTCGTCAGTTCGTGAGCGCCGACCATCACAGATCTAGAAGAAATCTAGACGGCAATATAAGCGAATAGAAACATCCCACGAATATGTAACTCATCTGCCGGTGATCCAGCCAAATGAATGCCCTGGTGATGCATTAAAACTTCTGCGGAAAGGCAAGATCCGCCATGGTATCTGCTTTGAACGCCGACGAACACTACAAAGGGGTAAAACCGCATGACAACAAGATTCCCCCCCTTTCCCACTCCCTGGCCCAGTTTTGTACTTTTTTGGCACTCCGAAACGCCAGCCGTGATGCAAAATAATATTCGACACAAAGGTAGACCCAAGCTCCCCCGAACTGAGGCCCCTTACGCGAAGGAGACGCTCTTCTTTTTCTTGGCCTTGACGGCCTTGGACCCGGTGACGGCGACGTCGTTGATGTTGGTGTCGCCGGCGTCGTTGCCAGACTTGGTACGCTTCCTCTTCTTGCGCAGAGAGTCCTTGGTGTCTTCGAGTTTCGCCTTGCGCTCCTCCTCCTTCTTCTCGGCTTCCACCCGGCGGGCCTCGCGGATCTCTTCCATTTGTCTCGCCTTCATCATCTTCGACTCGATCTGGCCCTCCTTCTCGGCCTGGACCATGGCCAGGATGGTGTTCATGCTCTCCTGCGAGTCGTTGTCAGCACTTTTCCCCTCCCTCTTTCTCGCATGCGCCCAGATGAGATGATCGTACCCTGTCATCGACAAAAACCTTGCCCTTCTTCTTGCCCTTGGGCTTCTCCACCCCGGCGGGAACAATCGTGTTCAGCTTGGGGATGCCGAGCTCCGCCTCGGTGTAGACCTTCTTCTTACGCTTCTTCAACAGCGCCTCCAAGCCCGACTTTCCCTTGGCCTTGAGCGGCTTTTGGCCCTTGGGCGTATCTTTTGTTTTCCTGACAATGCCATCGTGCGGGGCCGCTCTCTGGTTCTTGCTATTGCTGATACCCGACCCTCTGGTCGCGTGCTTGTTCTTGACGGTCTTGGTCTTGGATGGCGGCATTGCGGCGGTGTGTGGTGGAGAGTGTAGTTTGTCGAGGGGGGGATATGGTGGTGATGGGATTTCTCGCGCGACACTGACCCAACTCGACGTGCAGTCTCTAGAAATTTTTCTGGTCGGCGGCAGGCGATAAGAACACTGCGATGGGGGGCGATAAGGTTGAGTGGGTCCGCATCCCCGCCATTCGACTTGAACGATTGAGCTCGGGCAAGTAGCTGCAGGGGCTTCAACTCCGAGACCTTTCACGGATACACGGCGGAGCTAAGGCCGTTAAGAACTCCTCAGACAGCTGCGCTCTCGACAATTCAGTGATGTTTTATGTTGATCTCGATATTGGATGATTGAGTATCAACTGAACCAATATTTGAGCCCTTGTCCAAGAGTAACATTGAGAAACAAGCAGGTCTCGCTAACCGGCAGCTCTGATGGCACATAGCATCAAGTATCAAAGCTCTCAATGCGCATCCCTATGAGTCGCAGTGCTGTGACACCCCTGTCGAAAAATTAAGTGACTTGCCGTTATCGCAGTCACACCAAATCTCTCACCTCTTCTTTCCGTGACTAACACATCTTCTGTTCTACATTCTGGTAGTTTGACGCTTCAATTGCCTGACTCCTCAGCCGTCGGGTCCTGGGCTTCACTCATACACATACTCAATTGGCTCCCATCATCAGTTTGTCACCAATTGGCAGGATGTCGCAGCCAGTCAAGAGGTTCCCCGGCCACCTGGCCCAATTCGTGCGATGCTACTCCGTCTCCGCTGAGAGCATTCCTGCCGCCAAGAAGAAGTACGTTCCGACAGAAGGCACATATCCCCAGGGCTTCCAGACCTCGGGCATCCTCGTCGGAGTGAAGCCCAGCAACAAGACGAAGCCCGATGTGGCCCTCCTCAGCTCCGACCGCCCCTGCGCTGCCGCTGCTGTCTTCACCAAGAACAAGTTCCAAGCAGCGCCCGTCACCTTTAGCCGAGACTTGTTGAAGAAGAAGGCCAACCACGGCATCCGGAGCGTTCTGATCAACTCGGGATGCGCCAACGCCGTTACCGGAAAGGGAGGTCTTGAGGATGCAGCTCTGATGGCCCATGCTGCCGACAAGGCCGTTGGAGGCGACGGCGAAGCTTCGTCAACCATTGTCATGAGCACTGGTGTCATCGGACAGAGACTGCCCATTTCCAAGATTGTCGACAACGTGCCGGCAGCAAAGGGCGCCCTGGGTTCTTCTCACAAACACTGGCTGGACTTTGCTACCGCCATCTGCACCACCGACACGTTTCCCAAGCTCAAGTCCAAGAGCTTCACTCTGCCTTCGTCACCAGGCGTCGAATACCGCATCGCCGGCACCACCAAGGGCGCCGGTATGATCCACCCCAACATGGCCACTCTCCTCGGGGTCGTGGCCACCGACGCCCCCATCTCTCCCGCCGTCATGCCCTCCGTTCTCAAGTACGCCGTCGACCGCTCTTTCAACAGCATCACCATTGACGGAGACACTTCCACCAACGACACCATGGCTCTCCTCGCCAACGGCGCTGCCGGCGGCAAGGAGATTACTTCCGAGGACTCGCCCGACTACGCTGCCTTCAAGGAGGTGCTGACCGACTTCTCCATCGACCTGGCCAAGCTCATTGTCCGCGACGGCGAGGGCGCGACCAAGTTTGTCACCATTCGCGTCGTCGAGTCCGCCAGCGAGGAGGCTGCCAGGAAGATTGCCAGCACCATTGCCCGATCGCCTCTCGTCAAGACCGCCCTGTACGGCCGCGACGCCAACTGGGGCCGCATCCTCTGCGCGACGGGTTACTCTCTGGTCTCTGAGCCCGGCCAGGCCGTCAGCGACGTCCCCGAGGTTGCCCCCGAGAAGACCAGCGTCTCCTTCATTCCCACCGATGGCACTCCCGAGTTGAAGCTCCTCGTCGACGGCGAGCCCGAGACTGTGGACGAGGCCAGGGCTTCCGAGATTCTGGAGTTGGAGGACTTGGAGATCCTGGTGAGGCTCGGAACCGGCGACAAGGAGGCCACGTACTGGACTTGCGACTACTCTCACGAGTACATTACCATCAACGGCGACTACCGCACATAGAGGAGCGAATCACTACTTTTGAGCATGGGATAGATAGAGACAGGATTTGCTTCGTTGCTACCAGAAAAGTAGATTCCGTTCTATTTAAGACGGGCATCCGTTAGAACATCTAGAGAATAGGAGCGGAATTTCTTTGATATTTCCGGCGCTGCAGTTGCGTCGAGTTCAAGGTGCTGTGGATGTGTTTTAAGCCTCAAAAGGAACGTACCGGTGGCTTCCACGGTGCCTCAACGCCGCACCGAGGCACCAAGGTGTATTTTGAGCGTTCTCATTGGAGACGCGGAACAATTCGTCCCTCCCCGCAGACGAAGCGTCGCAGGGTGGTGCCATTACGACGTTGAGATGAGACTGCATTGTTCACCCTGAGTTAGTTGGTTAATCTTCGGTCAACGATTTGAGGTGATGCCACAGGACGTATGGTTTGGTTGATGGAAACGAAAAGCTTCGACGGAAGATGAAGATGCCACTGCAAACAATCAGCCTCGTCCAAGTCCTCCTCAAGCAGTATTCAACTAAAGCTAGTTGAACAGTCTTAACGATCATAGTCTCTGAGAAGACTGTGAAATGCGAACCCACTGATGTGAGGGGCCGGCTCAGACGCGGAGGTGCCGCTTACCCCAGAATCCCCACCTTTTGGAGCTCCAGAATGAACCTCGGCTCCGGGCCATGTCAATGTCATCTACCGTACGATGGTAGACTGGTCGATTCCCATTCAAAAGGGAGAGACGGGCCCATGCTATTTTATACGTTTTCAATTTCAGTTCCTGGTTCTCTCCACCCCATCCGAATAAAGTCAGTCCGGAAACTGCCGCAATCCATCGATCCATCTCTCACAGTGTCTCCAACATGACGTCCAGAGTGCCAGCTATCGTAGGTCCTTAACTGCGGGGAGCCCGGTCGCATAGCCACTGAGCTAACCCAACCGCCACCCAGGTACTGGATCGCCTCAGCGATCGCGCCAAAGAGGCGCTTGACCTCGTCGCCAAGTTCGTCGAGGAGGAGTGCATCCCGTGAGGAATTGACTACATACACTCCATTCGCGTCCCAACCAAGGCTGACATTCGCCCGCAGGGCAGACCCCGTGCTGGAAGCCCAGATCGGCCAGGGCGACGCAAGATGGGAGCACCACCCGGCCATCGTCGACGACCTCAAGGTCAAGGCCCGCAAGCTCGGGTTGTGGAACATGTTCCTGCCCAAGGGCCACTACAAGGAGTCGCCCGGGTTCACGAACCTCGAGTACGGCCTCATGGCCGAGTGGCTCGGCAAGTCGCGCGTCGCCTCCGAGGCCGTCAACTGCGCCGCCCCCGATACCGGTAACATGGAGGTGCTGGCCAAGTACGGCAACGACGAGCAGAAGAGGAGGTGGCTGAAGCCCTTGATGGAGGGCGAGATCCGGTCCGCGTTCCTGATGACGGAGCCTGATATCGCATCGTCCGATGCCACCAACATTCAGTTGAGCATGCGCAAGGAGGGCAACGAATACGTTCTCAACGGTTCGGTAAGCAGACTGCCGTCAAGTTGCCAGGAATGCGTGCTGATGGAGGACAGAAATGGTGGTCCAGCGGTGCTGGCGACCCTCGTTGCTCCGTTTACATTGTCATGGGCAAGAGCGATCCCAACAACAAGGACACGTACAAGCAGCAATCCGTCATTCTGGTCCCTGCCGGCACGAAGGGCATCACCATCCACCGCATGTTGCAGGTCTACGGCTACGACGACGCGCCCCATGGCCACGGTCACATCACCTTTAACAACGTCCGCGTGCCCGCCAGCAACCTGGTTCTCGGCGAGGGCCGCGGGTTCGAAATTATCCAGGGCAGACTCGGCCCTGGCCGCATCCACCACGCCATGCGCACCATCGGAGCCGTAAGTCTGCTCAAATCTGACGGCTAGTTACTACAGCTTGCTGACGCAAACATCTAGGCCGAGCGTGCCCTCGAGTGGATGCTGATGCGCATCAACGACCCGACCAAGACGCCCTTTGGCAAGCAGCTCAAGGAACACGGCGTGATCCTCGAGTGGGTGGCCAAGTCCCGCATCGAAATCGACGCGGCGCGTCTCGTCGTGCTCAACGCCGCCATCCAGATGGACGAGCACGGCCCGAAGAAGGCCCTCAAGGAAATCGCCGAGGCCAAGGTGCTCGTCCCGCAGACGGCGCTGACCGTCATCGACCGCGCGATCCAGGCCTTTGGCGCGGCCGGCGTCTGCCAGGACACGCCGCTCGCCAGCTCGTGGGCCAACATCAGAACGCTGCGTCTCGCGGACGGGCCCGACGAGGTGCATCTGCAGCAGATGGGACGCAACGAGAACAAGAGGGGCAAGGAGGTCACGGACAAGATCCACTGGCAGAAGCGCAAGACGGAAGAGCTGATGGCGCAATATCGCACCAAGACGGTGCAGCCGGGGTCCAACATCAACAAGGCCAAATTGTAGGCTGCGAGTGCCAGGCCGTTGTCGGGTTGTAGTTTGAATATCATCGTCTTGTGTATAACAGAAAGGGGAAAAAAAAACATTAGCCATCCTTGGAAACGCGTGGCGATCCTGCAGCCCGTTGGCCCGCCGCTCCGTGACTCACTTCTCTCCAGAACCCATCATGCTGCCATGTAGTTTTTATAACCTGTGTCTTGAATTCCGGAGTGCCTTATCATGAACCCTTGCGGCATTAAGATCCGGGGCCGGTCACCTCGGAGATGTCCCAAGACGCGGCAGGATTGACTGGACGAGCGTGACAGAAGACTCTAGCCGGGCCACGGATGCAACCTTCGGTGCTTGACTCTGTCACTTGCATCCCCGCTAACAAAGGTGGATGGTGGTCACAGCCACTCCACAGACCGGACGAGATGCACAGCACATCACATTTCGACTACTTGTAAGGTAGCAACGAAAGGATGGCCTAGGATGGCCGGTTACCTGGGAAGGAGCCTACTATGGTAGAAGATTGAAAACCACTTGACAGCGCATCAATCACACGGCCAACTGGGTTACTGCTGGTTGTTGTTTTGTGAAAGGTGCCATCCTGGCCCAGTAAGCAGCAAGTACCACCAGGGCAGAGTGTGGTGGCACTGGTACGCTCCAAGAGCTGACGGCCAAGTACCTTCGGTGAAGCTGGATTGATGTTGACAAAGACCCAGCATCAAGCTAAGGTCGACCCGCATTCCCACCAGCAAAACTCCTTCCACTTTAACCCCCTGATCCCCTGTACCACCAAACTTTCCCACCACGCTGTCTCGCTCCGCTGTTGCCCCGTCAACCCATTCAAAAATTCGTTTACTTGCACGACGCCCAGCAACTTGCTCCACCAACTGACCATCCCATCACCCAAACTGGCCCGGCGTACCTCTTTTCACACCAATTCACGAACGTCATAAACACTCCACGGCTAATTTGGTGCACTTTGGAATTCAAATACAAAGCCCATCGTCTCTTCTGCATTAGGCCCCCCTCTCCAGCCAACACCTCCATTCCAAACCCAACCTACCAAGACCTTCCATCCATCGCTCCTCTTGCAGAACAGACGTGCAACTACGAATTCTCCACCTGCATCACAATCAATCCAACAACGCTCTTGCAGCTTCCGCCTTTGCTCACAGAAAACTATTCATCGCCATTACCAGACGAACATCAAATCAATCGCAACCATGTCTTCCAACGTTCTCGCCGACAAGGACGTCAACGCTGCCGTCTCCAGCCCCAAGCCCGACTCGGGTGTCAAGGACGTTAAGAGCATGGAGTACCATCGCCAGGTCCTGCACAACAAGATGGCCCAAGAGAAGTACGACCAAGAACAACCTCACCACAGCAAGATCCAAGCCCTAAACTCCAACCACCTGAATAGGTCCAAGACGTACATCTCTCCCTCTGATAACCTCATGAGCCCTTGCACTGCCAAGCTTAATGCTCTCCGCAACAAGCAGGTCGGCAAGTAAGTCATGTCCCAATTTGCTGCTCTTTTCCAGACACCACATACTGATGCATCTTCACCCAGGGTCAAGCCCAAGTCCCTCTTCGCCCAGACCTCTGCCAAGAAGCTCGAAGGTGATGCCCTCTTCGGCAGCAGGACACCCACCAAGGACGACTCCTTGTAGACTCGCCTTGCTCCTTTTTGACACAAAGTACAACAAAAGCTTTTGGCGAATGGGACGGGCTCTCCGGGTTTTGTTTTCTTACGGTTATTTCTGGGACGCTATACGGATACCATGCCTTCCTCCTCTGGTAATATCTCCAAGGGGCATTTGGGGCATCGGCGTTGAAGGGGGTACTACTGTCTGACCTTGGGCTCAAGGACTGTACCATGACATGACACGAAACGACATCAGGTTTTTTTTTTCTTTTTTTTTTTTTTGGTAGTTCCGCCTCTTTTCTAGTCTTCTTCGACTAGGGTACTCGGAGAGGAACTGTGTATTCATTTGGCAGCCTTTCTGGCGCTCACATCAGGAAAAAACGATTTCCTCATAAACGTTGGCCCGTGTCGTGTTACTCGTGGATGCTCGTGTATAACTCATTCTCTATGCCTTCCACGCGCTAACAATGTACACCACGTCCTCGTCCGCCACCGTGTGTGCCAAACCTACCCTCTGCGGCACGTGCCTGGCGCTCGCTCCCCACACGAGGGCGTACTTGAAGGTGTCCTTGAGCGTCCTGTGGATGCGATCGCACACGTCCTCGATGGTGCTGTTGCTCCGCACAATCAGGGCCTCGCTAAAGTCGGGATCGTCGCCCTTGCGCTTGGTGTAGATGCGGATCAGCTTCAGCTCCTGCCAGCAGCGGTCGACGACGTCCTGGATGCCGAGGTCGAGCTCGCAGCTCATGACGACGGTGTGGGGTTCGCGGGCGAGCTTGTCGAGGAAGTCGAGGGAGACGCTGTCGATCTTGTTGTAGACGTAGAGGCACTTGATGTACTTGCGGTGGTCCTTCATGATGACGTCAATGAGGTCGTCGACGGTGGCGAGCTCGTCGCGGACGAGGACCTCGCAGTTTAAGATCTTGTAGTCGCGGAGGATGTTGAAGACCATCTTCTCGTCCATGTTTTTGGGGGGAGACTGGAATGTGATTTTCATGCCGCCTGCCTTTTTCGCCTTGAGGTAGATGTTTCTGAGCGGTGTGTTAATACGTCTGGTGCAGGAGGATAAGGGGGTAGAAAAGGTTGTAACTGGGAAAGGGGGAGCGTACGGCGGTTCTCTGTTTAGACGGATGCCCACTGCTTCCAGCTCGGCCTCGAGGAGCGCGCGCTGCTCGGCCTTCTTCGTGGCGTCCAGCACCATGAGGACCATGTCGCTCGTCTTGGCGGCGGAGATGACCTGCCGGCCGCGGCCCTTGCCCTCGGCGGCGCCCTCGATGATTCCCGGCAGGTCGAGCAGCTGGATCTCGGCGCCGCCGTACTCGAGGACGCCGGGGATGGCGGTGAGGGTCGTGAAGGCGTACGAGGCGACCTCGGAGCGCGTTTTGGTGACTTTGGAGAGGAAGGTGGATTTGCCGACGGACGGGAAGCCGACGAGGGCTATTCTGGCGTCGCCGCTTTTGCTCACGTCGAAGCCCGCGCCCGGGCCGCCGCCGCTGCCCGGGCCTGGTTCGAGGAGTTGCGCCCTGAGGCGGGCGAGTTTGCTGGGCGGGTTGTTAGGTTGTGGTTTGTGGGGGAGGGAGTAGCGGGAGGGTGACGTACCCCTTGAGGAGACCCAGATGATATTCTGAGAGGGCGGTTAACTGCGGTTTTGTGAAGAGATTCCATCACACAACGTACCAGTTGCCTTGTTCTCTAGGAGTTGTTAGCATAACATATACCAAAAGGGGTTCGGCGATAGGGTCGTTCTCATGGCCCGTGGAATGACGTTCGGACAAGCCATCAGAAATTTCCCATCAAAATGGAATGGGTTCCAGCTCGCCACATCCATCCCACCGAGTCCAGAATCTCGAGAACAGCCCATTCGTCTTCTAGGGAATCCTTACTCTGTGTCTTCCTCATCTCATCCTCAATCCTGGTCGCAACCCGTCAGTTCGCTTGTCGAAATCCGGGCGCGGCTGGGCGACATACTCCTTGATCTTCTCCGTGATGTTGACCATCTTTTCGGCTTATGAGTACAGAGTCTAAAGACTCTGCAAAAACCTCTAAAATGATTCCAAAAAAAGCGTCGCTTGGTCGTTGATGAAGCCTTCACAACTTCCAAAGTGGGGCAATCGACCCTCCAAGGCGTACGCTCGCCTGGCAGAATTTACCGCGGGGCTGCTTTCCGTCAGCTACAGGGGTCCACAGCTTCGCTCACCGCCCAGCAGCCACTACGCGCGCGCCACAGCTTTAGGAACGACCTCGCAGCTTACCTAACACCTCCAAGCGGCGACCTCATTTTCGTTCTTTGCGACGACTCGCTTCCCCTTGACACCTTCAAAGCATCATCACACACATTGCCAATATGTCGGACGACGAGCGAACCGAGCCGGTCGACAACGCGCCCGAGGAGCAGGCGCAAGAAACGGCGCTTACGACGACCTCCACCGAAGTCGCGGCGCCGGCGGAGCGAAAAGTCAAGAAGATCGTCAGGAAGAAGAGGCGCCCGGCGCGCCCCCAGGTCGACCCGTCCTTCATCACCTCGGAACCGCCGCCGCAGACGGGAACCATTTTCAACATCTGGTACAACAAGTGGTCCGGCGGTGACCGCGAGGATAAGTACCTGTCGAAAACCCACGCCAAGGGGCGCTGCAACGTCGCAAAGGACAGCGGATACACGAGGGCCGACAAGGTCACGGGCAGCTACTTCTGCCTCTTCTTCGCGCGCGGCATCTGCCCCAAGGGCCAGGACTGCGAGTACCTCCACAGGCTGCCGGGGATCCACGACCTTTTCAACCCCAACGTCGACTGCTTTGGACGCGACAAGCACTCCGACTACAGAGACGACATGGGCGGTGTGGGAAGTTTCATGAGGCAGAACCGCACGATCTACGTGGGAAGGATACACGTCACGGATGACATTGAGGAGATTGTGGCGAGGCACTTTGCGGAATGGGGGCAGATTGAGCGCGGTGAGTACAATTGGTCTAGCAGGATCGATAAGGGGTGCTAATCAGGGACAGTTCGTGTGCTCAACACCCGCGGAGTCGCATTCATCACATACTCGAACGAGGCGAACGCGCAATTCGCCAAAGAGGCAATGGCGCATCAGTCGTTGGACCATGAGGAGGTTCTCAACGTGCGCTGGGCGACGGCGGACCCGAACCCCATGGCGCAGGCGCGCGAGGCGAGACGAATCGAGGAACAGGCCGCCGAGGCCATTCGAAGGGCCCTTCCAGCGGAGTTCGTTGCCGAGATCGAAGGCAAAGACCCGGAGGCGAGGAAGAGGAGGAAGATTGAGAGCAGCTACGGACTCGAGGGATACGAGGCGCCGGACGAGGTGCACTTCGCCCGCGGCGCGAACGCCGTGAATCCAGTCGGCCGGCAGGGATTCGAGGTGGAATACCAGGAACGGGCCATGCTCGAGAACGGCGAGCAGGCGACGCCACTGGCCCTGCCGGCACTGCAGCAGCCGCAGATCGTGTCCGGCGGCATCTTCTCCAGCAGCACCCTGGCAGCACTCAACAACGCCAAGGTGGCCGTGTCGTCGAAGCCAAAGGTCACCGCGTCCGCGGGACCATTAGTCGGATACGGCAGCGACAGCGACGACGAGTGAGGAGAGACGCATGACACATTGAACTGTACAATATCTCAAAAAAAGCGATCATTATGATACCCGTTGATAATCAATAACATCGAGGGACCACACCAGGTTTCGCGACCTGCAACGCCATCTTGTGTTTTCTTTTTGCTTTTGTTTTTCAACTGTTGAATATCCTCGAGTACAACACCTCGTGCCTGCCGATCCACAAGTCCATCACAGGCATCGTCTGCCCGGCCTTTTCCACCGGCGTCTCCCACTCCCTGTCCATGGCCGCCGCAATCGTGTCCCGCACGAGGCCGCTGGCGAGGACCTTTTGCGCCTGGTACGGCCCGAACATGCTCGCGCGCACCGCCGCGGAGATGAGCGCCTTGACGTGGCCCATCATGAAGACGTACGCCGTCTGCTGCAAGCTCAGTCCGACGAGGTTGCATATCGCGCCGAACAAGGGCGCGAGGTGCGCGAACACCAGAGGCGGGTCGGCGGACTCGTCGCCTTGCTGCGCTCTGGAAGCCGCCTTGAGCTGCGCCGCGTACGGGTGCAGGACCGCCACGGCGGGTGCGGGGAGAGACGGCGCGAAGGAGCGTTCCCAGATGGACAGCAGCGCGCGGCCCTGCGCCATGGAGGCGCGGCGGCCGACGGTGCAGATTATGGCGGCGTCGAGGGTGTCGTCCAGCGCGGCGACGGTTGTCGGGTTGCGGTGCGCGGCGAGGACGAAGGGCAGCGTGGTGGAGGCGTAGGCGGAGATGGACTCGGGGAGGAAGACGGCGAAGGAGGAGCGGCCGCGGGTGTGGGCGAGGTAAGACTCGAGACCGCTGCTGAAGGCGAAGGAGCCGAGGGGCAGGGCCGAGTCGGAGAGGAGGAGGAGGTAGTGGTTGGAGAGGGTGAGCGAGGCTGGGCGGTCTGGTGTTAGTTGATGAGTGAGAAGAGAGGCGACGGGACGCGGAACTGACACGAGGGTTTGGGTGGTGGTGGCAGTGGTGGTTTCGTGATTTTTAGCTTTTGTTTTGCCAGGGCGAGGCGAGCCTCGAGGTCTATGATTTCTTGCTCGACATCTTCTACATTACCGTTTATCGGATTTGAACTCATATTGAAATCTTAAGAAATGAATGTTTGTGAGGTGAGAAGCCATTTCACGACAAGTGAGTGAGTGAGAAGGACTGATAAGCTCTGATAGCGCCGAGTGACCCCCCCTGCAGCTGTCGGGCCACAGCGGCATCGGCGGGGGGATAGAGGGGGGGGGTTCCCATCGCCGTCGAACCTCCACTGTAGGCCGGCGGGCACGCGTGCAGGGATTCGTTCTCGGCGTCTGCTATTCTCGTCCCACCTCCAGCTGTCGCGCGCAACTCACTCAGCTTTCGGGGATTGAGCTGCCAAAGCATCAAATCAGGGTCTTTTTTTTTTCTCTTTGCTGAAGAACTCCCAGCGGTGTTGGAAATCGTACGATCTCACCAATCACATTCCAGATCGCCTAGATCTCTTCTAAACGTCGATTTTTGACTACTCTGTTCCGGGAGCACCACCACCACCACCACCACCACCACACCTCACCTCAAGCTCACACGACTCGTCCGTCTCAAAAAAGAGTGGTCGACGTCATCACCCTCACTCCGCCGACCCCGATAGACCGCCCGCCGCGCCCAATGCCAGCAGGATGGTGTCGCACGACCAGATGAAGAGCGCCGAGGCCAACGATGCCGCGTGGGAGGCCACCCGGGGAGCCGTCATCGGCGCCGTGAGATGGGGAATCGGCGCCGCCGCCGTCGGGGCCGTGGCCTGGAGGTTCTCGCCGCTGTACAGGGGTCTCACGATCCAATTCAAATGGTAAACGCGTCCGTCCCGTCACGCGACTTTAACCCCGAATGTTCTGAAGCTGACGGAGGGGCTGCAGCTACATGCAAATGTCCGCCATGGTGCTCGGGAGCATGCTGGAGGCGGACAACAGGTTACGGGAGTACGAGGCCAAGGTCAGGATGCAGAAGCGCATTCTGAGAGACCGGGCCAAATGGGAGAGGTTCGAGCAGGAGTTCCTCGAGAATCCGCCAAATGAGAAGAAGTGAGAAACACACCGACGACGACTTGACCAGGCAAAAGTTTTACAATGATCTGACTTTGTATTTGATCGTGCTGTATAACACCGGATATTGAATCCTCGATGTTTTTTTCCAGCTGCACACATGGCATCACAGACCTTAACCCCAAAAACGCCGAATCATGCAAGTCATTATTGTCCCGCCCGCCCGGGTCTGCTGTCCCGATTCTATTTCGATGGCACTTGGAACTTCTTGGGGTCCATGTTGATCTTGCAGAGCCTGGCAACGCAGCCGCTCAACTGCAGCAGCGTCTGCACGCCCTCGAGGATCTTCATGTGCGTGAAGCCAATCTCCTTGATGAACTCCAGCTTGGAGTGCTCGCTGAGCGTCGGGATCGTCTTGGTGACCTTGAACATGGTGCTGATGATGTCGTGGCTCGAGTATCCGAGGTCCCACAGCTCGCGCAGGCTGTCGAGCGCGTTGTCGACGTTGCCCTCGTAGCACGCCTTCAGCATGGCCTGCACCTTGATCGGGTGCGGCGAGTCGACGACCTTGAAGACGTTGTCGCCCGACACGAAGCCGAACCCGGCAAACGTCGACTGCAGGTTGTTGATGGCCTGCCGCATGTCCCCCTCGGCGCTGAACACCAACGCCGCCAGGCCGTCGTCGCTGTACTCCACCTTCTCCGCCTCGATGATCTGCAGCAGGCGCTTGACCACCTGCTCGTCGGTGAGTCTGGCGTACCGCAGGATGGCGCAGCGCGACTGCAGCGGCTCGATGATCTTGTTCGACTGGTTGCAGGCAAAGGCGAACCGGGTCGTGTTGGAGTAGATCTCCATCGTTCGGCGGAGGGCCTGCTGCGCGCCCGACGTCATGCTGTCGGCTTCGTCGAGGATGACCAGCTTGTGGCGGCCCTGCGGCAGGGTGACTTTCTTCTGCGCGAAGCCCTTGATACGATTACGAACAACGTCGATGCCTGCGAATCTCTTATCAGCCAACTGCCACGCAACAGACTCGATTTTGCCATACCGCGCTCGTCACTCGCATTCAGCTCCAAAACAGCCTCCTTGTATGATTCCCCGAGCAATTGTCTCGCCAGGCAGAGCACACTCGTCGTCTTTCCGATACCAGGCATGCCCGAGATGATGACGTGCGGCATGTTGCCCTCCTTTGCGATAATCTTTAACCTGTCGATTGTTTCCGTGTTTCCGACCACGTCGTCGAGGAAAACGGGCCGGTACTTTTCGACCCTGCCATGTGCATCAGCATTCGGCCCGCGGCCAGTTCAGTGCGGATCGAGCTCACCAGGGGAGCTCGTAGTTGGGCGCGCCAGAGGAGGCCGCAGTCAGCGCCTTCTTGGCAGCTGACGTTGACGACTCGCCGGCCTCTTCGGGCTTCCTGATGGACTTTTGCGCGGGCATGATTGTTGATCTGGATGTGTCGTGATGCACACAAGAGTGTTCGGTCGTGAGAGTTTCTGCACGGCTAATGGCGGGAGCACTTAACGCGTACCGGTCAAAAAGACGCGTCGTAGCCGCGCTAAGCCCAGTTGAGGGCCCCCACTGTGGAACGACCCCTTACCCGGTTTGGATTGTCTCCTCAGGCTGTGCGAAAGTCCATACACAGTCTCCCGACTTCGTCTTCACTTTAACCTGAACATACCTACACCACAAGTTAACACTTTGCTGGTCGTTATACTTGATCGGTTGCTTTAGAAATGCTTCACTCGACTTATATAAATGTACTTCAACGAGCAGACAGCATCGCCTAAACAGACTTGTGCATCACCCTCAGATGATGAATAAAAGTCAATGGCAGAGCATCACGTTCCTACTTAGCTGAGGTTATTCACTCTGCAAGCATGCAAAGACCGTCAGTAGGTGAGGGATAATCCAAAGTTCATCTTCTATGGGTATCCGAGGCCCGCGATTTTACCGGAACAATCAAGAAACATACATATACCCATCCCACTCCAGGACACCCAGAAACGCCTTTGCTGATGCATGGCCGCATAAACTCAATGACCTTCCTTTCCCCAAGGCGTGCTCCGCCTGCTCGTTTCCTCGACCTGCATCATCTCGTTCTGTTCCCTGAACCATACCGCCCCTTCGTCGAGATCCACCCTTGAGCTCCTTAGAGACTCGCGGTTCTCCTTGGCCTCCCGCAGCAGCCTGTCAATCTCAGTGTTGCTAGATGCGCGCTTTGTGATGCGCTCATCGACGGTGCGCCCTTCGTTGACATCGTCTATGGACCGCTTTCTCTTGCTAAGAGGGGACGTCCCGTTGGTTTGACGGCTTGGAGATCTGCCGTTGAGAGACTGCGAGAATCGCTTGCGAGCCTCAGCTGCGTGATTGAGGTCGGCAGAGACGCTGCGGCCGCGACGGGTGCTGCTGTCGAGACCAAACGACCCCAAGCCGTCATACCGCTTGCCGTTGTACAGGATGTCGTTGGCAATAGCCTCGGGCAAAGCAGATCCATCTGGCATTGTCACCAATCCCATGGCCTTCAGCCGCCAACGGTCAGACACCTTGCTCACGCGTTTCTGCGGCGACTCCGAGGCTGAGAAGCGAGACGACGTCGAGTGCGACGACATTGGCGGGAGAGACTTGCGGAAATTGCTGGTTTTGCTGAACTCTTCCATCAAGGCACGCGTCTTGGCGCCGCGAGGCTTGCTTGACGAGGTCGATCGAGACAAGCTCGGCGTCGAGGATGCCGGTGGCGGAGGAACCGGATCGGCAAAGGACGGCACTCCGACAATGGTGGATATGGCGTCTCGCTCGTTTTCGACCCCCGACAAGATGCCTGTCGCGAGCAGCGCTTCTGCTTCTGCTTGCGCGTCCATCTGGGGCTCGCGGTCCTTCTTGAGTTGCAGGAGTTCGCGCAGTTCCTCGACGGAATCAACACCATCTCTTTCCAGGGCTTTTCGTCGCGCCTCCGCAACCTGCGCCGCCTTCTTCTTCTTCTTTGATTCTTCTTCACGCATCTCCTTCTGGATTCTCCTATACTCCTCACGCTCTTGTCGACGGAGTTTGCTGAGACGGAGATTCCGCGCCGTCTCCCTCCACCGATAGAAGTACTTGACGGAGAGGTTGTAGACTTGAAAGCGTCGCGCCTCTGCCAAGTTCTTCTCTTCTTCCTCTCGGCGGACTCTTTCCTCTTCTTGCTTCTTGTGTAGCTCGAAGGCTTCGCCTACGATCTGCTCCACCATGAACCTCTCAAACTCCTGCATAAGCCCATTGTCACCAGTCACGAACCATCGAGCAAAGTCGCCCATCAGATCTCGCTTTGGAAGCTGTTTAACCGCCGAGGGCTTTGGTGGAGGCGGCATAGCCTTTGACGCATTCGTCGAAGGTACACCATCACTAATGACGCCTGCGATACCTGCCAGTGGGCTTGGCTGGCTCGGAGGTGCAGATTTCGTAATCTCTTGAGATGGATCTGACTGTAATGGGATTGGCGGCTGGGGGAAATGGCCGGCAACAGCTCCAGGAGATACGGGCTTCGGAGACGATAGAGATGAGGTAGCCAGGCCAGCGAACGGGCTTTGTGAAACTGCTGCTTTAACTCCATCCTCACTGCTCTTTGCGGAGCTTGACGGTGGGGCGAAGAGGACCGCAGGCTTTGGTGGCTCAACCGCTGGCGCAGCCGGCTTGAACGCACTTCCACCAAAGGGTGAAGGGGCAGACGCTGCGCTGGGAGTCGTTTCTGGCTTGAAAGAAGGCAACTTCGCCGCTGTGCCAGACGAGCCTGGCAGCGAGAATTGAGGTGTCGGGGGCGTGACCGTAATCGCAGGAGAAGGTTCGTTCGTCGGTTGCGGTTGCGGTTGCGTTGCTGGCTTGGTCTGCGCAGCCTGACCGAAGCCCGGTGTCGTTTGCTGTGCAATAGTTCCGAAGGCAGACGGAGGGACCGCCGAAGCAACAAATGGTTTCGCAGCTCCATTCGTCTGGCCTGCGAAAGGGCTGCTACCGAATGGGCTTGACTGCTGTATCGTCTTTGCTTGTGCGAACGCGCTTGGGTTTGTCGCAAATGGATTCTGGGCCGGTGTCGCTGTTGACGAAGCTGTCTGAGCTGTAGGGAGCGACGGTGATGGGCCGAATCCAGTATTAGGAGCTGAGAACGGATTCTGAGGTGTAGAGCCCGTTGTCATCCCTCCGGCTGCTGTGATGTTCGTTAGCTTGTGCTTGTCTTGCAGATCCATGTCGTCCGCTCGACCCAAGCGCGCCACTCCAAATCCTCCCCCCGATGGAAGCTCTTCTGCTGAGTGTGCGAGCCACACTCAACCTATACATGACAAGTTGTGGCGACCAAAGTGGCGATTCGACACTTCTCGGGCGCTACAGGTCTTGATCACTGATCTTTGCGCTTGGAAAAAGTTGACGAACTTGACTTGATGTGGCATTGCCAAGTGAGGCGCGAGGCGACAAGCGGAGACCGGGTCAAAAAGGGGTATATAGTGACAAGGAACAAAAGTGGCGGTATGATGAGGAGACTCTTTACCTTTGTCGAAAGGAGATGTTCCCGAGAGGCTTGTAGATATCTGTCCCTGAGGAGCTGAGAAAGGGGACTGAAATGAGCCCTTGCTTGTAGATGTCAAATTCGTCCCAAACCGAACTTGTTGTGACGCGTTGGATGTTGTTGCCTGGCTTGAGATTGAGCCATTGTTGTTGGATCCAAAGGAGGGATTATCTGTGGTAGATTCATCCAGAATGGTACTGTGGATGACTTCTGGTAGTGTACGGGAGCCTCGTTTCCGTTCTACCATCTTCTGGGAGAAGCAGTGGTGTATCCTCGGCCAGGACATGCGATTCGAGGTGTCCAGGTACCGAACTAACTCGCCCGATGGTGATTCCCCGTCTACAAAAGCCAGGCCATGCTGCTCGGCGAAGTCAACTGCCTGTTGCTCCGTGTCGAAGTAGAGAAATCGGTTGAGCGTGGCGGGCGTGATGTCCTTGGCTGCGTGTCGGGGTCTTGTGTATGCCTTTTTGAGAGATTGTAGTGCTGATCGACGAAGTTGACCCAGGTGGATTTCGGCAAAACAGGCCATTGTGTAGGAGACCTGCCGGCTCTGGACGATCTTGAAATAGGTGCGGTGTGCACCAGATACTGCCATGGACGGGCCTGAGCCCAGCGGGCCGTGGAAGTCTGTCGCGTTTTGCAAGCTCTCAACCAGGGATACTGCTGTCCTGATATCATCTGACTCTGTCCAGAAGCGCGAGTCGCCCCATTCCTTTTGTACGTCCTCGAGAATATTGGGCTTATTGGCGCTGAACAGCAGGTGGTAGGCTCTGAACTCTGCTTCGTTTTGGCAAGCGACACCCTGGGGTTTGCAGTCGTCGTAAGCAAACATCAAAGATAACAACGACTTGCCCAGTTGCTCGATTTCCTGTTGCTCGGAGAAGTCCTCTGGCTTGAGTGCTGCTTGTGAGAGTAAGTGTAGTGATGTGACGTGGAATCTCGCAATCGTCTCGAGACAGTACACCTGGTCTAGCATTTCTTCTGGGGTCATGGTAGAGTGGAAGATGAAGTCGCGCCGGATGGCGCGCGTGCGATCCCACAGGAAACCGTGCATGGTCGCAAGTTTATCATCGGTCTGAACAAGGTCATCGATGAGGTAGTCTAGTGTTTTCCTGAGCGAAGCCGTAGACCTCACGTCCATCGGCAGGGGGGCTTCCTGGCCGGCGGCGGATCGCGCCAGCTTTTTGACCATCCTTGACGTGACGGCAAACGCTCGGGCATCTTTCTCGGCTGATTGTACGTCGAACTCGGTTATGCGCGTTATTTTTTCAAAGTCGGGGCACATGGCGTCGCAGATTCCCTTGAAGACGATCGCGTCCTCGAGGCGTTTCGGTTTGTCGGGGTCGTCAATCAAGCCCGCGCGCATGAGCGAACCCCTAGCTCGATCGCGGTAGCTTTTGTATTCCTCCCTGAATTTGGCCATCGCGGCCTTTTGGCTCGTGTTTCCCGGGTCGGAAGGCCATTTCGGCGGCGCGATGCCATCCTTCCTTAGCTGAGAGAAGATTCTCTCGGAGTACGCCGTACCATCGCCCTCCGATTCGCCGTAGGTGTCGTCGGTTTCGTAGTCGGTCGCATCGGCGGTCTTTTTGATGTCATTAGTATTTCCCAAAATGAAATCGTCGCGCTTCTGCGACTTGCGGGAACTTCTCACGGCTCTCTTTGCGCCATTCGACCGTCCGCCATGCGCCTGCGCACCCTTCTTCTTCCAGTCGCCAGGATTTGCTCCATGCGTTGTTTTTCGTCGGCGATTGTCATCTGAGCTGGCGCCGTCGAAGGGATTGACGCCCTTTCGTTTCGTCGAGAGAGTCGTCATTTCGGAAGGATGTGCCTGGTGGTTGCGCTTCGACCGCTTCCCACTGGCTCCCCCAGCTCCATGGAGGCCAGAAACGTGGGCTTTCGCGTGCAATTGAGCTCCAAAGCCACTAGAAGATGAATCCTTGCAGAATTTCGATGTTCCGTCGGGTCTGTTAGGGGGAAAAGAGACCGACGTCATGTCGAAGTCGCGAAGCGATCTTCAGAATGTCAGGTGCAAGTGCAACGACCAGGCTGGAAGCAGACGATAATGGTGTGGAGAACTCGAATGGAGCTCGTCGGCGCTTAGCGCGTCAGCGATGGCTAAGGAGGGCGCTTGGGTTTTCACGCGGTCAGTGCCCCGCAATTCGTTGCCTCTGCCGCCTATACTACGTCGCGCGACTGCCGGGCCCAGGGAGTGATGTCGGTTAAGACCACGCCCGCAGGGCACCTTGAGAGACCAGACATGCAAAATTTTGTTTGGACCTGAGGAAGGTTTTTATTTTCCTTTTTTGGGAGACGAGAAGCAGGGCTCGTGGAGGATGGTTTGGTCTGCCGTCGTAACGTCGGCGTTCCTCACAGGAGAAAGATGCCAAGGAGGAAGTGTTTTACGCTGGGACGTTGATGTCACGAAAGAAGGTCATGGAGAGGAAAAAAAGAACATATTGGCATTATCGTTTTCTCATTACAGCCTCATCAGGACACCTGACATAGTAGAAGGGTATCTAAGCTGCTAGTATCTAGACAGCGCTCGTGCGTCAGACTTCTAGACCGCCCACCCTCACTTTGCCGTACTCTTTGCCGTGCTCTTGGTCCGAAAGCGAGCTGGACCAAGCCCCTGTCGGATCTCATCCAGCTGCTCCAATCCAGTCTGGGCCTTGTTCTTCTTGTTTGTCCTCTTGCCTGGCTTGGTGTAGCTTCCCAGGAAATCATCCATGATGCTGTCAAAATCACCGCGGGTAGGTCCCGTGACGCTGCTCATCGTAGAAACTTCAGAGACGGAAGCCATGTCGTCGCCCATCTCGTTCGTGTACTCCTCCTCGATCCTATCGAACCTCGCGTCCAGGAGCGTAAGCTGCTCTGTCCTGACCATAGAGGAAGACGTCATGGAGTAGGCTGACGGGTTAGTCAAGGCACCCTTTCTTTTCTTGCGCCTGCCACCCATCGTCGTTGTGGTCCAGATGGACTGCTGCATTTCAGATGGCGTAGCCTTGTCCTGTGGCTTGTCACCCTTTTGGTCCTTCTTGAACTGCTTGAAATCCTCCAGCCAGTCTTCGTTCTGGTGCTCTGGCAGCGCCTCTCCCCCTGTGGGAACCAGCTGGGGCACGGCCTCGCCCCTGTATTCTTTGTTCGGCTTAGCAGTGGCATCCGATTCCCAACCATCGTCTTCGTCGTCGTAGTCGAACTGGTCCTCGAATTCGTACTGATCAACTTCCGAATCCTTTGCCAGTTGCTGGAAGATGTCGTCATCCTCGTCGACGTAAGCCTCGTCTTCCAGGGCCTCAAGAACTTCACGCAGGCGGGGGTCCATATCAGGCTGGAATCCCGCGATCGCGTCAGGGACATCCTGCTGTGACTGGTAGGTCGCTTTCTGGAGGTTCTTGGACGGCAGGACAGACTCGTCGAGGAGCGCTTCGCTCTGATGTTCCAGGTCCATCTGACGGAGGGCATCCTCGAGGGATTGTTGCTGTTTGCCCTTTCCCTTGTTCGCAGTGGATTCGGCCTCAACCCAGACAGCCTCGCCACCGCCAGAGTTCAGGTCACGAAGATGCTGCATATAATCGTATTCGGTATCGTCAAAGTATACGCCATACTCCGCTGCTTCGCCCTCATTCTCTCGAATACTCGCAGCGTCGGATCCAAGCTCCGAAGCAAGGTCGCTCAGGTGCTTGCCCTTGGAAGATCCTCCCTTCTTCGGGCCTACTGGGTTAAGCACCATGGACGGCGCATTTTCGTCGTGGATAAGCGGGTCATTTTGAGGACGATGGACGAGGGTAAAATGCTGTGCATTCTTCTTGTCGCTGCGAAAGGTCAGTCGCTGTTTGTATACCGGCTCAACACAATACTCACAAACGCTTGCCCTTTGCCATTTCGTCAGTGTTTTTTCTCTTCACTGGAAGACTGCTAATTAGGTGTGGGTATGGCACAGGAAAAGGGACCCCTCAGTCGCATGTGGCAGTGGCAATGGGTATTGGCGGACTGGACGGGGGAAAAAAAAGTTCAGTAGGGTTATCGATAAGCACAGCGCCCAGATCTGAAGGGTTTTACTGGAGGGGTAACTGATTTGCCCCGCGATACAGGATTAATCAGCGGGGCACTCGCTATTCTCTCCAGGGCGGTGCGACGAACTCCCACTCACTATTACTCATTCTCCAAGTTGCTCTTGCGGGCAGATTTCTCCTTCCACCATCATATTCAAGGGTTGAGCCGACAGAAAGCAACGAAAATGGTGCACGCAAAATCCAAAAAGACCGCCGGTCTGGGCAATGCCCTTATGAACGATCGCTTCGGCAAGGGTCGTGGGGCGGATAGAAAGAAGGCTTCCACCATTACCAGAGTTAACCACGCCACTGGAGAAGAGGTATGCGGCCGTTGCAAACAAGTCATTGCACATCTTTTCTAACCGGCTTCAGTACCTCACAAACGAGAGACAAGAGGCAGCATGGGTCAAGATGCGATCGGTCACCGAGCAGGGCGCTCTCGACGAGTTTCTGGCGACAGCGGAGCTGGCAGGCACGGACTTTACGGCGGAGAAGATGAACAACATCAAGATTATCCACACCGATCAGAAGAACCCCTATCTTCTCTCGTCAGCGGAAGAGCGGGCGGTCATCGGCAAGCAGAGAGCCCACAAGACCCGACTCACCGTGCCAAGGAGACCGCAGTGGAATGCTTCGACAACGCCGGACGAGCTGGACAGAATGGAAAGAGACAACTTTTTGAACTGGCGCCGCGGACTCGCGGAACTCCAGGAGAACAACGATCTTCTGATGACGCCTTTTGAGCGAAACATCGAGGTGTGGAGGCAACTGTGGCGCGTTATTGAGAGATCAGATTTGGTGGTTCAGATTGTCGATGCCCGCAACCCGCTGCTGTTCAGATCCGACGATTTGGAGTGCTACGTCAAGGACATTGACCCCAAGAAGGAGAACCTTTTGCTCATCAACAAGGCCGACATGCTGACGCTGAATCAGCGGAAGATGTGGGCAAAGTATCTGAAGGAGAACGGCATTGCCTACAAATTCTTCTCTGCCTTTCTTGCGAAGGAGCTTCAAGAGTTGCAGGAGAGCGACGAGGAGTCTGACGAATCCGAAGAGTCTGACGCCGAAGAGCCGGGCGCCGAAGAGTCAGGCGCCGAGGAGCCCGAAGCTGGCAGCAGCTCCCAGGCCCCCGAGGCTGCCCCCGAGGAAACGAAGGAAGAGGAGGCCAAGGCGGAGGTTGAAGACGCAGGGGAAGGCGGAGCTCCTACAACACAGGGGGAGGCTGAGCTGGACGATGAGGACACGAGGATATTGACAGTCGAGGAGTTGGAGGACATCTTCCTCAGCCACACCCCTGAAAATGCCGGTAAGCTGACCTGGTGCATATAAGCCTAGGCTGTTACTGACAACGCTTCCCAGAACCCGGCCACAAGCTGCAGATTGGTCTCGTCGGATACCCCAACGTTGGTAAATCCTCCACCATCAACGCGCTCATCGGTGCGAAGAAGGTGTCCGTCTCGTCAACGCCCGGAAAGACGAAGCACTTCCAGACGATCCACCTCAGCGACAACGTCGTCCTCTGCGATTGTCCCGGTCTCGTTTTTCCCAACTTTGCCAACACCAAGGCCGACCTCGTTTGCAACGGTGTCCTGCCCATCGACCAGCTGCGCGAGTTCACGGGACCCGCAGGCCTGGTTGCCAAGAGGATTCCCAAGCCGTTCATCGAGGCGGTCTACGGCATCAACATCAAGACCAGGGTTGCCGAGGAGGGCGGCACCGGTATCCCGACCGCGCAGGAGCTGCTCTCGTCGTACGCCAAGGCCAGAGGTTTCCAGACCCAGGGACTGGGCCAGCCCGACGAGTCGAGGGCATCGCGCTACATCCTCAAGGACTACGTCAACGGCAAGCTGCTCTACTGCGAACCGCCGCCCGGCACCGTCGACGGGCCCGAGTTCAACGCCGAGCTGTACGACGCCAGCCATCTCCCCGAGAAGCGCCGCGCGGCCCTCGCCGCCTCGCTCGACACCATGTCGCTCGTGGGCGACGACATCTCGATCGCGCCGTCAGACTTGGCGGTCCTTCCCGCCGGGCCAAAGTCGAAGCAGATTGACAAGGGCTTCTTCGGCGCGACCACCAACCACGGACACATCAAGATGCCCTTCAGCCACAAGTACACCGAGCAGGGCCAGAAGCACCTCAGCGGGAGGAAAGCGCGGGCAATGATTGCCCTCGAGAACGGCGTCGATCCCAAGGACGTGCAGCTGTCGTCGGGCAAGAAGCACTTCAAGGGTGGCGCGAAGACGAGGAAGGGCAAGCGCAGGGCTGGCGCGGACGACGACGACTAGATACCATGAAATGCAGTTTTTGTTCCTCTTTGCTCGTAGCGGACTCTTCTAGCAGTGACTTGCCAATATGCGTACAATTGTCATGATGATGCTCCATTATCTATCGTGGAGTCTGTATAGATGGACATTATTACTGCACATGCTAACAAACCCGAACACTATCATCCCCAACGCCAACACCATGCCACCACCTCTTCACCACCTACCTCCTCCTCTGCGGCGCAGGCGGCGGCGGAAACGAAGTCTGAATCGTCTGACTCTCCACCGGACTCCCGCCCCCGAGGGACGTAACCCTCTTGGGCAGGGGTCTCGTCCAATGATCCCTCACAATCACCGGGATCGTCCGCGCAGGCTGCTCCTCCAACTGCCTCGCCGCGGGCCACCCGCCCTGGCTCAGCAGCGGACTCGCGGTGTGTCCCGACGTGGGCGACGGATACGCCACGGGGCTGAACCCGGCAGCACCCTGCGGGACTACAGGCGTGCCGTGTTCGGAGGGGATGTACGGCCGCAGGGGCAGGAGCGGCGCGGCGGAGGTTGCGGACGTCGGGGTGTAGTCGTCCTGCGGGGAGGGCACGTGCCGCGGGGAGTGGGACTTGACGGGGACGTGGGGGAGGGAGGTGGTGATGGTCGTCAGGGGCAGGATTTCGCGCGGTTTCTTGTCCGGGGGGCACGGCGGGTGGAAGTAGAGCGTGCTCGGGGCCCACGGATCCGGGTCCTGCGGCGGTGGTGCGTGTTGCAGCGTCTGGTTCTTCTCGCTGTGCGACTCTTCTGCGATGGGGAAGAAGGTGGGCGTTTTGGGCGTGAGGTGGGTTTGGCACCGGAACGAGAGCGAGGACGCGGGTCGGTGGCCCCTTGCGCGGCGGGAGAGTTCCGGATTGACGCCGCGAGAGCGGGTGCGGCGTTTGCGGTACTGGATGAAGATGCAGGCTGCGAGTAGGAGGAGTGCCACGACGACGCCGGTGGCGATGCCTGCGATGGCGGTTGTGGGAAGACTGGGTTTGGTGGCGGCAGGGGTTTCGTCCGTTGGGTCGACGACGGCGATGACGCCTTTTGTGAAAACGGTGTCGTTTAGGCCGAGGACTTTGCCTGGATCTGGTCGTTGTTGGCAGCCCGCTCCTAGAGCCACGAGGTCTGGACACGAGTTAGAGATGGCCAAATTTTGGTGGCGTAGGAGCAGTGGCTTACAATTTGCGAGATAGTAGTGATCTCCGCCGGCCCTCACGCAAGAAAGACATTTCTCGTACGCGGGCCCAAGCATGGAACCGCCATCTGCGTCGCAATAGGAGTACTTCTCCGACTTTGAAGGATCGAGTTCACCGTCGATGAGGGCCTCTTCCAGTCCTCCGCAGGCGGTGGACGTCATGCATGGACTTGAACCCACGCCGGTGGCATTGGGATAGCCAAAGACACAGTAGTCGAACGAGTACCGGGCGTTATCTTCGCCACGGTCAGTTTACATTGCGATAGTACAGAGGCGATTCGACTTACACAAGAACCACGACTGGTCATTCTCGCTCCCCTGCACGAAGCTGCTATCCTGCAGACAACTCATGCACTGCTGGAACTTCCGACCCGCAGGTGCCGTCTGATACTGGCTGTCCAGGCAGGTCACGTCCTTGTTCCCGATGTTGGACGAGTTCGGATCCGAGTAGTCGAGGTCGTTCGAGTCCAGGCAAAAGGACGCACATGGCGAGTCTGGGGTGACTTGGAGGGCTGAGACGCCAACAGGGACAAGGGTAGTCAGGAGAAAGAGGGCGGACCGGGCCATCGTGAGTGTTCCTCTGGTTGAGGTAAGAAAAGAATGGATGAATAGAAAACACGCAAGACTCCAGAGCCTTGGGTTATTACAATTGTATAGTATAAGGCAAAGGAACGATCGTCTCAACCTGACATTAGGGTAAAGCAGGAAACGCAAACAGCATCAACACAACACAAGAGGAGAGGCATCAACGGCAAGAATCACGGCTTGGGCCCGAGAAGGTGATATAAGTTTCCCGCGTCACGGTGGTCACAGGCGCTTTCGGACACGGGGCAGGGGATAGCTGCAGCAACGTCGCCAACGAAGTGATGGTCTCGAGTCGCGTGCAGCCAACAGACCAGTAGGCACGAATCCGAAGAGACGGGGCAGCCGGGCCTCTGCAAACGCAGCCAGAGAGAACCGAGAGTGCGATTCCCCAGGCCGGTCGTGCTGCCGCCGTGTGGGCACAGGGTGCGGTGATGTTGCACACAACGGACCAGTAGTCTTGGATCCTGGTGTACCAACGACGAGGAAACGGACGAGGAAGTGATGTGACTCGGCAAACGCTGGTTGCCGCACGAAGTAGTGGATCACGGTAGTATGCGCTGTTCGTCAGGCGAGCGCCCAGCAAGCACAGCATGGCACAGCACAGCACAGCACACAAGCGCCGAGGGTGCAGAGCTGCAGACGAGCACTTGCAGGAGTGTAACCTCTCCGGTACGGCTAGGCCAGATTCCATGGGGTTTCCTGCGGTGCGATCTCGTCGGCTGGATAGACTGCATGGTTCTAGAGATGGGTGCTGCGGCGGCGGGCTTTCGATTTCTTTACTCGGTATTTTCTGAGCGTTCCTGGCGCCATCGGGAAGCAGAGGTGATGTGGCTAATACACTAATCACGGCGGCTGCAAGGCACTGTTGCAATAGACTGTGGGTTGGTGATGGTTCGTGGTGGGAGGACGTGCCAATGGGTGCTGAGATGGTGACGGTCGACTCCTTTACGGTTTAGCCTCGGCGCTTACCATCGCCACCTGACTTGCCTGAGATGCTTACCTAAGGTATGGAGTACACTAGGGTGCTTACCTTAGTACCCCGGTTCAGGTACATGGACCTCCAGTGTTGCCTTCCCCTGACGGCTTCCTCACATTCGGGCATTTCCCACTGCTGGCTCGCCTTCAACTCCACCTAAGGCCGTGAGCTCGGGTCCACTACGGGCTTCAAGTACCCCGTGGCAAGTGGGGGCAGGTACTTGCACGCCCACTGCCAGGCACCTCACCCTCAGTGTCGACGACCAGGAACTCTGTCAATGCTTCCTACCACCTCCATTTCATGCCATTGCTCATCCCCGTCTCATGCCCTCCTCCCTTTTACTCGATCTGAACTGTCAGGGAGAGGGAGGGTGGGAGGACTCTTATGCTGGCATCTCCTTGCAAGCAGCCTAATGAAGCTGTCCGTCTAAGAAGGTCCTCTTACTCAGCTGAACTTTCATCGCAACAGCCGTATACATACATTGCATCAATCAATCATCCATTGCTTGAGGCTGATTGAGGGAAGAAAAAGGATGTTGATCATTCGCATCTCATCCCGAAAGTCAAATCACCTCGTTCAGCCGATTCCCCTGCGCCCTGGGACGTCGCTTACGGCTGATTATGACGCTCCCTTCACAGCCATCCTCTTGTCGCACTATGTGAATCTCACCTTGCTCTGCTCAAATGTCAAAGTCATGATTATGATCAGCGCCCCCCCGAATAAGCCAAAATAAATCTCCGGCTGGCAGACATGTCTAATTAGACTTCTGGCTGTGTATTATGTAGTTACCCAGCTGTATGTATCCCGACGTGAAATCGCCTCGCTCAACCTACCCCCCAAATATGTGATTACAGAAAGAATTACCTACAACTACCACTCACTCCATCAATTGATGATGACATCTCTCCCCGTGACAATATACTGCGTCTGGTAAAGACACCTCCCCTCGTCGCAATCCCCGTGAAACAGCATCTGCCCTCCGCCCAGCACGCTCGTCGCCCCTCCCGGCGCGGTGAGGTTGAAATCCCCCGTCTGCAGCAACTTCCTGCTCGGCCGGCGGTACGGGCCCTTGATGTCCCTGCTCGTCGCGTAGTTGACGTTGTACTTGTCCGAGTTGAAGCAGAAGCTGCTAAAGAAGAGGATGTACAGCCCGTCGTCCGTCCGCACCAGGTCCGGCGCCTCGACAAGCGGGCCGTCCTCGTCCGTCCTGTCGAGAATCTTCACCGGGTCGCCCTTTTTCGCGATGCCGTCCGCCTCCACCTCCTGGAGCATGATCGGCGTCGGCTGGATCGGTTTCACGCCGTTGTTGCAGTCCCCGCCGTTGCCGATGTCGTTCCCGTCGACCTTGTACAGCACGTACCGCTTCTTGCTGCCCTCGTCGTAGAACCCCGCCGCGTCGATGGCGCCCCCCTGCGCAAACGGACACACCCACGGTTCCCGCGTCGGGTTATACGGCCCCTCCACCTTGCTGGCGACGGCCGCGCCGATGCAGTGCCGCCCGCCGCCGTCGCGCACCTCGCCCGCGTAGTACATGATGTACGACCCGTTGTTCAGCCGCCTGACGTCCGGCGCCCACGTGTTGTCCTCGGTGGACCACCCGCCGTCCGGCAACGCGTCGTCCTCGAGCCACTCCCACGACCCGGAGATCTCGGTGGCCTTGGCGACCTGTATGTTCTTGCCGTTGCCGCTCGTCGCGAACGAGTACCAGATCCCGTCGTCCGCCTGGATGAGCGTCGGGTCGGGGAAGTTGCGGTTCAGGCGCGGGTTCATCGTCTTGGCGCTGCTCTCGTCGCGGCCGACGACGTACAAGGCGTCGACGGCGGTGTCTGCGGGCGCGGCCAGAGCCGGGTGTAAGTTGCCGAACCATAACAATCCTGCTGTGAGTAGGGGAAGTGACGTTGGAAGCATCTTTGCGGTCTAAGAGGGGGTATAATATGAAGAAAAACGAATTATGCGGCGGTATCTCGCAACAAACCAAAACACGAGAGCTGCTCGTCGAATCCCAACAGAGGACTCTTGGAGCTGGGTGATGTTCAGCGAATTCGTAGAGGTCTAATTAGTTGTTCACAAAACAGAATACACACATTACTTCGCAAAGCAGAGTGCAAATCGTCATGAACGTCCAAGCTGAACTTCGAGAAGGGCAGGAAACAGACCTTCGAGGGCGCGTGCGAGCTCTCTCTCTCTTGTAGTTTTCCGCAGCTTCACAAAAAAAGCAGATCAGAAGCTGCATGGGAAGAGAAAGTCCTTCTCCTAGATCTACACCGGCTTACACGCCTCTCTCTCTGTTCTCACTCCACCCGCATTTGCGATACAAGCCTCTCACGTCTTTCCGCATTACATACATACTACATAGCAATGCCTACGACCCATAGTCTGCGGATGACAAGAGCAGAAAATGCCCAGCCAAGCTTCTCTCCTATGGTGGGCTTGTTCCATTCACGTCAAAGCAGATATGCTTGAAACAGGTGGGCCGGGTGCGTGTGTGGGTGGACGTCGAGAGTGCGTGGCAGCATCAGCATCCAGCTTCGACCGAATGCCGGACGGTAAATGGGCCAAACCAGGGGAAAATGCGAGCAAACCAGGAACGAAAGACAAAAGGACAATGAAAGGGAAAAACCGATAAAACAGGGACTACCGCATTGTTGAACCTCTACCCTTACTGTACGCCTCTTCTCAACGCTGTCCTACGTTTCCGCGACTTTCTCAGCTCCGCCTCAATCCTGCCCATCCAGGTGAATGCATGGCTGCCCGGGTCATACTGCTTAGTATTGTTCCTCTCGGTTCTAGGGCTGGGCGCGCGTCAGACATTTTTCGTGGTCAGACAGCATGTAAAAAAAATCCTTTTAGGCTTCGGCCCTACCTGCAGCCTCTTCTTCCCTCAATTGTCCCGCGCCTTTTGCATCGGCAGGATTACTTGCATACGGCACCCGAATCCTTGTTCTGTCACTGTCGAGTAAGAGACATCTGGGGACACACACACGTCGTCATAAAGGCGGCTCTGGTGAGTTGTTCGAACCGGGGTGACGGCTGACCGGGATCGTCGTCGGTGGATCATCACTGGCGGTGTCCGGCCCCACCCATCGGGCATTGAGCGAAGCGAAGCAGGGCGAGAGGGATCGAGGCGCGCGACCGACGACTGGTTCCGTCATCCTGATCTTAGCCTTACAAGTGGCTGTAAAATTCCATTCGACAGCCATTCGAAAGTCTTGCGACACAACAACGAACAGGAATGGGAGCATTGTATCCGTAGAGGATCCGCTCAAGTCATCATGTCCAGTCCATGATTATCAGTCGTCGTCGCATTGTACCGGTTCCCTGTTGGCATCAAGGAGGGTCGGTGCCAGTGCCAGTTGGGCCCTCCTATTTGCTTCCCATGGTTGGCCGACGCGTGTGGCTTGAGACGTGCTTCCCTGTCCTTCTCAGGGAACAACTCTTCGGACGAAGGACGGGACATGTACAGTCGGCGCTGATTGTGACTGAGATTCCAAACAAAACTCGTTCGGATGAGATCCAAGCTGGCTCGGACCCGACTGTGCTGCTGTCTGAAATCCAACTAGGATGCTGGCTGAACTGATGGAAACGCCTACGTAGGTAGTCTGCAAGTCGGGCCAAGGATTGCCGGCCGCCGTTCTACATGTTTTCAAACATCGCCGCGACGACTGCTTTGTTTTGCTTTTTTTCGTCTTGAACTGCAGCAACATTCATCGTTGCTATTTTTTCATGTAGGGCCTATCTACTCCTATCCAGCCAGTCCAGAGTATGTTCGCGTGAAAACAGAGCCAAACGCCACTTGCCAAAGCCAATTTTATGGTACAACAGCCAACCGCCGACCATTGTCATCAAACACTTGGTATCGAGAACCTTTCCAGAAGTAACACGTCTGGCATTACTCGCTGTCGTCGTCGTCGGCGGCCTCGCCCTTGGTGGCCTTCTTCGCAGCCTTGGCCGCCTTCTTCTCGGCCTTTCTGCGCTTGCGCTCCGCACGCTCATCGGGTGTCTCGCCGTCGTGCTTCTTGCGCTTCTTGCCGTCCTCCTCATTGTTGGCCGGGGTGACGACGGCGCTAACAGTCGTGGTCTCGACAATCTTCATGGGAGTGGCGGGTGCCGCAGACGCTGGCGTGGCCGCCGCTTCTCCGGCAGGGGCGCCGAAGTCCTTGTACTCGGACTTCCACTTGGCAGGGGTGGCCTCGTTGGGGCGACCAAACTTGTCGAGCTTGCCGTCGGCCTTGAGCTTCTTCTTCTCGGAAGCAAGGGGGCCGAGACCCCATCTTCTGGGGTACAGGTCGCGCTCCATGATGCAACGCTTGACCTTGGCGACAACACCGTGATCTGGCCGTGTTAGTATGCGTCTTTGTGAACAGAGTGACAGTGAACATACCGCATGTAGACATCTCAACGGTGGACATCTGAGCGATGGCGAGAGCAATAGCCTCACCCTTGGTGGTCATGAGGACAACCTCGTCGTGAACCTCGATGTCGGCCTCTGCAAAAAGTATCAGCCCATCAAATCCATCTTACTCACGTCGTGGGCGAACTCACCGTATCTCAGAAGACCAGGAAGCATGAGCTTAGCACCGTAGCAGACAGCGTTGACCTGCAAGTACGTCAGTATAGGTCCGCATCAAGTGCATGTGCCAGTTGGCCTAGACATTCCCACATCGTCGCATCGACGGCCGGGGAATGAGGGGTTGCAGTGATCTACTTACAGCGCTGTCCTTGACCACAACACGCTTGTAGCCAGTGAGGAGAGTCTCGAGGGGAGAGATGACCTTACGCAGGTAAGACTCATCCCTGGTGTTGTCCATCGTCCACTGAGCGTCAAGCACGTCGTGCAGAGTGACCAAGCCCTTGGACTCGTCCATGGCACCGCTGCGCACTCTGCGGAGCTCCTGCATGTGGCCGCCAACACCCAGCAAAAGACCCTAGTTGATGTGAGCAATAAGAACAAGAGCGCATGCCTGGTATCACATACAAGGTGGACGCAGAGAGTACGGATGTAGGTACCGGCCTCGCAAGAAACCCAGAAGACACCGAGGTGACGATCCTTGATTGACTGTCAGTAATTGCTTCAATAGAGACGCGCATAGACTTACGTTGTCAAACTCAACGAGCTTGGTCTCGTAGATGGTACGAATACGCAGCTGACGCTTGACGGCAGAGATCAAGGGAGGACGCTGGAAGAGGGCACCAGTCAAAGCTAGACGGCGAGTCAGAATGATGTCGGTAGTTATCATGGGGTCGTATCTAGCTTACTCTCGAGGGCGCGAGCGAACTGAGCCTGACCGCCGGGCAGCTTGTCGTGAAGGCGGATAACGGCCATGTACTCCTTACCAGCGGATTGCTGGGACTTGACAAGTCTGGTGGCACGGTCGATGCTGGTTTTTGTTAGCTTCAGTCTTGCGGTTTTTCCGACGAGCAGGTTTCTACTAACCATACAATCAAGCAACCTGGCAAAGTTAGCAAAACACGCTCAACTCTCAAATTTGTGAGTGCACTCACCAGTGACCTTGGGATCAAGGGTACCGCTGTGACCAGTCTTCTCAACACTGCAGGATCCGTTAGTACCATTGCCGCGCCAAGTTGAAGTTGAAGCAACATGAAAACAGTAGAGGCTCCCCGACTCGTTCGATCGTGATTCTCGAGGCGGTCATAGACGGCAGTGGCAGACTTCGATAGACTTTGCGTCACTGGATGGCGACAACCCGGACCAGATTCCCAGCTCTCTCGCCGACAATTCCTTCCAAACAAGTTTCAGTTCGATATGCAATCGCCCATTGTCTTCGAAAGTCCTTAGTCGAGGTCGCATCGTGGACTGCAGGCATCTCGGGGTCTTTGCAATGAATCGGCACCCTTGTCTCTGGCTTGCGACCGAATCCACCACGCACGCGCCACTGCCGAGGAAATCCGGTCCGATCGTCTTTGCCAACTGCCTGTGGTCTATTGCCGTCGACCGTCTCGTCTTCGAATTCGGGGAGCCATTACGATGGCGAAAGCGAATCACAGCGCATCGTCACGCTGATCAATAGAGGAATGGAAACTGCGTACCGGAGCATACGCTTGACCCAAGCGACAACCTCGTGGGAACTGGGCTGCACGGCTATTAGCACTCACGTCACTTCAAAGCGCTATAGGTTTACGAAACATACGTTGGAGGGCTTGTCCAGGTTGATGACACCGCTGGAGATGTACGACTTGATGTCTCTCGAGAGAGGGCTGCATCCTGCAGGAATGGGAGTGAAGTGGCCCGTCCTGACGAGAACTGCAATGGCCAGTCAGTCGCGCTTTTCTTTGATCCATTTGTACGAATCTGCTTTTCGTCGTGTCGCCAAGCAAAAGTCCAAAGGGGAAAAGGAAACTTGCGCTTTTCGTAGTTCTTGAGCAACAGAGGCCAGCTGCTGGAGTCCAGTCTGGGGACCGCAGCCTCGGGCTTGATGATAAAATCCTCCTCCTCGCTCTGCTTAACAATATCCATCGTCATGGCTGCCGTTTGGAACCAGTTCTCTCCTGTTGGGGTGTCGAAGGCAGGAACTCGCGAGCGTCCAAGAGGGTAGGCGTCTCCGTGGGTGTTGGAGGACTTTGAAGCTGCCGAATCCAAATTTTTTTCTCTCTGGTGTGGGGAGGAAGCTGCCAAAAAAACGGCGGGTCCACACTGTGGCGTCGGACAGCCATTGAGCGGACATCATTGGCTGGTTCCACATGCTTTAGCCACAGGACCCGAGACGCGACTCGGTTTTGTTCCGCCGCGAACATGGATTTCTTGTGTAGACGGGCAGGAACCCCTATGACGCTGTTGGCATAGAGCAGCCACTGAGGGAGAGTAATGGAAAGAGCTTTCGGCAAGCACCTGAACAGAAAGACGGGAGCAACCACTAACTTCGCAGGCAGCAGCATCTCACTTTTCCATAAGGAGGTACTTAAGTATCGTCCCTCGGAATATGTATTCTAATTCCAAACTCCCGCTTAGTGCAACAAAATCCATGAAGGAGTGACTCTTTACGCTTTACGACTCTACATCATTTCTCATAGCCTACCATCATACGTATCCCCTCCTGGCATCGTCTTCATTCCAACCATGGTACGCCATTGGATTATGATTCGCGTACCTTGGACTTGCCGGATGCTGGAGCATAGGTGGACTCCTTTGCCTTGCGTCCCAGTCACCCTCTACTTCTCTCATCTCATACGATTCTGATTTTCCTTTGCCCTTGGATGAATCGTGCCAGCTCTGGCCCGCATCGTCATCGCCGCCGAGAGCAATGCCGATTTCCTGCGGCTGGCCTCGCGGGGGCTCATTGGCTGGCCACTGCATACTTTGCGCCTCCGTCCCGCTGACAGGACTGTTGTACTGAGAAGAGTAGGGAGAGAAGTATCTCGGAAACGCCTTCTCTCCTTGAGGGCTCAACGGGGATTCATCCCAGCCTCGAGTCGGTCTCGAGCTGTTCGGCGTATCATCCCAGCTTCTCAACGGTCTCTGGCTTAGTGGCGTCCCATTGATGCCGGCAGTGTTTAGCGGCGTTGGCCAACCGCCGACAGGACCCTTCTGCTTCATCTCAAGCCTCTTCAGAAAGGCTCTTCTTCTACGCTTGCCGTTCCATACGACGCAGCAGCCAGCAATACCAAGGATCAAAATTACGCCCGCTACGGCGATACCGACTTTGGCGCCCAACTTGAGAGGGCCGTTGTCATAGTTTGGCACATAGGTGTTTGTCGGCGTCGGATCAGTGATGTTGACGCGGGTTTTGGAGAAGGGCGATCCTTCAATCGAGACTGTCTCGCCCGGCTCCGGCGTCTGTTCGCACCCTGCATTCAGGATCGTGATGACTAGGTGGTCGTCAGTGACGGCTACAACGGCAAACCGGCGACGAACTTACAGTTGGTCAGATAATGCTCGTTTCCGGCCAGCAGACAAGAGGAGCAGCTGTTGATCTGGTCTCGGTTCCAGGTACTGCAGTAATCATACTCGGTGCCGTTTGCAGCGAGTTCATTGTAAGTGATGGCATTTTGCAGAGGCTCACAGGCAGTTCTGTTACCCCGTCAGCATGTAGGACAATGAGCTGCACCGGAACATGGCCTACCTCGTAAGACACGGGCTTGACCCTACGTTGGTGTTATCAGGGTAGCCAAAGAGGCAGTACGAGACGGCATATCGGAGGTTGTCTGGTCATGTCAGTCGAAGCCATCAGCCCGTGTCGATGCGACCTACACAAGAGCCATTGCGTGTCCGTCTGGGTCGCCGTCGAGAAGTCGCTTGCCAACTCGCAAGAGATGCATTGCTGGTACACCAAGCCGGCTGCGCTGTTGTAACCATCTTCTTTGCAAACAACGTCCTCCTCAGTGGTCGAATCCAGCACGTTTCCGCATAGTGTCTCGCAAGGTGAACCCTTGGCCACGTGGAGTGCCGTTGCATGGCCGATCCATAGACCGAGCGCCGCGACAATGCTGAAGCGCATTTCGAAGGCTGATATCAAAAGTCGAGAAAAAATCTAGGCTCCTCGACCAGGAACTAGCTTTCGCCGTTTAAAGGACTAATCTTCTCGCGCAAGAAGAACAATTTGCAGTCGATTGCTGAGGGGAAATTTCGTCAGTGTTACATGCCTGCGGAAATCGGAAATTTCGGAGTTGACGTCAGGTTCCAGTGTCCTTTTGTACGGCGTGAAGGACTGCAAAGGGAGCCGCGGGCGCGACGATGTGACGATGTGACGATGTGACGAGCTTCAAGATTGGAAACCAAAGGGCACCATGCGAAACGACGCCTCATATGTGTTTCGATTGTTTGCTAAAGAGAAGCCTGAGTGAGTAACTTACGGGACCCAGAACCGGTTGTGTATGTGACGAGAGACGCAGCCATCTGCATCTCATCACCCTCTTCGTTGGTTCTCCCGCCGGCGTGTGATTGGGGTCCAGCAGCGATTTTGGGGTGGCACGCGAAGGCGATTCTGTGCTCACCGTGGGCTTTCCTCTTCCCAATCTCTCTCCCGTCGGTCGGTGGTCGGTCCACACGACCAGCCCGAACATCGAACCGAACCAACGACTTGCAGCAACCGCATCTACCTGACGTCCTTCGTCGACCAACGACATCGTCCCACACCGCCCGTTGACGGCTGTCGTTGGCCATCTTCTTCTCCTAGCGCCGTGGTGAACGGTGGCGTGCAGAGACCCCAGCCACTGAGCATGCGAGACACCCCGGACGACTACCGAGCTAGCGATGCAGGAATCCCTGCTTACACTTCACACCTCATCGACCTCTTTCGGCGCGGGAACGCCATTCCATATCTTGATTGGCTCTCCCGTGAGCTTGTATTCTCGCGCGGGTGAGGCCCGTTGGACGGCCTAGCGCCCTGAAAATGAAGAGGGGAACCTTGGCAGGAGAATGATGGCCAGGTGAGCGTTCTTGGCTTCCGCAATAGTCGACGTGCCATCCGATTTCGACGGATCTTTCCGCTAATAACGGTTCTTCCAACTTCGCACACAGCGTCACTAGGTGACCGGATTAAGACGGTGTTAGTCGGCTTGGTTTGCTGGGTTGACAACCTCCCAGAGACAGGTGGCGCTTAAACGATCATCGGCTCATGATGCGCCACATGGTTAAAACGACATTGCTGAGTGACTTGGCGATGGATAGCTTCTTTGAAGATGTAGTGCTTTTGACTGGCGCCTCCGGTTCAGTTCGTAGAGGCCGAAACGAAACATATAAAAAAAGGGCAAAAAGTCAAAAGGGGGGGATCGAACGCGAGAGGGTAGATTGGTTCTACACTTGAAGCTAACATGCCCAACATGTGGTCGTCTGCCAACTTGACCATTTGGCCCATCTCGAGTGACTGCTCGAGTTTGTTCTCACCATATATAGTACACCGTACACTGATGGGAAGGTGCGACCGTCGATTACACGTGACTTGCTCGTCAACTGCGCTGAGGATTGGCTGGACTCAGCTGTTGCCTAAAGGAACGCTTCGATTGTGCTGGTTATAGCGTCTTACTGGCAGCATCATGATTGCATTCCACGGCGTGTGAACAAATTGTTGAAACAAATGCTATCTCTCACAGAACGTTCCCGGGCCATCGGAAGGAAAAGTAATGTAGGTACGCGGGCAAGACTTGAGCAACAAATGGGCATCAGAACCATTAAGTTTCAAAAAGTACGCCAATTCTCCTAGGAAACATTTTCCCTTGGCCTCTGTCGATTCATTATTTGCGTCACCAGACTCCCCGCTATACTCAAAACCAAAGACAACTTGATAACTTCATGCCAGACCAAAGAAGAAGAAAATCAACGCCTGATGCTGCTAAGCTGCTGGGACGCCATGTCTGTCTGGAACAGATGCAGAAGAAGAATCCGAGCAAACCAGATTGTGTGAAGCATCCGTCAAATCCAGAAGAGGAGGCCCCTCTGCATGCGTGTCCTCGCTGTCACGGATATGGACCATGGCCTTGGGCGTCCTAGGCTCGAAAAGCGGAGTGGCAGGTGAGCGGCTCGTTGTCGAAATCGTTTCGACAGTTTCTGAAAGAGAACTGACATCGCAGGACCTGCTCGAATCCCTGATAGAAAATCGTGCGTTGGCCAGAATCTGGTTGATCGGCCTGGTGCTCGTGTACGCACTGGAACTCTCCGTTGTAGCTGGGGAGGAGATTGATCGACCTGCGTTTGGGTCTGCGGAATCTCTTGGTCCCGAAGCCGTGCTGAGAGGGTGATGGGCGGAGATTGTCAAATTGCGGCCATGTACTGGACAATCAGGACACAGACATACTCCGACTCGATCGGTATTTGCCGGTTCCGAAGCTGGGGAGGTGAGTGGCTGTCCGGAAGTCAAAAGATTGACGACGTGACCACTCGGCAGGATTAGGTCTCCTGGCACCTGTACAAAACGTTGCGAGGGATCTTGAGGCACCATCCTCGGCGGCGAGAGGTTCGGCCCAGGCTGTCGACCACGACTAGCAGCTCGAGGGGCTGGACGCCTTAGAGGCTTCTCACTAATAGACATTCCAGATTGGGAGTGGGGGATCCGGTCCCTGTCTGCAATGGATAGCGACCTGTCGCGTAAGCTCAAGCGGGACAGGCTGCGTGGTTGACCAGTTCGTCTTTCGTCCCCACCAGCGACGACAGGTCGTCGAAAGTGTTCGGTGCCAAGTATGCTGGGACTTGCAGTGATCGAAATCGATGAAAGGTGTTGGCTGGGACGGCTTCTACTGCAATTCCGAGATTTTGACGACGATGGGCTGTCCGGCCGGTATCCTCCCGTCTCTCGCGTGAAGCTGCGACTTCTATCAACCGACTCAGCTCTCTGAGAGATTAAGCTAAGCTGATGGGAGATTGCGTTTGCATGTTCCCCATGTCCGAGAGACGAATCAGATCGCTCACGTCTTCCCGTGCGGCTTGCGTTGCGGGATTTTGGGGAAGACGGACGAGCCAGAACGGTCTCACGAGACGTGACTGCTGAGTCTTCCTTGCCTCCGATGTTATTAGAGTTCACATGGCGACCTCTGCTAGCGCTCCTAGCTTCTGTGTTCTTAGATGTTGCGCGTTTGGACTCTCGAGAGCTTGATCTGTCGTCTTCTTTCGCAGTAAAGGCGGTGACTGTCGTTCCAACTGTGTTTGTGTTGGAGCTGTGCGTCCGAACCGGTGGTTCGTATTGGGGGGGAAAAGTGGGCTTTGGAGAGGTCCGAGTTCTCTTATCAAATGGCTCTACGACGGCGGTCCTGACTTCTGGCGACATCGACTTCTTCAGAATAGTGTCTGGTGAACGCCAGAAATATCGTAAGCCTGGCGGCTCATCTTCGAAAGGTGTGATAGGGGTAAATGGGGCTTGACTGTTGGAAAGGTCACCACCATGGGTCATCTTCTCCGCAAATCTCGTTGGATAACCGCTTAGGGGAAGGCCACTGTCAGGGTATGGCGTGCTGTCTTCTGGTGGTCTCGGATTCGACGTGACGGTACTGTTGGAGCGCACAGAGTGGAAGGACTGGCTCGATTGACTGGATTGCGGTACAGGACTTCCAAATTGCCAAGGCGCAAGAGGAGGAGATTGAGGGATAATCAACTTCGGCCTAACCGCTTGAGGCGTGGGACTTGGTGCTGTCGGGGTTGGCAGATTGATACTCTCCGAGCTCGGTGATCGTGCAGGATTGCTTTGAGATAAAGAACCGGGGGCGGCATTCGTCGGAGGAATCTTGATCTTGGGCGGAACTTTGAAGTCTCTGGATGGCGTTGGTTTTTTCGACAACCATTGGGGGGTCTGCGACGACACATCGCGCGTAGCCGATCTATTCGGAGGCCATGTCGGCTGAACAGAAGTGTGAGAGGAGAATTCTTGTCTTGTCTCATGGCCTAGAGACGACGAACCAGATATCGATGTGCCGTTTGACGACGACGACAGAGCACTGCGTTGCAACTCGGAATGGACAGCGGATGGTTGCTCAGGCTCCGGACGATAAACCAACTTGGCATAGGGAGGGTTGTTCGTGTCGACAACGAGTAGCTCTTTCTCCCCACGACCGAGGAGTCCATATATCTTCACTTCTCCATCCTGGATACCAACGACGGCACTGGTGCCTGCGTAAACGACATCATCTTCGATACCGGCCCTGTTGCAGAATACGACAATGATCTCCTCGCTTTCTGCCCGAATCAAAGGCTCTAGTCGAGTGACCCAATAAGTCAAGGTGTCCATGTCAGGTTCGTTGGGCATGCGACTGAACAGGCGGCCGTCTTCGCGTGTCATCCACGCCATGGAGACGATGACTAGGTTGGAGTCATACTCGAGAACGTGGAACGCGAACTCGAAAGCGTGCCATGGTGCTTGAAATTTGTAGGGGCTATTGGCAGTCAGCAAAACTTCCGCCCAGGCAAGATGGCAAAGCTTACTTCAAGTCCATGCCTGATGTGACATGTTAGTACGAGAGCTGTCAATATCGCGGGATTGCTTACATATTCCGATGGATGTATGGCCAAGACCAGGAATAAATTCTTCGAAGAAACCCTCGTTTCCCTCGAGCGCCCATGTCTCGTCCGTGGAGTAGAGAAAGCTTTTCCGGTAATTCCCTATCGTTTCACCGTCTCCATTGACAACAATAGCAGAGTTGTAATACTCTGGTCCAGTTGGCCAATTGCTAGAGATGTCGACCTTTTCAGGATAGCCAACGACAACATTGCAATTGTACTTGAGAGCTGTAGTTCGGGCCCACAGCGAGGTAATTCCAGATTCTGATGGCTCGAGGAATGGAGAAATATGTTGAAGAGACTTGAAGTTGTACCCTGGAAAGTGGAAAGGTCAGCACAAACTACACATACTGTGTACTCCTCTCATTTGCCGGGAGGCGGCGATGACAACATGATGGTTGGATCACAGTGTCGCAAACACATGATACTAATCAACGGACTGGCGCTGCTTACCTGAGAAAGCCAGCTCGGGCAGAACGAGGAGATCGAGGTCCTCAGGTTTTGCCTTGCTAAGCACGGAGTCGGCGCGATTGAGGTTATTGTCAACATCGCCCACCTGGGGAGCGAACTGTAGGCAACCTATTCTCATGTTACGGCGCTTTCAACACAGACAGCCAAATGACAATAGGTTCAGGCCTCGCGTTCTCCAAATCCCCACGACCGATCGAAGGTTTCGTCGTGAGTGTAGGTAGAGAATGACCCGACAGTGGCAGATACATCCGAGATAGCGAAACAACAATGCTGGACGAGGCAGAAAAGGGAAATAGCGACGAAGCCGAATAGAACAAAAAAGAGAGGGGACAGTGTGAGCTGATCTAGGTATGAGATCTCGCGGGCAACGGTTACTATTATTTGGAGAGCGGGGAAACAAAGTAGGCAACCTGTAGCAGTATGTCCCCAGTAAGTCGGACAGTAGGCCTGTACGACACTGCTAAAGTCAGGGGAGAAATCCGAGTTCAGCACTGTAGAGTACGCGAAGGATCTGCTGGTATGCCTGCCACCAGAATTGTATACATTAGCGTCCGGAGTACGAAGATGGCGATGATCGAGGACCAACGAAACAACGACGTTTGCCGCTGGGAGGTCTCAAGGGTCTGAAGGAAGCCACTTGAGCCAGCTAAGGCAGTCGACGCAGCCACTCGTCACCCGTAGTGTCGTTTTCAACGCCCGCCCTCAGCTCGGATCACTGGGCAGTATGTATTCTGCCAGCCCTGCCCAACTTGCGCCTGACTCCTCTGGGCAACGCTCAAGATGAATAGCGTCAGTTTGCAATAACGACATCACAGTCTTCGATGGACAACCTTACCGACGACATGCCTGGCAGCAGACACTCTGCAGGACGAGCAGCCGATCGCTTGTGCTGAAATCACCTGCAGAAAGCCCGAGCCACTCTCAGAAAGCAGACAAAGATGGTCATGCTTGCTTCTTTCTTGTCCTCGTGGCTTCGCTCGTGTACTGATGCTCCCTGTTTGGGGGCTCCCCATTCACCACCATTGGCGACGGCCAACGCAGGCCGAATGAAAGGACACACCATGCCTAGGAAGCGCGCACGACACTATAGCCCCGATATCCGAATTGCGCTCTGTCGGTGTATGTTGCGCCCAAACGCTTGAGATCATACACTTATTCTGTCATCATAGTTCACACACACATCTTCCATGCCTCTACACACAGGGCAGCGATTGGCAGTTGAGAGCCAAGACATCGTCATCCCATGGAAGTGCAGAGGTTAAAGCCTCGTGCCACCAGAGTTGTCTGGGGGATGAGCTGCTTCATACGGTCCTCCCAGCTGCGTGGTAGCGGCGTAGAAACCCACGACCCGTTCCTCCCGCCGACCTACCTACAGCCTGCATGCTGCATTTTTTCTACATATTACGCAGACCCAGTCAGGGTCAACCGGGTTGCTGGTGCCCGGGGCATTGGGGCCGCAAGACGCGAAGATGCGGCACATTGAGAACCCTTGGCTTGTCGTGTGAGAAGGACATTCATTGGACATCAGTCGCGCGCACCAACGTTCTCAGCTACAGATGCACAGCGCTTATTTTTTTGCTGTTCATTTTTCCTTCGACTTTGTCGCAGCCTGCAGTACTACAGTACAGTATTGTGCTCACCGACAGTCTTCATGGGTAAAGGTCAAGACGCTGAAGAAGACAGTCGGAGACAGCTTGCTAGCGCCTCAAATGACGCCGGTGTGAATCAAGACAGTCCAAAATTCCAGAGTGATGCGATGATAAAAAACGACTGATTGTAAGAAGCAGTGGCTAATACCAATGGATTGTCGTCCGTCTCTAAGCAAGTCCTCAATAGCAGTGGGCTGGCGTGCCGAGCCCGATCCGCACACCATCACACAGGCTTTCGATTTCCGCCCCTTACTTCAAGTCGCACAGAGAACCTTCACTATCGATTCACATGTTCGAATTCACTCTCCAAGCTACAACGCGAACGGCCCAATTTGCTGGGGCAAGGCCTCTACCGGGCTGGGGCCACGTCTGCCCTGAACGACGATGGTACTGACGTTGTTGAAGCCAAAGTACGCCCGTTTCTGATACCCATTGCTACAAAGCTCGGATTAGCAATATTCTGCCAAGATTTATGGCTGCGTTACTTACTTGACGAGCGTCATGACCGCTTCGTCTGACGTCTCATTGTGACCCCAGGAGACGTCGAAACCCTGGGCGTACTGACCACAGTTTTGGCCAAAGAAGCTCTTGGCGGAAGGCCTTCCGGGCCCGTTGACTAGCCATTTCACGAAGCAGGCCGGCTTGGGTTCAGCTTCGGTGTCAATCGCGAAGGACACAACCACCGTCTCATCTGGTGTTGCGGGGTAGGTCACGTCTTGAAGCATGTTAGCGTCACTGCCTGCAAACTGGAAATGCCATCACCCACATCTCATGACGCTGTCGACCGTCCACGAATCTGCGTTCGCGAGAGGGTCATCGTTTCGCTTGGCCGGGACCTGGTTAAAGTACACAAAGGACTGCCTGGCAGGCACCACGGCAGCGCCAGCAAGTTCCTTGTCCTCGTACCCGAAGAAACCCATGCGATCCGTCTCGTCGTTTAAGACAGTCAGAGTGACGAAGCCCTGGGGGCTCCAGCCGCCGTTGACGCTGTACGCGGGCGCATCAGGGCACTTGGCCAGAGACCAGAAGACCTCGGTGGCGGGCAGGCCCTGGGTGCTGTAGACTGTGAACTCGCAGTGCCGGGGAGGCTTTTCGGTGTTGTTGGCGTGCTCGGCGATTTGGAAGCGGTAGTCGCAGGCACCGCCGTCTCCGGAACAAGCACGGCTGAGGTCGAGGAGGCGCCAGTCCTCCGCGTCGTAGTCGCGAGTCGGCTCGATGGGTGCGGTGAGTGCCTGGACGGCAAAGACGGCGGTCAAAAAGAACGACTTGAGCATCATGTTTCTGGTTTTGCTCTGGGGATTGAAGGTAAGTGAACGAATGGCGATGGTTGGCGGTTTAGCAGCATTACTTTGACGGCAGAGCAGTCCGTTTATATACATTCACGAAGCTTGGTCTTCTTTCACGCAATCGAGCTTGTGGAACAGGACGGAAGACGCGGGAGTTCGCCATCGTGGATGAGGCACCTTCGTCAGTGAAGCACTTTGCCATCAGAGGGTCCGTGGTCGTGATCGATGAGAGCTGATGTGCAACGCAAACCATGCTCCCTGAGGTGTAACACGGAGCAAGTAAAACTGGCCGAAGGGTGCCCGCGCGACGATCTAGGCACGATCGAGACCTTTGAGTTGAGGCCGCGTGGCTCAGATTAAGGGTTGTGGTCCACAAACCTGACTCTGGTGTTTATATGAGACGCTGTGGTAGATGGGTATCTGCGGTTTTGGCAGCCAGACCATGAATGATTCCAAGAGTCTTTGTCACATATGACCATCTGAGAGACATTTCTCACTGTTTCTCAGGCACAGAGACATGCGATGTTTTCCAACGTGTCGTGGTGGACGCGCTGATGAGCATGAGTTTCTCGGCAAGAGAAGTACCGCGGGGGACGTGGCGTGGGCGGCATTCAAGGAGTGTAACTTCGAACGGAGACGAATTCTTTAGGACTGACCAAGTCGTATGAGACAAACTTATACGAGACGGAACGGCAATGCATGTTGACACAAAAAAGATGCTCATGATCAGTTGAAGGTCGATGCTCATGCTCCTTGCCTGACGAGAAGGAGAAGTGGAATGGGAGACATGCCTTGTTGTCGGCCGCCAACATATCGAACTACCTGCCATTCATGCAAGGTCCCGAGAGGGCAAAGCAGCAAACGAGTTGCTGCAAACCCTGTCGCGTTCACTCGGGGAACGGAAAGCAAACGTGAGTGAGACGACCTTGGCGCGACAGAGGAACACGCCCGGAAGAATTGTAGGCGACATGAGCAAATCAGGATCCTTCGGCACCATACGGAGAGGCCGACGTATACCAGCGCTTTGGTATTGTGTGACTCGAATATCAGCAACAACGGGGAGCGTATGACCGATGGTTGATGAAGAATATGGAGTATGGCCAGAGAAGACCTGTCACCGAAGCCCGTTGGTGTGTGAATCGCAATGAGACGACTGGCAAAAATAGAGCAGTCTGTACCAAGGGGCGCAAGGCAAGACGGGTTTCGATTGGGAAGAGTGTCTTGTTATATAGGTGACACGGATGTCATTTACTTTGCTTCAATTTTCTGTTACCAACATTTGCTGCATGAAGCAGTGTGAACTCACGATGTGTGATGCCATACATCCTCGACCACCTCACAATAACCACACATTTCCTTGGTTCGGCACAACGAAGATGGAGGTGTTCACGCGAATCCCACGGCGAGTTACCCCTCACCGAGTCTCTGGAGTGTCCGGAGGATGAGTGGGGAGGTGGTTGGCTTAATGCAGCCACCATCACACTCGCTGCTATTCAGGGAAATTTGCATGCAGGTGACATGACCGCCGGGCATCATAGGTCGAGAGAAGAGCCACCACAATGGGAGACTTACTTGCATGCGTACTGCGTACTGCGGTATAGATCGTGTGTGCTGTTGTTTGGTCTGCTGTCTGCACTCACTACGCAGCAGTCTGCATCAGTTTTGTTCGAGAGACGCTCGTTGTAGTTGGTCGAATAGACGCGGTTGTGAAAGCGCCGTCGAACAACCCTCATCAATATCGGTAACTGACGAGAACGTCAACTCCACACAGATATTCGCTTTGCAACTCAGGCAAAGCATCCTGCTGGCGGTCTTCCAAACCGTCTGACTGACCAAAGCTTGTCCAATTTTAGGCCTCGGAAGAGGAGCAGACGGAAGGAAGCCATCCCATCCAAGATCTACCGCGTGGCAATCTCGGCGGAAGCTAAAGAAGGTGTACTGTCAAGACTGTGTAGGTGAAGTGGTCTGATTTCCCCCGCCGCCAGTCGACGTTTAACTCAATCAAGCTGTCAGAAGGCGGACCAGGCGGGTCGTTTGGACGGAAAGCTGGCCGCTCAATGGCTGGGATGAACTTGGACTGTGAACAGGGATCACGACGAGGGCCGCATGGCCGGCCGGCGCCTGCGATACCACTCAATCCTTACTTGTCCGTTTCAACTTCCCGTGTCTTGTCGACGTTCAACCTCTTAGATCACTTCCCTCATCGCACCCCCAGTTCGATTGTCCATTTGTTTTGGCGCTGAGTAGGCTCCTTCTCGACGCCCCCATTCGTCAAGTTCGAGCCTGGGCGCGATTACACGTCCAAGGGTTCATCTCACGCGCCATCTCATTGGATTCACCTCTATCCGCTCATTCTTGGCTGCTATTCTCGGCCTGACTGCCCCGGCCTGGCGATCTGGAGAAGTACGCAGCGCAACGCAACGCCCGTGAGGCTTTCCCATCTTTGGACACTGTAGAAACAAAAATTGGATCTTTGGCTAGTCCAGTCTGGAAGTCAACGCGACTACGCAGTAGCTACGCCAGTACACCACACCACTCCACCACTACAACCACCACCACCTACCAGCAAAAATGGATCCAACCTCCACGCCCAAAATGCCCACGGATGCGGAGCCGCCTGCCTGCCTTGCATGGGGATCGCCCGTGCCGCGGTGCTACCTTCACCATCCGGCAATATATGTCCAAAACTGTCCCGCTGGAAGCAAACTGGATCTTGCGAGATGAAGCTCTGGCCTCTTGCTTGATAGGTCTCTGCGTTCAAGTTGTAGACTCGAATCGTCCCGTCATTGGAGATAGACGCCCAGAGGATATGCCATGTTGACGAGGTGGTCTGGACTTATCCTCATCCAGTCTCTCTCATCCTCCGCCGCCCCTTCACGGCCTCTCTCGCCTTGAGACGGTTAGGCCATGGCCGTTCTATCTATCTGGTATCCGTACTTGCTTGCTGCTCTTTCACTGGCCACGCCGGCGCTATCTCTCAAAGTCACACCCGGCTCTGACTGTGCGGCTTTGTGCCTGGGAGGACCGAACGGCACGACGGTGGAATCCGCAGCGACAGGCACCAGCTCGTCCGACATTGTGTGTGAGGACAGCCAGTATAACACGACTGGCACCGGCATCAAGTTCAAGAACTGCGTCTCTTGTTTACAAAAGAGTGAGGCGAGCAAAGGGCCCGACAGCGACGCTGCTTGGTTTCTGTGTAAGACGTGGCGATGTTCTAGCTCGAGCTGCGGATGGCTTGCTAACATGCGGCGACAGACAACGTTCGTTACTCGGTAGATGTTTGCCTCTTCAACTATCCCGACGCCATCTCGACAATCAACTCGCCTTGTATCATCAACAGCGCTTGCCTGCCTCTCAAGAACGCCTTGACGGCCGGCCTGACGAAGCCCGAGGCTGGCGGCTTGTACGATTACTGCACGGCGGACAGCGACAAGTTCGCAAGCTCGAACTGGTGGTCGTGTGTTCGGTGCCTGCAGTCCAGTGACAGCCAGAGCTATCTGTCAAACTGTATGTAACGCAACCCATCGTGTTGTCGTCATACTAACACAAGATCCTCAGTCTTGATTGCGCTCAAGGCCGGTTGCCAGCAGAAGCCCGCCGACGGTACCCTGCTAGGCCTGACAGGCCAGCTCTTCTCATCAAACGCCGTCAACATCACCGAAACGCCGGCAAACACGACCCTGCCGGGAGACGGAGGCGCCTCCTCGACGACAATGACCGTCGGGACAATCGTGGGCATCGCCGTCGGAGGCGGTCTCGTGTTCATCGGCGCCATCGCCCTCTTCATCGTCTACTGCCGCCGACAGCGGAAGCAGAGGCGCTCCGACGAGGCGCCGCGGCCCGAACAGCAACCTCCCCGGAGCCACGCGAGCTCCTTCACCGCTATCAACCCCAGCCCCTACATGCCCATCGCGGACCACAAGAAGTCGTCCTCCATCGCCTCGTACAGCTACGAGCTGCAGGAGAAGCAGAACTTCTCCAACAACGCCGAGTACTACGACAAGCTGGAGCACGAGGTCCAGACGGGGCGCGAAATCTCCCACTACAACTTTGACCCGCGATCCCACCACCACGGCCTCGGCAGCGCGCTCCCCACCCACCCGGCGTACATCCCTCGCGCCATGAGCCGGCAGTCGACCCGCGACAACATCCCCACGCCCCCAAACGTCCGCAGGACGAACACGCCCGACTCGTGGGCGCTGCAGACGTATCTCAACGCCGTCCGCGAAGAGGGCACGACGTCCATCAGACCGCCACCGCCAACAGCAGCAGCAGCGTTAGCCGTATCGCGATCTCCATCACCGGCGTACTCTCACGAATCCCGCGGCGACAACGCCGCGCAGACACAACTCAACCCCATGCCGCCGCCGCCGCCCGGCCCGCCGCCCCCTCCCCAGTCGTCGGGTCCCCACAAGAGCGCGAGAATCCCCTCTCTGGTGCTCCCGTCCGTCCCGCGCATCCGCGTGCCGAAAAAGTACCCGCCGCCGCAAATCACGGTGCAAGACGCCACGCCCGTGGCCGAGCGGGGCGAGAAGGGCGACATGAACATCTCGGAACCGCTGGCCTTCCACGAGGAGCGGTTCAGGGACAGGCCGCCGGCGGGTCGCACGGCGGTTATTTCCCACGTGGCGCCGCCGAGGGAAGATCCCCTCGACTATGAGAGTGAGATGCCCATCCGCAGTGGCAAGAGCACACTGTACGGGTAACCGTCACGTCTGATGATACACCCGTCATGATCAGGGTTTGGGAAGGGCTATTGTTTGGCGTTACGATTGGCGGGATGTCTGTATTTAACCAAGCGAGGATCACCGGCGTCGGGGAAATCAAACTGACGAGCCATGAATAAAATCATAGTCGTAATGCAATGGTATCTCATATGCCTATCGTACAATTCTCCAATCGCATCGTTCAACCCAACCGTCTTCCGGGACCTCTGGTCCTCCACGAGTCGGGCAGCGGCCCATTCCCCAACGACGCGCCCGTGCTCGACCCGGTACTCTGCCCAGCAGCGGCACCCGTGTTGCGAATCGCGGTACCGTAGTCCCGCTGCAGCATCCTCGGGGTCTGCACGAGACGCGAGAGGAACGACGGCGCGGGGATGAGGTTCGGGCCGCCGCTGAAGTCGGGGTAGATTCTCGACAGGAAGTCGTAGAGGTGGGCGGCCAGGAGACCCATGAGCTGGAGCATGAAGGCGTAGTAGCCGCCGGGGAACAGGAGGGACACGCCCATCATGCAGAAGGGCGTCAGCTGCGCGGGGATGGTGACGAAGTAGAAGTTGGCCTTCATGCCGCGCTGGTCCTGCGTGACGGTGCGGCACATGGCGAGAATCAAGGCGGGCAAGAAGGCTCCTCCGCCCATGATGTAGGTGCAGAGCGCCTGGTGCGAATTAGCCTCGTCGTCAGGGACGGTAAATAAATTTTTACGTGGTTTTTATTATGTTCAAGCAAAGTAAGGCTGTGTAGACGCAAGAGACGATAGGAAACCCGGCTGACGGGTGAAAATATGTAGGGCTCTAAGAAAACCACTCGAGCAACATTGGGAGGTTACCCGAGCCATCCATAAGAAATCCCACCATGCCCACGCGACGAGCCTTGTCCGTAAAGCGAAAGAGGACAGGCCGTCCCGTGAGGGTAATCTTCCTCATTTCCAGGAACCGCTGACAGCTGTGGGTATCCACTGTGCGGGCAGATATGAGGTGCAAAGATTTCGTCTTGGCTGTTTTGTGACAGACAATAACAGCAGAGCAATTGTTTTTTTGTGTAGCAAAGGTGCGAGGAACTTTCCAGGTCGCGTGGGAAACATTGTACGGTTCAAAGCCGGCCGGAGAGCCAGGTCAGGTAGCAAGTGACGACTTACCGTGATGACTGTGCACACGAACATCAAGTACCAGATGAGGTCCTCGGGTCTTGGGAACCTCGGGTTGCCGACCTCGAGGGCCGAGAGGTACGTGTACAAAAAGTACGAGTCAAACAGCAGGCCGAGCTGGGGCCCGGTGAGCAAAAAGTTCGTTCCCAGGCGCCAGATCTGCGGCGGGATCCTGAACAGGTAGTCGGGCATGAAGATGAACCAGTAGCCGCTCACTAAGCCTAGGGCAACAGAGACGGACGTGACGAAGGCAGCCGTTGCAAGAGTTCTGGAGGAGCAGTCAGTACGATGAGCTTCGATGAGTGTGATGGTGGGTGAGGCTGAAGAAGCTTACCTTGCGATGGGCGGCGCCTGCCAGTACGCGTCAAGTACGTCCGACATATTATCTCAATAACCAAGCGCAGAAGGAAACAAGAAGCAGGCTGGTGTAGAGATGTTGGTGATGGAGGGGGAGCGTAGCAAGAGCAAAAGCGAGGCAGGAAGATGCAATTGGCAAGTCGCCCTCTTTTTTATCTGCAGGTTGGTGCGGAAAGACGAGAGCCAATGAGGAGCACCAGGCTGCGACGCTGAGGTGGTTCACGATTTGTGAACCGTGTCCTCTGCTGGAGGGAAAATTATTAAGCTGACAGCAGGACTGAACGCCTCGCAACCTCGCCTTTTGAACACTTTTTCTGCCGCCAAGTCCCACTATGCTACGGGGCCCTTGAGCGGTGTAAGACACCTGAGGAAAGCGCAGAACACTCCGGTCAGGGACGACAGCGAGCGAATTGGGAATGACAGTCGAGTCGCGCTGATTGGCCAATGCCCCACATCAGTCGACCCCGCCACTGAAGACCGCTGACGCGAAGCTGGGAGTGGGAGCTCCGACTGGCGGCGGGTGTGGGTGGTTAGTCACTCGAGAAAATAGTCTTGAAATATTCTTTACGAAATATTCTCAGCGTACTAACATAACAGACGACTACGCGGCCCTTCTTTCGATACTTACCACATTCCTTTACGATCGCACAGTCACCAGTACATACAACAGCCATGTCGTCAACCACCCACGCCCCGAGATGGGCCGCCCTCGCCCGCGACACCAACGAGACCAAGATCCAGCTCGCCATCAACCTCGACGGCGGCGCATTCCCCCCGGAAACCGACTCGCGCCTCACCGCGGCCCTCGGTGAAGGCCACGCCTCGCAGTCCAGCAAGTCGCAAACAATCAGCGTCAACACCGGCATCGGTTTCCTCGACCACATGCTGCACGCCCTCTCCAAGCACGCCGGCTGGTCCCTCGCCCTCAACTGCAAAGGCGACCTCCACAGTCCGTCCTTCCCACGTCCCCATAAACACACAATTGTACAGCAGCACGCCCACTTACACTGACGTGACCACCAGTCGACGACCACCACACCGCCGAAGACGTCTGCATAGCCCTCGGCTACGCCTTTGCCGACGCCCTCGGCAGCATGGCCGGCCTCGCCCGCTTCGGCTACGCCTACGCGCCCCTCGACGAGGCCCTCTCCCGCGCCGTCATCGACCTCTCCAACCGCCCCTACAGCGTCGTCGACCTCGGCCTCAAGAGGGAAAAGATTGGCGACCTCAGCTGCGAGATGATCCCCCACTGCCTCCAGAGCTTCGCCCAGGGCGCCCGCGTCACCCTCCACGTCGACTGCCTGCGCGGCGAGAACGACCACCACCGCGCCGAGAGCGCCTTCAAGGCCCTGGCCGTCGCCGTCAAGATGGCCACGAGCCGCGTCGCCGGCAAGGAGGGCGAGGTTCCCAGCACCAAGGGCACTCTGAGCGCCTAAGCTCGGCCGACGACGGAAAAATTCATGATATAAACGATCTAGTTAACAAAAGTAAAATCAACGGGAATGTGCGGTTAGGATGTTTGTCGGTCTTTTATTATAGACGTCTCCGACATGTTATGATACCCCCCCAAACACCATGCTATCCTTTGTGCCAAAACATTACTAGTAATCACTGTGCCTGAATCCTGTCTTCTCACAAAACTCCACAAAACAAAAACAATAGGGACGAGGACATAACCGCCCGTGTGTAGTTTTCCGTCATGAGCACGTGGTCGACTCAAGGTCGCATGTTCTCCTTGTTCCTGTCCAAGTCGCGCCGCTTCTCCGCCTTCCTCTGCTCAATGCGTGCTATCGCTGCTGCGCGTCGCTCTGGTGGGATGGTGCTTTTGGACGTGTTTGCTGCCAACATGGTGCTAGCCTCGGGGTCGGGCATGCCCAGTCGAGCGAAACGGTCTTGCAGCAGGTCTATGGGAGGATTATTCTCCTTGCTGTTGCTCGTGGTGGTGGTGGTGGTGGTGAATCTGTGTCTCGGTGCTGGTGTGGTTCCGGTGGGAATCTCGCTGGAGCTGACTATTCGATCGTTGAGGTCTGCACCGAGATATGCTCTGTTGCGAGGCGACCTTGGGATGAACGGACGCCATCTAGGCTTGTCCAGGTTGATCTTGCTGGAAATAATCTCCGACTTGGGGCGGCCCATGGGTGGCTTAGCCAGGCCCTCGTTATCTGATGAATCAGAATCGGCATCTGCTTGATACTTCGCCCGAAGGTTGATGGGCTGCGACTTGGACTCGTTTAGTTTTCTACTGAGGGACTCGATTAGGTCGAGGCTTCGGCGGCCTGTTTCGTTCGACGTCTTGCGGTACTTGTCTGCCTTGCCCAAACGGCCGTCGTCTTCACCTCGTTGTCGCTTCTCCGGCTCCCGCTCGGGGAAGGAGTTCACGGACGCTTTGGGGTTGTGTCCGTTGGCTGATGCAGCCTTAAGCATCTTGACCTCCTTCTTCAGGTCGTTGATCTTGTCCGTGGCCTTTTCCAGAATGCGCCTCGTCTCGTCCTGCGTGGCCTCGGCGTCCAAACGGAAGGTCTCGAAATCGGCCTTGACCCGCCGCAGCTCTTCGTCCTTCTTGCGGTTCGCCTCTCGCAGTTCTCTCAACTCGTCCAATTCGGTACCAGACGCCGGCTTGCTCTGACCATAAGGCCGTTCACCGGCCAGCCGCTTGTTCTCTTCGGCCAACTTGTTCGCCCTTTGCTCGGCGAATTTGAGCTCCGACTTGAGCTTCTCAACCTCCTCTCGCAATTGACCATTCTCTCTAACCTGGGTCCTCGCTTTCCTCAGCTCACGCTGCGTCTCGAGAAGTGTCTTTTGTGTCCGTGGAGAGGCGGCCAGCCGCCTGCGTTTACTGCCGTCCTTGTCGTCCTCGTTACGACCCTCCAGCAGTGCCGCCAGCTCCTTGACTTGTGTCCTGTACTCCACAGCAACCGCAGTCTGCTTCGCGAGGTCCTTCATCAGCTGTGGGTTATCTCTGTCCTCTCCGCTGGCGCGCTTCGAAGCTATTTGCGCTGCCAAATCGGCAATCTTCTGCTCCATCTGCACAACCTTGTCCTGCTCTTCCTTGAGCTTCGCGTTCAAATCGATGGCCTCGGCGTCCTTCATCTTGGCGTACGACTTGGCTAGCTGCTTGTACTTGAGCAGTTTCTCCATCTCGGCTTTGGCGTCCCGATGGTACTGTTCAAACTCGGACTTCCAGTACTTTCCCGACCGCGAGTGAGGCTCGTTAAGATCAATCGTCACGTCGTGAGAGCATTGGTCATCTTCGGCCTCTTCCCATTCGTCTTCGACATCGTCTCCTCTCGACGATGGAGAACGTGTCTGCTGGGTTCCCCGGGAGCTCGACGATCCTTTGTTTCGACGAGCGTTCTCCATTGCCTCGGTCAACCGGGTACGCTTGCTAGCAGAGTCGCCCCCGTCAAAGCTGTCGGGAAATTTGCCGAGGCCTTCATCTGTTTCCTTCTCTTTGCCCTTCTTGTTGCCGCCCTTGTCCAGTACGTCGTGGCCGAAAGAGACGCGCTTTCGTCGAGATGTACCGGTTCCGGGCGTCAGGAGAATGCCCTGTGGCTGCTTTACTGGCGTCCGCGACTCGACGTCGGAGTCGTCTGGAGTTCTATGACGCGACATGCTGGCTGCGTTGTCGTCGCGATCGTCGTCAGGTCGGGCAGGGGTGCCAAAAATGGATCTCTTCAGTGCGCGGGCGGCGAAAACAGGCGCTGGCGTGTCTGGCTGGTCTAGTTGTGTCGTATCGTCTACACCGACGTCAATCGAGCTGAATAAAAGTGGTACGAGGCGGTTGTTGGTGTTTCTTACCCGCATTGGCTCTGTTTCCTCCTGACGCGCCGTCCAAACCTCGTCGAAGAACCCAGCCCAGCATCCTGGTGGGTGGGTGGGTTTGTTTTACTGTTGAGAAAAGGTCGGTAATGCGCCGGGGAGATGGAATCGCGCGGGGATCGGGCGTGTTCAAAGTGGCGCGAAGAGCGTTTGAGGTTATTGCATCGCATGCACTTCGTATGCGGGCCGGGTCTTAATTACGTGGTAAGTGGTGATCTGAGCGCGATGAACAAGTGCAGAAGACGTGGTTCCATAACGTTGAAATTCCCCTTGTTTACTTTGTTACCGCAAGTAGACGGCGCGTCCGTGGTTCGTCCGCCAGCTCCACACAGTCTTGTGTACAGTGTTGGCGAGTGCTGCTTAGGTACCACAGCATCGCCATTTGCCCCTCGTTGTTGTATTTTTTATTTTTTTTGGGTAGCCAGAAGGAAGGCCTGTCGTGGCCCACTGAATGGACCACTGAAGCCAGGGGCGTCATCAGTGAGGGGCGCCAACTGTCACCCGAAACCCCCACTTGATCTGCACCCAAGGAGGCATACTGTGACAGCGCATCAGGCGACCTGCCTTGCCTGAGTGGCTTTCAACTGCCCGGCTGAATTACATAGACGTAGGTACCTGAGATACGTAGATTTCGGTTGCCTCTTTTCACGTCACCTAAAGAATACACCAACCTGAGACCCATTAACACCGTCCTCGAGCTGAGCAGCATGGCTTTCCTGTGAAAACTGTCACGGCTTACGCTGTGATAGTTTCTCCAGGTCTTTCTCGTCACTACGATATGGCGTCGAAAGCATCCGGGACGTGGAAAAAGTCCGCCAACCTACCGCATAGAAACCAAGATGACTCAAGCTTTCCTGGTCTCAAGCCAAAGAGCACCGAAGCCACCAGCAAGACTGAATATGAGGAGCTGCAGCAAAACGAACTTATTGTCCTGGCGGCCATGTACCCCGATGATTTCGTGAAACATGCAGATACGCAGAATGCTTGGAAGGTATCACGCCCGTCACTTGCAGTTCTTCCACAGGTGTCAAAGCAAGGCTGACGCAGGTGCAGAAATCAGAGCCCGCATTCGACATTCGCATCCGGGCTTCTTCTGATGACGAGTTTGCAATCACTCTGGGAGTGGTCATGACCGCCACCTATCCCAAGAGCCCCCCACTTTTGACTTTGAAGGACACCGGCGACCTTCGTGATGTTGTCCTTTTTAAGCTGCAAAAGTTCATCGAGATCCAGCCCAAGGTGTTCGCTGCCGAGGAGCAGGAGATGATGGATCGCATCGTCGAAGGGCTCAGAGACATCCTGGAAGATGCTGCGCAAGCCAAGGCTAAGGGTCGTGAGTTGCCTTCACTGGAAGAAGAAAGGGCGATACACGAAGCGCTAGTCGCCCAACTGGCCCAGCAACAGAAAGAAGAGGATGAGCGCAAGAAGGCCGAGGAAAGTAAAGAGGAGGAGAGAGTCCTCGGCGGCTTGCTGCAAGTCGAACTGAAGCGACAGAAGGAAAAAGCCAAAGAGTCTCGTAAAAAGAATCGTCCCAACGGACTGCATTCGTTCGATTCCTTCGACGGCCATGACGGTACCGAAAATGGTCGCATCGTTTTCGACCGACCCTGCCAGACGACAGACAAGACTGGAAACATCATCTCGTTCCAGGCCGTCTTCGGCAAGTCTGAAGTAGCCAGAGGTCCTGTTTCTACCGTATTTTCCGTCTGGCCAATCGTCGGAGGTGGCCAGGACTGTCCCAACCTGGCGCTTAAAGAAACCAAGCTTCGCTCTTCCGCAAAAGATGGCGCCCTCTTCAAGAAGCAGGTTCAGACACTCGAAGGCCAGTTAGAGATTCTGAAACAAGTCCGTCATCGCAATATTCTCGAAGTCTTGGATTTCCGGGTCGAGCGCGAGAAGAGCATCACAGAGAAGGCAGCTGCAAATCTGTGGACTGTGAGCATCCTTACGCCCAGCGCCGAAAAGGGCTCTCTGGCCGAACTGCTTGACCTCGCCGGGACTCTAGACACGCACAAAGTTCGTGCCTGGACGAGAGACCTCTTGGATGCCTTGAATTTCCTCCACAACAAGTCCTTAGTTCACCAGGATATCCACCCAGGCAATGTCTTGCTTTTCAGGGAGCAGACTGGAGAAATCGTACCAAAGCTTTCTGACGTCGGCTATCAACGAGACTTGCATAGTCTCTCGTCCCATGGCCATGCACCATCTGGGCTCAGCTCGGCCAAATCGGCATATTGGCTGCCGCCAGAGACTGCCGCCTCGTCAAAACCGCATTACAATGCCAAAACAGACTTGTGGGAGTTTGGCATCGTGTTCTTGCAGATGATCTTCGGTCTCGATGTACCGCAGAAGTACCACAAGCCATCCTCTGTTCCGGAATCAATGTCTCTATCAAAGCCGTTGCAGGAACTGGTTACCAGGTTCTTCAAGCCGGACCCCAAGAAACGTCCTCGTGCTTTCGAGCTTGGCTCCAGCGAGTTTCTGGCCACAGACGCGCCTGTACTTGTTGAAGAAGAATCCGCCATTATGTCGAACTATCACACACCAAATACGTTGTCTCCAATGCCACCGCGACTCAGGCGAGAGTCGACAAATAGGGGAATTACTTCGTCGAGATACCGGGAGGACTTTGATGAGGAGGGACGTTTGGGCAAGGGAGGCTTCGGCGAGGTTGTCAAGGCGAGAAAGAAGCTGGATGGGCAGATCTATGCCATCAAAAAGATCAGCCAGCGCTCGCAGGCTAGTCTGACGGAGATATTGAAGGAAGTCCGCCTGCTTTCGCAGCTCAGTCATCCAGCTGTCGTCCGATACTACAACACCTGGGTCGAAGAGATTGCAGACCAGTCGGATACTGAAGGAGAGACATCCACGGAAGACATGACTGAGGATTCCCGGGATACCATTTCTCAGGACCCAGCCATTCACTTCGCTACGAGCACTGGAGGTCTAGACTTCATGTCCTCCAGCGGGTACCCGCAAGTCGAGTTTGGCTACGACGATTCGGATGCTGTGGATGATTCGGATGAAGACGACGAAGATGATGACGATGACTCGGATGAGGAAAGCGGTTCAGATGACGACGACAGCCATAGGCCCTTGGTACATGTTCCCAAACATGCAAGGGCCCGATCACAGAGGCCATTCAGGACTGTGCTCTACATCTCCATGGAATACTGTGAGAAACGGGTACGTTGATCGTCTGCGGCCACGTCGACTACTTGCTAACAGCAGAGCAGACGCTCCGTGACTTGATAACACGCAAGCTTCACCAAAACACGCCCGATATCTGGCGCCTATTCCGACAGGTACTCGAAGGTCTTGCCCATATCCATGGCCTAAGCATCGTTCATCGAGACCTGAAACCTGAAAATATCTTCATTGCTCATAGCAGCGACGGAACTGATAACGTAAAAATTGGAGATTTCGGCCTGGCCACCAGCGGGCAATTCGCAGTCGACAAGGGCCTCCCAAACGCCATGGAAGCAGACGACATCACCAGAAGCATTGGGACCACTTTCTACGCAGCACCCGAGGTGCGCTCTGCGTCACACGGAATGTACAGTTCCAAAGTTGATGTAGGTATTCGGCCTGCAGACTCCCATCACGCATAATTGACCCAGTGCAGATGTACTCCTTGGGTATCATATTCTTCGAAATGTGCTATCCTCCCATGTTGGGCATGCAGAGAGCTATAGTCATTGAGCAGCTGCGGCGTACCAGCCCACTCCTCCCGGCCGACTTCAAGCCGGCGGAGAAAACACAGACAGACATCATATTTTCATTGCTAACGCATGACCCAAAGGATCGTCCCTCTAGTGCGGAGTTGCTTCAGAGTGGAAAGCTGCCAGTTCAGATGGAGAGTGAGACTATCCGTCGCACTTTGGCTGGCCTGGCAGATCCAAGCTCTCCATACTACCAAAAGATGCTCTCGACATTGTTTGCACGTCCTGTGGAGCAGGCCAAGGACTACGCTTGGGACATGAATGAGGGTCAACCCACGCAATTGGATCTCCTGAACCAGAGCATCGTCAAAGAGACTTTGGTATCCATCTTTCGCCGACATGGTGCCTTGGAATCTCAACGCAGCTGTCTATACCCGCGCTCGACACACTACACTGATCAAAACTCCGTCAAACTGTTGGACTCGAACGGAACTGTGTTGCAACTACCGTTCGACCTTACAATGGGACACGCAAGGATGCTGGCCAAGGCCAGCAGAACACCCAGCGTCCAGAAAACGTTCATTTTTGGTAACATTTTCCGGGACAAGGGAGACACCGGGCAGCCGCTGATGCTCGGTGAGGTCGACTTCGATATCGTCACCACCAACACCCTGGATCTCGCGCTTAAGGAGGCGGAGGTGCTGAAGGTTCTGGATGAGATCATCACCACATTCCCATCGCTGTCGTCGAGCCAGATGTGCTTTCATCTGGGACACTCAGATCTGCTACAACTCATCTTTGACCACTGCCGCGTTGAGCCTGGATCCCGAAGAGCTGCTGCCGACGTGCTCAGCAAGCTCAATATTCATGGCAACTCGTGGCCGAAGATCAGAACCGAGCTACGGGCCCCTGTTGTCGGTATATCTGCAACTAGTGTTGACGAGCTACAACGGTTTGACTTTCGAGGTGCGTTGCTGTCTGCGTCAACCTAAAATCCACTTTCCCAAGGGCTAACCTCAAAAGACACGCCATCCAAGGCTTTTTCAAAGTTGAAATCGATCTTCGAAGGCACCGACATGTATCGCCGGGCCGCTTCGACTCTGGCACACTTGAGAGAGGTTTCGGAATACGCCAAACGCCTCGGCGTAGCCAGCAAAATTTACATCAACCCTCTCAACAGCTTGAAGGAAAGTTTCTACGTCGGCGGCATTCTTTTCTCATGCCTCTACGACAAGAAGGTTAAAGATGTCTTTGCAGCTGGTGGTCGTTACGACAGCCTTATTAGGGAGAACCGTCCGAGGACAGGAAGCCACTACGAAGAGCGCCATGCTGTGGGCTTTAATCTCTCTTGGGAGAAGCTCTCGAGGGTGCCCAAATCTAGCGGAAAGGCGTTCTTGAAGAAGGCGGAAGAAGAAAGCCACAGCATCTTCAATAATACACGCAGGGTAGGTACGGTCAGGAACTTCCAACAATCTTTCACTGACACAATCACCAGTGCGACGCCCTCGTGGCCAGTTTCGACCCGGCCATTCTGCGATCGAAGGGAATGGAGCTCCTGCAGACTCTCTGGCTCCACAACATCAGCGCCGAACTGGCCAGAGACGCTCGGTCCCCTGACGATCTCCTCGCACGGAATCGTGATGAGGGCTATTCGTGGATCATCGTCATCAAGCAAGACGGAATCGTCAAAGTCAAGACCATGGATAAAAAGGACGTGCTCGACGTTGACCTCCCGGTGTCGCAGCTCATCTCCTGGCTCCGCGCCGACATCCGCGAGCGAGATTCCAAAGCGGTGCTGAAGATGCGAGGCACGCAGCAAGCGGAATCGAGCGCCGCGGCGGAGATACACAAGGAGCAGGTCGTGTCTGTCATTACTGCGCAGACGAAAAGCAAAAAGTTCAACCGGAAAACAGTCGTCGAGCAAGCTCAGGCCAGCGCGGGTAATCTGGTGCGGTCCTTCTTGGCCGGCCCGATATTGGCCATCGAGACGACGGACCAGGTTATGGATCTCATCCGGGAGACGTGCCTTTCCGACGGAGAGAGTTGGCGAAAAGTCGAGCACAGAGTCACGACGGCCGAGAAGAAGTACGTGCGAGAGATACACGAGACGTTGCAGGAGTGGAGATGGGCCTGGGAGAAGGAGAAGAAGACTCTCAGTCGGCATTCCTTCTTGTACAATTTCAGGACGGGGACCTGTATCTACTACGATCTGGGTGACTGAGTTGGCGGATGTTGGATGGATTGATGCTTGTGTTTGCCAGATGACGAATGAACATACTCGAGTGCAACTGTAGTGCGTTAATTATTGGGATACGGCAAAAAAGGTGTAAATTACGCCACAAATCTTGCGAAATGATCGTGATATTATCGTGAGTTTCGCGCACGCAAACACGACATATCGCTGCCCCAGCGCTGCAGACCAGATACGCAGGGGTCAGGGAGTGGTACCAAACGAGTGGCCATGGGTGCCATGTGTTTGCACGGCCTCGTCGCAAAGCCACGATCGAGTCCTGCGGGTGGCTACAGTAAGCGACAATTCCAGATCAAGAGCGTGGTGGTTGTTCCGTTCCAGCGCATTGTTGTCTGTCGTACATCATTCCTCTCGATGCTTGTTTTCTCCCAGAAGCGAACCAGGTCCCAGTCAGGTACCGCGAGACTGATCGGCGGTTGGATTTGCATTCAGACGCTGTTGAGTGACGCTTGTAGTTGCCGCTGCAGGGAATACTCTTCGAGACTGCTGGAGAGCATACTTTGTAGGCGTGGAGACTGAACCCGTCGACGTGGATAGCCTGCAGGCTTGTGATGGTGAGGCCATCAAGGTGGCACCAATATTCGCGATACATCGATCGGAAAGCTTCAGCAGAACCAACGAACGCTGGCGGTACGTATGGTACATTACTGACACCTCGACGGATCCAGATTTTTCGTTGTCAAAAGTCTCAAAGGCACGGACGGTTTCGACAAGTGTGACGGACAAAGAGGTGCCTGACCATCTTATCCGGACCGGTCGAGAGTCTAGCCCTTTTCAGAGTTCCATGGGGTTCGAAGCCGAAGATTGGAAGGGTCGTGTAAGCAGGGAAGATCTCATTTTCTGCGTACATTACGTGGGCTGGACCGGGGCCGTCGTTAGTGCGAGTGTAAGTCGGTATTGAGTGGCGTCAAGCCGAGGGTGAGGTGACTTAATCAAGTGCTTGCTTAGTTGCTCTGCGTCGTCAATGGTTCTGCGCTGCGAGCCAAGGGTCTCCCCCCGATGAACGGAGACAGCGAGCGCAGGCCACGGATCCGAGACACTGCGTGACCACCCCTTGAGGTGACGGTGCATTTTCCAGGAGAAGAACAGGATTAGGAATAAGGGAGCTGGCGGGTCCGAAGAAGAGTCAAGTCGCTGTGCCCTGGTCCGTAGCATACCGTAGCCATGGCGTGCAAGACGAGTGCGGTTTTACCCTGGCTGACGGTATCTTGCGCGCGGATAGACGTAAAGCCTGAGTGAACATCTTCCAAGGCGTTGACGATATTTTCCCACGCTTCTTCCTTCACACACTCGGTGCAGAATCCTTCCACCCTAACTTCTGCCGACTGTACACTTCTTTATTCGACAACTCAACTCCTCGCCCTCGCGTTATCGCGTATCCCAAGACCAGCGTCTTACATCCACCTCGGCCTCGACTTCTTCGGTCCTTCTCTTCACGACCAACATCTTCCGGTCCTCCCCATATCTGCCTTTGCCTATCTAACGGAGCATTTTCCTTTCCGAATACTCGTCTCCTCACCCTCGCGTCATCGTGTGTTCCAAGGCCTGCGAGGTACGTCTACTTTTACCTCGAAAATACTGCCTGCTTCTCCCTCCTTACACTACCAACATCTTCCATTCCGCCACCACTCTTCAGATTTGACTTCTTTCAACACGCCGCCACAGTCCCCTGCCCATCGCACTTGCTTTCTCTGGAATATATACACTCTAGAAAAACCTTCACCACTCCCAACAGTTTTTTTCTTCTTTCTTATTCAAATTTTCTCACGCAACATTGCAGCTTCTTTCTTTGGAGTACCTACATACTGACTGGACAGTGACCTTCCTCTTGCACGGCAGTCGCGATCTATTTTCAGGCACCTCCACTTTGGTCCACATCCTCTATCTTATCGCTGTCGCCGCTCCGAGTCAGACCCCTACCAATTCGATCCAACCTACCTAACCCCTCCATCTCCGAACCATTTCAACTTTGGTTTTCTTCGACCGCGCCTTTTGGGAGTGTTCGTGGCACGACACACCTTTTTCCTTCGTATTTCAACAAGCGTGCCTCCGTCCTCGTGTTCCGAAGCCCTCTTCTACCACAATACTCGATCATCATCAGCAATTTACCTGTCTCAGTATCAACTCCTCCAACTACCCCACGCCGAACCCCTCCACGATCTACCATGGCGGCCCAGAAGCGTCTCATGATCGAGTTGCAGGCGCTGCAGAAGGAGAAGTGGGTTCACATTGACGTCGACGAGCGCAATGTATTGATGTGGCGAATCGGTCTCATGGTCGTCAACCCCGATAGCGTCTTCCATGGCGCGTACCTCAAGGTTCGTTGACTCTCTAGATCCATAGTCTCAGAGGCAAAACACATTGCTAACCTGTACATAGGCTGAGATGACCTTCCGGGCCGACTACCCTATACAGCCCCCGACCTTCCGATTCATCAACAGAAACCTCTACCACCCAAACATCTACTCCGATGGCAAGCTCTGTATCTCAATTCTCCACAACCCTGGTGAAGACGAGCAGTCTGGTGAGCAAGCCAGTGAGAGATGGTCTCCTTTGCAGGGTGTGGAGTCAGTTCTGCGATCAGTCCTCCTGCTGCTGGACAACCCAGAGATCGGCTCTCCTGCCAATGTTGATGCTGGTGTCCTCTACCGTGACAAGCGTGTAGACTACGACAACAAGGCTCGGGAGACTGCTGAAAGGTCCAAGAAGGACATGCCGCCTGATGTCAGATTCCCAACTACAGCAGAGCTGGAGCCTGTTCCGCAGAAGGTTGATGATAATGCTGCCTTCTGGCAGGAGTCAGATGAGGGAGACGACTTTGATTCAGGCAGCGACTTTGATATGGATGACGACGACAATGAGGATGATAATGAGGATGATGACCAAGTTGAGACTGAATATGAGACTTCCAAGAAGCCTTGAATTTGGGACCAGCTGCACTTTGATCCCAAGCATCGAGGAACAGACTGTGTACCTCTTCAGCTGCTAGTCTTCTCAGCTGGCAGTGGAAGTGCTTGGCTCGATTTTCTCTCAACTTGTCTACGTCTCACACGCATAATGGACGATGCATAGCGATGGCCATGGGCGTTCACTGGCTCCTTTCGGCGGCCTGGCTGGGCAGCCAAGGAGGGGTCTCATTTCTGGGTTGCGACATCCTTGGATTTCCATGGTGGAGGGTTTCTTTCTTATTTTCTTTGGCAGTGGGGACTAAAGCATTGCATTTCGGCCTGTCCCTCCTCAGTCTACTGGGCCAAGTTCTCTGGTGGCATGGGACAGACTCTCAAGGAAGATACACAGCAGCTGACAGCAGAAAGTCTGCCGTCTTCAAGGAGACGAAGCTGAAAACATGGACATAGAAATTCAGCGGCTCTACATGAACTGTTCTGCTTGTCCTGGTGGTGTGAGAATCCTTTTGACTGGACTGCATGTGCTGATCAAGTCCATTTGTCACATCTTGGAGGGGCTATTTGAACAGGCCTCTCTGGCAGGCATTTGGCAAAAAGTGACGCAATGTCGGACTTTGATATGTGACTGCCGAGTCCTAGTGCCCCTCGTCTACTCCCACGGTAAGGTGGCAGCAGGGTCAAGAGCTGACAGGGGGGTGTTGCAAAGAACCTGTATACTGTAAGTGCGCATAAGGCGGTTAGGGACTATGTCCACTAATCAATTAGCATATTGCTAAGCTGCCTTATACACCCCAGAGAGCATAGTCACAACTAGCTTTATTGTGTTTTGTCACTGGAAACTATAATTTCCCAGACAAGACAGGAGGAAGTAATATCTCTTGAGTGAGATAGCCTAATGGAACTGCTGACATAGATGTCATGTCTTATTGAAACCAATATTCAGTCATGGAGGAACTGAGAGATTCTGACTCTTCTCAATGACTGAGGGAAAATGTGGGGCCCTGGCAATGTCGAGGTCATGGCTTTGGCACTCACCACACCGGGCCCAGTCTCCAACTCCTCAGCTTGGGGTTTCTTCCACCTCACAAGCTGAGGAGCTCGAGCAAGGAGATTCAGTGAGACGAAAGAAGTCCTTGCAGCAGGCCTCCTTGGTCTTTCCTTCTACATCAATACTTTCTAGATTGCCACAGAACTTTCAGGTATCATCCTAGCTGGTTGCTTAGCATACATTTGCCGGTCAAGCCACGCTCCGTTTGAGCTTCCGTTCCGATCCCCTGGCTCTAGCTTCATGCGCCAGCCCTTCTACCTCTACCAGGCAACCCCTCGCCGGCCATGAGAAAGCACCGAATCATCCTCCACCACCGAACCTGATCGATCCTGTCGCTAGATCCGATATCTTCACCCCGAACCCCCAAGAACATCGGCACCATGGCGCGGGAACCGACCCCCGCGGACATCGCTCAGTTCTGCGAGTTCACTGGCCTGGATGCTGACCGAGATCGTACGCTGGTCGTCTCGGCATTAAAGGTTCGAGGGAGATCAGCCAGCATTCTGGAATTCTTCTAGCGATACCAGGGTGGCTAACATACGTTACAGAGCGGGCAGGAAATGGAACCACTCCTCATGGAATACTTCGACAATCCAGATTCGGTATGTTGCAGTGCGTTCTGCAGAGCAGGCTCCATATTGACGACGACAAAGTTCCGCAGCAAGCATACCTGGGACGACTCTGCGTTCGGTGCCGATCGTGATGGAGCTGGGAACAACGCTGGCATTGGTATGTTGGGCTCTGCCCGCCCACCCAGATGGACAGATGCTAAGAGTCGAACAGCATTCAACATCGACGCGTCGGACGACGCCGTCATTCAGGGTGTAACGCCGCCTCCAGACAGCTACTACGGGGCCTCTGCGGGCGCCCCTTCACGGCCGCCGTCGAGAGCAAACAACCGATCTCCGATGGGTAGGATGATGGACTGGACGGCCGGGACTGCTTCCGGTACTGCCCTCCGTGCCGTGGGTAGCGAAGGCTAACGATCAACAGCACCGAGCAATGCCGCCCAGGAAGAGGAAGACCTGCAGCGAGCCCTGCGAGAGTCTGCAGTTGAGTCTGGTTTCAAGCCGCAAGTAGCAGGCGTCACCGACCCTTCCACGACCGCGCAGCACTTTGGCCCAGCCAACCGGCCTGACTACGATCAGAACAGTTGGGCGATGGTGCCGACAGCCGCAGGCACCTCGCAGCCGACGTCGAGCGACATTCCGAGAGCATACCTGAGAAAGCGGGAGGAGGGCGCACCCGCCTTTCTCGTGCAGCAACCGAACGCACGGAATAGTGAACACCGGCTGGGATCCATACTGACGATTTTGCACAATATACCGGCAGCTCGTAACCTTCTTCTTTCGACCGGCGAACCCGCTGCCAGCTACGGACACAATAGCGAGTGGTGGAAGGGCCAGCCCATCTACCCACCTCACGTCTTGGCAGCCATGCAGCAAGGGGAGCGTTCCGGAGAAGACGAAAACGACGCGAAACCGAACTTTCACGAAGAGATTCACCGCTTGATGGCTTTTCTAGACCACACAGAAAGAAGCTATGGCTCTGTCGAGACCTTTGCGGACTCGGTACCCAGGACGGAACTCAATCTGGAGCGGCAATTTTACGACACACTCAACAGCTCAACCCACCCCGATATCATGCAGCCCATGACGCACGTTGCTCTGTCGACGTCTGTGGGAGGTTCCGGGGAAGGCTCGGAAATCAGTCGATTCGCGTGTCTGAACTTTGAGTTGACGGACAGTCAGTACAGGCAAACAAAGTCGCTCTACGAGGCGTGGGACTGGCTCTTCTGGAACGACGCATTGCTGTGGCAGGAGGTAGCGCCAAACACCAGGATGGTTGTCTTGAAGGATATGGGTGATATCCTGACCATGGCCCTCGACGGCGATGGGCCTCCCGAGTCGATGGACGTGCCTGAAGTGTTCTATCCGGAGCGTTATCTTCATAGCCGCAAGGGGGAGGCCACCGTTATCCAGGAGCACCTTGCCTGGGTTCACAAAGGGCTCTACCAGGCCGAATCTTCAGAATACGAGTATACGAAATGGGTCCACCCCAAGACGAATAAGGTTTACGACAAACGAGAACTGCTGGAGAAGACGATCAAGGAGTTTGAGAGCCATGCCCGGTATCTCGATGGGCTGGGACGTTTCCGTGAACTTGAAAAAAGCGAGGACGAGGAGAAGCAGTACATCCGTTTGGAGGACGTTGCCTGTGTCTTGTCCGAGACCGAAGAAGGCCTGCGTCAAAACTCGGAGCAGGTTGTCGAGCGCTGCAAATGGCTGCTTGCCGATATTGAGCAAAAGATGGACAGTGAGTTAAAGTCTCCCAATTCCAGTGCAGCAGCTAACGTCGTCGAAGAGTTGAAGTGGGAGCGCGAGAGGCTTCACGAAAGACAGAGGTTCCTCAGTACGCTTCTGACCGATCCAAATAAACCTGGCCTGGAAACCCCATTCAGCGGCAAGGCGTATTCCTTGAGAGGGATCTCGACCCGCCGAGACGTCACATACACTTGCAGGAGACAGCAACCAGATCTCATCGTGTTGGGCGAGGCGCCCGCTAAAGTGGACCAATGGTGGCGGCTGTCGTACGAAGCAGGCGATGCGCAGCCTGCCAAGGCAGAGGTGGGAAACTCATCTGTTTGTTGCAATAACCGATTTCTGACATGTAGCAGAGAGTTTCGATTGAGCTGGTGATGCGGTCCATCTTCTTGGAGACCAAGAACCCAATCCTCGTCTACGCCACAGAAGACGCCCTCAACGCAACTCCGCTACCCCTGACGGATTCCTTGCAACGCTTCGTACTTGCTGAAAATAAGAATTTCCGGCAAGAGCTCAGTCAAGACAGCACTGACAAGGGTAGTAGTTATGGGGCTGCTCTCAATATGCTGCCAGAGTTGCCTGACGAGCGCAAGCAACGCTCGGGCAGCGTCGACTCGATGGACACAAACCGGGCCTCGATGGGCGCCAGCGACGTTGACTCTAGGTTTGGCGGCTTAAGCGAATCTGTCGCAAATTTCCTGGCCGACAACAGCTTTGGCGGCGGACATGGCACCAGGGACACAGAAATGATGGGATTCCCATCAATACGAGAGGCGTTCCAGCTGCCGAATAGTAGCACGGCTCCGGCCGTGTACCCAAGCGATACCCAGGAGACGGCCTGGGGCCACGACACAAAGTCGCCCATCCCCCGGGCAGATCTACACCCGGGTAGCCCTCTCGCTAACGGCGCTACGGACGTCAGTCGCACCGTCACACCGGACGCCGAGGAGCAGCCTAAGGGACCAGAGATGCAGGAGCGGAGCGGCAGCGGGGCTAACTCCCCGTTCATGGCCCGACACTTTGCTACGGCGAACGAGTCGAAATCCGAGGAACATGGCATCAAGGTGACAACAATGGACATTCCCGACGAGTGTTAGTAGCGCCAAGACTAGGGCGCCTGGTGAGACATGGGATAGGAACATGGCGGTGCAAAGATGGCACACAGCGAAAGCATTGCAGAAGCGGCCGTGGTACAGGACGCTTTCTCACCACTACATACATTTGTCTTGTGTACCTTACATGGCAGTAACATGAACCACAGATTCAATCAATTGTATGATACCCCTCTAAGTGCATTATAGCATGGTGCTACGTGGGTATGTGTACGCGCTTATGATGGGTAACGTAGTAGAAGATTCTCGAAGCTTCTAACTCACATATTGGGGAACGAAGCGATGATAGGGGTGAGCCGGCTTAGAGCGGCGCTTGGGCCATGGGCTGGCTGGACCTGACTCCGCCATTCCCGTCGGCAGAGGCCCCACCATTTTCGTCATTGTCTTCTGTCGCAGCACCTCTCTTCCCTGCCGTCGAATGTCAACTGCTGTTCATGGCCAGCAATCGCTCGGCGACACTGCAAACGTCGAAGCGCGTCTTCGTGGGTAGCGTGAAGTGTTGGGAAAACAGGCACTTAAACGTAGTCCACCTGCGCGCTCGCATTTTAAATGTCTCAGCAAATAAATTCCACACCCCATAAGCCGAACAACAGCGCTTCAGAGGAATGCCCTGCCAGCCTTCTGTGCACTTCCATCCAGCCAGGCCGGTGAGCTCACCCGATTCGACGCCCCGCCCAGCTTTTTGTCGCACGGGGATGGTGGTCATGGCTCTCCCTGTCTGAAGGACGCCGAACCTTCCACAATCACAGCCTGTTTCTTCGATTAAGTAGCGGCCAGGGGGCCTCTTCGACCACTTGCAGGTTTCGAGTCCCCAATCCTCCCCAGTTTAACTTGGCCTGAGACGGTTAGACCCTACGTAGTTGCTTCCCTACACATCTCTTTCCGCCTGCATACATACATATCGCACTGGGCGCCCGGTAGAATCGTTGCATCAGTCGACCCGTTTCTTCTATTCGAACCTCTTTTTGTTCTCTTCAATCATCGATCAAGTTTTTTGCTGTTTGCGTGTCACCCGCTCACACGACCCAAGGCTGAAGACATAAAGGCCACGATCAATCGCTCGTCGAAGTAAATTTAAACAAGCACACAGTACTTACTATAGCCGATTGACTAGTCTTACAACGACACACGACACACGATACTGTCCTGGCCATGGTCAAAGAAACCAAGCTCTACGATCAGTTGGGTGTGAAGCCCACTGCGTCTCAGGAAGAAATAAAGAAGGGCTATCGGTAAGTTGCTGCAGCTTTTACCCAGTACTACGTACATTTGGGCTGGCGCTGCCCAATCGGCCTAATCACGGTGACCTCATACCGCGAGACTAACCACATGAGCGTACAGCAAAGCTGCTCTGAAGTGGCACCCCGACAAGAACAAGGACAACCCGGATGCGGCCGAAAAGTTCAAGGAGTGCTCTCAAGCCTACGAGATCCTCTCCGACCCCGAAAAGCGCAAGACCTACGATGAGTACGGCCTCGAGTTCCTCCTTCGCGGCGGCGGCGCGCCTCCCCCAGATGCAGGTGGCGCGAACCCCTTCGCTGCGGGCGGCATGCCTAGCGGCTTCAATTTTGGAGGCATGCCCAGTGGCGGAGGTGGTGGTGGTGGTGGTGGACGCTCGTTCCATTTCAGCACCGGCGGCGACGGCAGCGGATTCCGCTTCAGTTCCGCCGACGACATCTTTGCCGAGTTCATGCGCTCCGGCGCAGCTGGAGGCATGGGAGCAAGCATGGGCAGCGGAGGAGGAGGCATGGGAGCAAGCATGGGCGGCGGAGGAGCAGGAGGCGACGACTTTGCGGACATGTTCTCGTCGTTTAGTGGCGGCGGCATGCCGCGATCGGCTGGCGGCAGGTCGTCACGCATGCGTGCTCAAAGCGGTTTCAACGACTCACCCAGGCCCAGAGAGGCGACGCCCGAGGTCACGACGGTGGAGCGGCCGCTCCCGCTCACGCTGGAGGAGCTGTTCCGCGGCGTGACGAAGAAGATGAAGATCAAGCGCAAGACATTCGACGACACCGGGAAGCGGACCACGACGGACCAGGTGCTTGAAGTGCCTATCAAGCCCGGTCTGAAGAAGGGTAGCAAGATCAAGTTTAAGGGCGTTGGAGATCAGGAGGAGGGCGGTCAGCAGGACCTGCACTTCATCTTGGAGGAGGTGAGCACACTCCCAAAGTCATCCAGCAAGCATAGATGACTGACATGACGCAGAAACCGCACCCGCTCTTCGTTCGCGAGGACAACGACTTGGTCCACGCCGTCGAACTCGACCTCAAAGAAGCCCTGACGGGCTGGAAGCGCACCGTCACTACGATTGACGGCAAGCAACTCAACATTGAAAAGAACGGCCCCACGCAGCCTGGAAGCTTGGACAAGTACCCCGGACTCGGCATGCCCATCTCCAAGAAGCCCGGCACAAGGGGCGACTTTGTCATTAAGTACAATGTCAAATTCCCGTCGAGCTTGACTGTGGCACAGAAGCAAAAGTTGAGGGAAATTCTGTGAGCGCGTACATTCAGGTACAGAGATTAGCGATGGCGCGCCATGTCGGCCGCGGAGAGACGAGTGTCTGCAGCTCGAAGACGACGAAATGTCAATTCATGATCAGGTGTTGGGCGTCAAATGGGAATCAGTATTTGGCTGCGGGGTGGCCTTTTGAGCATGCGGTTACCACGCGTACGCTATTACGACGCGACGTAGCACAGAGGGCCTACGGACGAGGACATAGACTGTCAGTAATCAAGTATAACGATTTTGATACCACCACGCGTGTTATCTTGTGCTTCATGCTCCTGTTCGAATGTTGATGTGTAACATGTAGGCTCGTCACAGCAATCCCGTGGTTCCACGATGGAGCTGAGCAGCACGCCGGACAATAGACTCCGAAAAGTGTATTTCTACGAATCGTGAAAACGCACCGGTCATCATCCGACGTCGTTCACCAAAGGCCCATCAAAGTGTCAACCGCGCACTCGAGGACCTAATTACATCCCGGACCTCCCCGCGACTGATGCAGCCGGGATGACCCCTCCATCTCGGCCGACGGACCGTCAATGTGGAAGAGAAGAGTTCACGGTGGAGCAGCTCCTTGTCTGTACTGTGTTCTACTACGTACTACGTATCGTAGACTACATGGGCTGGAACTGTGTATAGAGAATGCAGGAAAGTGGTTTGAGTGCTTGACTGCAGGTGAAGAGGGACATTACAGTCTGTATCACGCGCAGATTGTACACTGGCATGCGGGAGCGGGGAGAGTCCAACTGGAGAGCGCGGGTTCGGCACGTTGCAAACGCTTGCGAATGGCATGTGTGTGTGGGTGTATCCTCCCCGCGTTCCCCGGTTCGGTGGAATTGGCCCTGCTCGGAGCTTTGCGGCGCGAGCGGGAGCGACACCAAGAGGAAAGGATGCTTTGCGCATCGCGTAATGGGCTGATTTGCAAGAGGTTGTGATGGTGGATTGGGTGGTGGTGTTGCCGAGGATGAATGGCTACATGACCTTCTCCATCAATTGTGTGCGGATAAGCAGTGGCACTCAAAGCCTACCTAGCTACCGTTGCCTTGAGGATTCCCAGCAGGGGCGGTACAATAATGTAAATAACCGCGGGCGTGAATCATCCGTCTCTTTGCAGATGAGAGCGACGTAGCTACTTCTCCCGAAGATGTGCCACAGGGCCCGCGGGGGGAGTGTTGGCGAGCCCAGCTCAGGCCCCCGCGACTATGACGACACTTCACATGGCGGGCGCGCGGGTGTTGGAGGGGTTACGTGCTGAGGTCGTCTGAGGTAGGAGAGGTCGGGTACCTTGGCCCATGGGAGGAGGGGTAACTCGAGGCCGGGGTGGGTGGGTGGTACCTTGTGCCTGCTGGTACTCCGTCTCATGGCATAGCATTGCACGGCAAGCAGAGCTCGGGGGAGCTGCTCTGTTGGTGCCAGCGGATTTGTGTTACGATTGGAGAGGAGAAGAGGTTACCGCCGTTGGGTGAGCCTCGTGTATGTGGTCTGTTTTGGGTTTTGGGTTCCTTTATTTAAGTAGCTGGATAGCAATGCGCTTCCCCTCGTCAGCTGTGGTCTGACATTCCTCCCGGTAGCAAGAACAAGAACGTCACTTCTTCGTCTACACAGCGTCTATTTTCCACCTCGACCTCTCGGCTTTCCAGTTCATAACCTCGTAGATTACTACAGCCCTACAAGACTTCAATTCTTCAACGTAGATCCATTAGATTACCGCCAACATGCCTCGGGTAAGCTCCCCCTCACTCACGCGGGGCATTGACTGCACACCACACGGCACAACCTAACACCCCACCCGCAGATCACGACGCTCCTGTTCGACTGCGACAACACCCTCGTCCTTTCCGAGGAGCTCGCCTTCGAGGCCTGCGCCGACCTCATCAACGAGATCTGCGAGGGCCGCTCCATCGACCAGCGCTTCACGGGCGAGTCCCTCATCACCGAGTTCGTCGGCCAAAACTTCCGCGGCATGATGCTCGGCCTCTCCAAGCGTTACGGCTTCGAAATCCCGGCCGACGAGCTCGAGTCCTACGTCCGCCGCGAGGAGGACGCCGTCATCGCCAAGCTCAAGGCCGCCCTGCGACCCTGCCCCGGCGTCGACGACCAGCTCGAGACTCTCCAAAAGGAGGGCAAGTACACCCTCTCCGTCGTCTCGTCGTCGGCGAAGCGCCGCGTGTGGGCGTCTGTCGTCAAGGTCGGCCAGGACAAGTACTTCAAGGAGGACGTCGTATTCAGCGCCGCGACGTCGCTGCCGAAGCCCACGAGCAAGCCCGACCCGGCCGTTTATCTCTACGCCATGGAGAAGCTCGGCAAAAAGGCCGACGAGTGCGTCGCCATCGAGGACAGCAAGAGCGGCACGCTCAGCGGTACTCGCGCGGGTATCAAGGTGATTGGCTACGTGGGGCCGTACGCCGATGACAAGAAGGCCGAGATGGAAAAGGTGCTGCGCGACGCTGGCGCCGTGGTCATCATGCAGGACTGGAGCGAGTTCCCCGACGTGCTGGCCAAGATTGAGAGCGGGAGCGTCTGACTAGCCGGGGGGAAGCCGGCGCCTTCGCTGTGAGGTGTTGAGGTGTTGTAATGCTGTAGTCAACAAAACAAGAACCTGATTCTGAAGTTCAAGTGGTGAAATTTCATCGCCGGTCCATGAGGAAGCTGTTGACGCTCTGCAGCGTCGCTCTGCTTGCGTTTGCCTCCGGGCACGCAGTCATGATGGTGCCCAGTTTGACGCGGATCATGTCTTTGTTGAAGAACGTGCTCGGAGTCGCGACTCGAAACTTGCCCTCCTTATCGAAACACCAGCAGTACGCCGCCAGCGCCGCGCCGATGGATAGATCCTTGCCCGTCTCGCACGCAAACACCACCTCCCCCTCGGGGTGCGCTTCCCAAAACCTTGCCACAAAGGCGCAAATGTCGGGTAGGGCCTGGCGCAGGTTTCGGCTCGCGACCTTGTGCTTCCCGAGACCGACCTCCATGCGCGTCGGGGACTTGACCCACGTCTCCCGCTGCGTCACGTCTTGCGTGAGTGCGACGCTGCAGGTGCCCCCCGCCGCCGCCGCCGCCTCGTCGAGTGGGAGAGTCGTGACGAGAATGCGCGGCGCGACCTGTTTCGGGGGCGTACCGCTGCCCGCCGCGTGTTGTTGATGTTTGCGTTCCGCGACGAGGGAGGCGACGAGATCCGGGAGGTCCGCCTCGGGGCACGAGAGCAGGCGGACCGCGTGGGACCAGAATATCTCGGCGGTGAGCCCGAGGGCCCAGTTCTCCGTGTCGTCGCCGGCGCCCTGGATGTACCCCGCCTCGCTGAGTTCGGTGCCGGCCACGCGGCGGGACGAGGTGCAGCAGATGACGGGGTGGTGGGACTCGAAGACGACGTCGACGGGGGAGAGGGTCGTGTCCTGGGTGACCCAGAAGGGACGCAGGGGTCTGGAGAGGTGCGCGCGGAGGGAGGGGAGGTCCAGGTTGAGGGCCTTGAGGGAGGTTAGGAACGAGGGGAGGAGGGCCGCGATCTGGGAGTGCTCCGAGGGGGAGACGACGTTTGGCGGGGTGTGGAGGGTAGATGAGTTGGGGTCGTCTGGGAAGAGGGCCATGTTTACGACGGTGCACCAGACTGGGATGGTTTTGCTGAGGGCATCCGGCATTCCTGGGCTTGTTAGTGGGTGATTCTGAGAGGTGGTGGTGAGTGGCTTACTTTTGCCTCGGCGGGTAGAGTCCACGATGATGCATCTGTAGATCTTGGTCAATGTCTGGGAATATCATACACCTCGAAGACGTCTTATAGAGACAAACAACATCTCGGACATACCCGTCGTGCTTCCCAATAACCTCCAGCAGATGCAAATTCAACCGCCGCGTACTAAACTTCCAGGCATTGGTGTGGCCGTCGGTGCTCTTGAAGTAGGCGCTCGCGGCCTTCTCCTCAGGGCGGACGTACCAGCTCCCGCATCGCTCGTTGGCGACGAGCGGACGGCCGTAGCATGCGGCCACTTCCTTGACGAAGTCGGCGTCGTGCTGGCAGGACCGCAGCCTGTTGGCGACGGACAGGTTGGAGCGCTTCAGATCCGTCAGGATGTGCGAAAAGTTGTGGTTCGCGGCGGTGGGAAATATGATTTCCGAGAGACCGGGTGCCGTTGCTTGAGCCATGGCGTTAAGTGACGGCAGGGGTCGAGATGCTTGTAAGAGAAATGAGGTTTAGATTGGCCTCTGGTGAGGCATCATGGAAATTTCCTGTAACCTGGTACAGTCGTGATATTTGTTCGCACTGTATGCTGTGGGCGGCAATGCGCCCTTGTACAGTGACAATAGCACTGTATGCTCACCACATCGAAGTCAAGTGACCCTTCCGGCTTTGTCCATCACGATAGAATCATTTTTGCATCGGAAATTTTCGACGCTTGGCGCCATCGAGTCCTAGGGGTCAATCAAGCCTCCAAAGGGAACACTAGCTGCACAGCACCAAAGATGGTCTCAGACATTTGGGAAGCCCAGGTCTGTGCTGAATTCCACATTCCACGCGCTTCAGCCGCAGGCTAGGGCGACGACTGGCACATACTTCAGATGCCGTCCAAAGACTAAATAAAGGCCTCTGCCAGAATAGCACCTCTAATGTGGTAGACGGTATTAATCGGGAATGCCGGCTTGCCCTTTTTTTTTCTTGTCTCTTGTTCCTCGCGTATCTACAACCGATGAGTCCGACGCAGATTGATACGCGCAAGCAAAGGTGGCTATGTAGGTACGGCCAAGCGGCCCAACGTCGCTCAGAGTCACCCGGGTGCACTCTGCAATATGGAGCAGGCCGCGTATGGAGACGTCTTTGTCGGCTGCGGGCAGCGGAAGGAGTTGGGCGGCGAGACTTACGCCATTGTATCCACTGCCGGGTACTATTTCTGCGCAAGAAACGTCTCGGCGCGCCCAATCGCTGCCATTCACGAGCTGCCGATGTGTAATGTGCAATTCTGCAATCCAGGTTTGCTGCGATGGACGCACCCTTGGGGTCCGTGCCGTAGGGCCGTCATTGTGGTGTCGGTCGAACGCGATGCATGGAAGGAGTCTCGTGCGAGACGACAGATAATGGCCAGCCAACGCCCACCGGACGGCATCGCTTTAGGGCTGGCTGGGTGTTCCGGGTTGCGACGACCGCCGAGCTCGTGTCTGCCGTCTGTCGACCAGCCAGCCGGGCACCAATGTCGCGCATTTGGAGTCGGTCTACGTAGTATTTGCTGACTGAGACGAGTGGAAGTGGGCTGGGTTGCCGTCCAAGAAACGGAGCCCCATTGTCCTGCTGCAGGCCGTCATCATTGAAGATCGACTGTCCCCTTGCCGCGGCGCATCACCCCAGAAACCAGAAGAGGGATGCTTAGCACTGCGGCAAGGCACCGCAGGAAAAACAAGGCGCGAAAACGGTCGTCTGGGAGAAGAGCGCGATGGCTGAGATGGGTGCTGCTAGTTCTGGGCCGTTTTGCCTCATTCGAGGTTGACCAACGGCAAAGGCGGACCGTTGACGTTTGAATGAATGCGGACATCTTTCAACTACTACCTGTCACGCCTGTCTACAACTGACTACCTTGCGGAGGTCAGCAGGGCGAGAGGTAAAAAAAGACGCCAGTCCCCCGAGAGGTTCCCTGGTAGTTCCCTGATGGTTCCCTTGGCCTGAACTATCGCTCGGGAGGCGTGGCTTGCAGGGGTCCTCTGCTCAGCTGCGCGACGCCCTCTTTCTGTAATTCGCTGCCTGATCGTAGTGGCGCAGTGAAACCCAGCGGTTGAGTGGCTTGGTTCAACCCAAGTCGTAGCCGGTCTGCGTGGGAACGAACAGCCTCCATGCCATCCCAACCCTCCCGTGTCCGTCTCGCGCGGCCACGGTCATCGGCGCTGCATCTTGCTTGGTGACGGTGCTGCTAATGGTGACGAGAGGCATTGCAGACGATAGGGATAGGAGACCTATGTACTTTAAGCCTGCCTGCCTACGAAGTATGTGTTTAGCGAAAGAGCAGTGGCAGTGGTCTGAGTGGCATCCACTGACGGTTCGTCTTACAGACAGGGTACAGGTCCTCTGACAAGTATCTACCTACCAGTCGAAGCAACCAAGGTACTCCGTACTGATCAAGGTAAGAGACGTGTAATTGCTTGCTTCAGAAGTCAGTCCTCTTGACCTTGACATTGGATTGCCATGATGACGGGAGCTTCTGAGGCGGGTTAGACCCACTCCTCTGCCGGCCACCACCACCACTGAGACTCCACTACCAGCGACTCGTTGCCCACTGAATCCACGTCTCGTCACTGCCGCAATCCAACGCCAGCCGGGGCTGTTTCGTTTTGACAGAGCCCAGTCAGGCCTGGGAGAGAAAAAGGCAGACGCGTCCCTGAAGAGCAAGTCGCAGCCCTCCCCTCCTCTCGGACCTTTTCTACTTTTCCCATCATCATCATCGCCGGATCCCGTCGTTACCAGACCTTCGTTCTGACCATTGCGTTTTCTTATCTCTCTGGCATTGCACCCAGAGTCGACTGATTGGCCCCACGGACCCTCCCAACTACTGCGTACAGGTCTATCCTGCAAACCTGCGTCGTCTCGCTAGACCCCGTTGCCGAGTCGGATTGAGTTTGATCTTTATTTAGATTGCAAAAACCAGGGGAGCTGTGGTAGATAGCTGGCAACCTCTCAACCCACCACCACCGCCAGCCCCTTAGCATCGACCACGTAGGCCATCGACGACCTACTCCTAGACAGGTCAACAAACTGCGATTCGAGCTATCGACCGGCCGACCAGACCGACCAGACCGACCAGACCGGCGAAATGTTTGGCAACCTCGACTTCAACCCCGAGTACGTCCCTGGCGTCAAGCTGGGTCTGCACATCTTCCAATTTATCCTATCCTTTGTCATCTGGGCTTTGGAAATTGCAGTCTTCAGGTCCGACAATGCAAAGATTGTAGGCAACAATGGCTGGACATTCGGAGTGGTGAGTCTTGAGAACCCGTCGCATGCACCTTGTGGAACCCGCTGACAGGCGCATCGCAGTGCTTCCTGTCTCTTCCCGCATGGATCTACCTGATCATGGCCCCGAGGTGGCCGAGAACGAGAAAGCTCGCGAACCCCTACGCCATGGTCGCTGTCGACGCCGTCTTCGCCGTCATCTGGCTTTCCGCCTTTGCCAGTCAGGCTGCCTACAACACCGCCAACATGTGCGGCAGCGGCTGCAATCTCAGCAAGGCCATTGTCGGCTTGGGCGTTTTTGTGACGTAAGTCGCCGAGCCGCATGCGCAGCCGTCCGCCATACTGACCACCACCACCAGGCTCCTCTTCATTGCCAGCACTTTCGTCAGTCTGTACACCCTGAAGCACTACCAGTTCCACCAGAGCCTACCTGGGTACGACAAGCAGAAGCTCCCCGGCGACAACATTGACCCCGACAAGGCCGCCTTCTCCATGGCGCCCCACGACGACGAGGCCTACGCCCCCGTCAACATGGACGACAACGCCGAAGAGCACGGCTTCAACGGCAGCTACAACAACCGCTACGGAGGAGGAGCCGCCTCCGCGTACGGCGCCAACAACTCCTCGGCGTACGGCCCGGAGGACGACGACCCGAACCGCTACGGCTCCCTTCCCTCGCGCCAGAACGCCGCCATGTTCGACAGCGAGACCGAGTACAACTCTCACCAGCACACCGCCTCGCCTCCCACCGTGCAGCCCTACGCCGCCCCTGCCTACGACGACGACAGGCCGGCTCAGTTCCCTGCCGGTAACTATGACCGCACGATGAGGTAAATCGTCTCGGCGGACGGTGAGCAAGTGACGGTGGGAGAAAAGGCGTGGCATGGCCACGGATAAAGGACCGAGTCCTGTGTCTACATAGCATGGATGGCTTGGATTTCTTGCGGTCGACGTTTTTCCGGTTAACGAGGTGTTGTTGGCGTCCTGTTTATACACGGTAATCGCAAAGATACCAGGCATGACCCTTAGGCAGACATCAATTTGATGGCATTACGACCAACCTTGGAGGCTGCATTCAGATTGAGTCATTCGAACTCCTGGAGTGATTGCAAGTGATGAGTGTGACTTGAATGACTGTATTGACTTTTTTTTTGTGTGTAACGCCAAAACTCCGCTCTGGGAATCGATTTCTTCCAGCCATGCTATGTGAACGCACCCCTTGCACATTTCCTCGCTATCTCACCATCAGGCCGTCGTCCCCTTCAACTTCTCAATCCTCCGACCAATGTCCGCCGCCGTCTGCTGCATGGGGTTCAACTTGCGGTCCCGCGCCATGGCCGCCGTGTCGTCGCCGTACCTGCCCACCAACCTCTCCAACCACTCCCTCTCCTGCTGGCTCATGTGTCTCGGCTTCTTGACCACGGGGACGGCCGCCTCCTTTTCGAGCATGCGGATGACTTGCGGTCTGCTCTCGTCGTCGATGCCGCCCCACTCCTCTTCCTTTCCGTCGTCTTCGTCATTCTCCTCCTCGTCGTCGTCGGACTCGATCTCGTTGAGGGGGTCGCGGAGGGGGTTGGCGCGCTTGGTCTTGGAGTAGTGTATCCTCACAATCTTGCCGTTCTCGTCGCGCTCGACGCGGGCCTCGTCGATGACGGCCGCCTCGACGGGGGCGATGGAGAAGGGGTCGCGGCGGGTGAGGGCGCTGGTGGCGACCTGCGAGAGCGTCTTTTCGACGCCGCCCGTGGGGTTGCGCAGGCGCGCTGTGAGGCCGAGGCGGCGGTAGTTCTGGGTGAGCGTTTCCTTCTTGTTCCTGGGCGGGCGGTCAGTACCGTGATTTGAGTTTGGCTGTGCTAGAGAGCTGGGATTGGGAGGAGATTGACGCACCAGTTCTTTGCGATGATGTCGTTGCCCATGGGGTTCAGCTGGCGCTTGGGCTTGTTGGGCTGCCTGATCTTTTGCCGGCCGGAGCGGCGCTTCTTCTTTTGCAGGTCTCTTCCCATTTTTTTTTAAAATGTGGCGATGCGTCCGGGTCAACGAGCGTGAGGTTGTGACGTTTCGACGGCGACGAGCTGGAGTTGAGGTGAGGTTGCGGCGGGCCGCTGGAGGTTTGCTCTGTTGCCGGCGCTTCTCGAATTTTTTGAAATCTTATCTTATCGGCAGAGGGGCGGACTAGTCCGTTCTGGGCGCCTTGGTGTGGGTGGACTGCTTACACCGAAGTTGACCGAGAGCTCAACCAAAAGCCACCGAAAATGGACTGTCTGTCACTTACACACGACGTCAACTGGTTTTCAAATCATCACATGAAAGCGATTCTATTCTCACAAAAGTCACCAAAATCTATACAGTCTGCAGGGACCGCCGCGTATCCCACCACTTGCCGACCATGTCCGTGTAAAACGCCTGATACGCGTTGCCGCCGTCCCCGCCCTCAAACTCAACCTTGCCCCCCTCATAGTGCCACGGCTTATCCTTGCCGATGAAGTGCAGCACCTTGTGCTCGTCGCGGTACCGCAGCGCCGCGGGGATGTAGAAGCGGTACACCTTGTGCATCTCCATGTTGTACGTGAAGCTCAGCCGGAACCAGTTTCGCTCGGCGGCGCTGCTCGGTTCCTGTTGCTGCTGCTGCTGCTGAGATTCCTTCTCGGCGCCGTCGGCGGAGTTCTTCCGCAGGAGCAACCGCGAAGGGTGGTTCCGCGTGCCGTCCCCAAAGAAGATGTTGAGCAAGCCCTGGTCCCCGCCGTCAAAGGAGTCGACGCGCCCCGCAAACGCCGTGAGGTCCGCGTGCGTGGCGGCGTCCGGGCGGAGGAGCATCACGCCGCTGTTGAAGCAGTCCGGGAACCCGATCTCCGGCGCCGCGGCGAAGTAGATGGCGTCGGGCAGGTCGAAGAGGTGGTCGAGGTTGGACATGACGAGGGTGTCGGCGTCGAGGTAGAGCACGCGCCGGAACTGCGTGAGGGACCAGAGCTGGAGCTTGGTCATGGTCGCGTGCAGGTCCGGGCGGCCGATGAGGTCGAGGTTGGCGGTTGTCAGGGACGACATGCCGGAGACGGGGATGACGAGGTCAAAGTGCGACTGCAGCGTGGCGAGGGAGGAGGAGGACATTGTGTCTGGCGTGACGAGCACGCAGAGCGGAAGGGTTGTTCCTGTTTTTCGGAGGGATGAGGCGAGGACGGAGGCGGCTGTTTGGTGTTAGTTGGGGACGGACAGAGGTATTCGGATCTGCTTACCGAGAACGTAGCCATCGTTTGTGACGAGCTTGATGGTGTAAGTGGAGGTTCGGCAGACATGAGGGTGAGTGGCTTACGGTGCAATACGCAATGTCGTTGGAAGGATGCTGGAGGCTGCCCATGGTGAGTATCTTTTCTGTATCACTGTCTTTCTACTCTCTAGATCTTCATGTGAGGGAGGCTGTGGAGAGACAGAAGAAGGCTGCGACCGGCTTTATACATCGACCAAAACAGACACAAGCTCAAAGCATACCCCCCTTCGCAATCATCCGCCAAGCATCTCACAAGACGGCCGCCAGAGCTACGTTCCTCTCGAAAGAGACGTACAACTCCGCCAGCCAGTTTGGGACCAGGCGGGCGCGTAAGGCCTGTTTCGCTGACGTTCTGCCATGCCACCCATGTCGTGGCCCAGCTGAATCCCTCCTTTCACAAGTATCCCCAAACCCAGGGCCTCCCAGGAGAAACTCGAGAACAGGAGGGCCTAGGAAGGTTGATGCATGGCTACGAAGCGCCACTCAGACACGGCGCCGGCAGCCAGAGTTTGCGGCGGGCCAACTCTAAGAAAGACGCACTTGGTTATAATCCGGGATGTCTCGTGGCGGTGTTCTCTACCAAAACACAAACGCCTCTGTCGTGGGTTGGCAGGCCTGTGATTGGGCCCCGGAGCTACATTCAGATGATAAGCTAGCCTCCCGCAAGAACAAAACGCCCTGTCTGGCTTCCCGTTGAACGAGGGCTTCCTTGTCGTTTTGGCTCCGACGGCGCGGGCGGGGTCGCTAGGCGGATGTAGCTTTTGCAAGCGCATCCCTCGACCTTTTCGAGGCGGACCGCAACTCTACCTGTAGGCTCGGATGGGCCGGTGCAGCGAGCTTTCTCACTGCATCTGATGAGAAGATCAGACGCATGTCTGTACATACAGGCGCTAAAGGTTGAGTTGGGGAGCTGGAAGCTTCGATCCGAGCGCAAGCTCTCGGTGAGCGATCGTAGCCTTACCGCAGATCAATAATGCTTACGAGAAGGTTGGCAATTTGAATACCGCTTGTCACTTTCGACATGGTATCGCATGGTCTCCGTACACGTTCGCCAGACAGATGCGATATAGGGACCTCTTGCCATCCAAACGTTTCACAGCCACCATCGTCACCGGCACACCTCCGCGTGCCGTGCCCGGCGAGAACGGCCAGTCCAGAGATCATGGGCTGATTTGTCGATGAGAAAAAAGCCCTACTGTGTAAGTTTACCTTTGGTTCTGGGCACCTCAACTTACCCCGAGCGACTTTGCGGCCTGTTAATCCCATGTTGGGGCAGGTTGTATCTTGGCCAAAGTTTATCCGTGGCTGTGGGCGGAATTGTAGAGAGCTGCCCTCCTGGTCGTTGGGTGCTAGACGGAGATTGCATTCGCCGAAACTCCCGCCGAGAACTTGCCTAGACTGGAAGACCAATGTTGCACAGTAGACGGAGCGTCCCGAGCTTTCGGGACCGTAGACGTCCTCTCCAGTAAGAATGTATGCTAGCGGGCGAATCGAATCATGGTTTCCGTCTCATGTCATAGTATCTAGGAGGCTAGGAGGCTATTTGCCTAATCTGCTACTCAAACTGTTCCTGGCACCAGCCATCGAATCTGTGCTCTTTACTTTGCAAAGTTAGACTCGGACTTCGAATGCAATCGCTACTCTGGCGAGTCGTATCACCCACTGAAAGGTCTAGCTACAATCGATCTGAAGTATCTGAACCTTGGCCTAGTCAGTCTCACGTACGGTGGTGTAAAGGCTTTGTTCATCAGTCAGTACGAGCTTGCGTAACGGACTGGATCACACGATGGATTTGTCCTTGACTCTGATCTCATCGAGCCTAAAAAGAAGCGCAATGCTCCCTTTATTACACAAAGATGCCACAATCGGTATATATTCGCCGAAAACACGTCCGCCATGTGGCAGACATCGTCACTCCCACCTATGAAGTTGTTTCACATAAACACGTTTCTTGTAGCATCAGTCGTGTTTCTCTGACTCTGCCTCTGACTGCATTCGGAATCACGTCGCCGATTAGGCTCACTCTTTGGACTGTCATCTTTTATAGTCTTTGATGGTGGAACACAGTAAGTCAGATGTTCTAGCACGCCAATCATGAGCCGCGATACAGCCGTGTAGTCAGGAAAGCAAGGAAGTGGAACTTTCGCGATGTCTTGCCAAGACGGCGGTGAGGAAAAGAAACAGGATAGATCACCTCCTCATTGGCCAACAATCTGGTTTATGCCTCCAGCATAGTAACTCCAGGCTGATGACATACCCATTTTTGACTAGATGAAGTTACGGACACTCCGAGAAGTTGTATGACATCGCAGAAGTCAATGCTTCGCCGGCCATTACTTGGTGTTTACCGTCATGGAGACGCGTAACCATCACCCGGAGCGCAGCAAATGAAACTTCCCGTGTCCTGTAAGTCCTGGCGGCCCTACGGGTAGTTGTGACGATGACAGCTTCAACTTGGCATCCTGGACTCGGCGGCACGACTGCAAATCAGTGTTCCTTTGTTTCGTCTTGTCTAGAAGTGTAAAGTCCAATCATCTGACTATCATCCCACCAAGATGGTATGCAAACTAAACAGGACTGATGACTTCGCCGAAGCGGAACGGTCGACTGCGTCTCCCATGTTCAACAAAATGAGTCCGCATGTTAGATAATGCAGCTGGAGAATCAATGCCATCCGTCATCTTACTCGGCCACCCAAATATCCCACGACAGCTCCCCCTTACCATGAGGTGATACGTCCGATCAGTTACGACACTCGCCGTTGGAACGCTCTTGTCGCCATCCTGCTGGTGTAGCTTGTCAACCACGCTGCGATGCAGTAAGAGGCGATTTCTAATGGGAAAGCACCTCTGAGGAAACCAAGAGCCTGGCCAGCCTTTCTCTAAACCTGCGGTCTCCTAAACACTCCCTGCGTCATCCTGGTAAGAAAAAATACCGTTCAGCGTCGCTAGTTTGGGTTGATGAACTGATGTGGTCATGCCAGGTCGTGAGAGTAAGTTGTCTCGGCCGCGTCCATCTCGCATAGTAACTCAGCCAGCCGACACTGCGCACACGGGGAAGCAGATCACAGTTCATTCGAAATGCCAGTGGTGGTCATCATTTCATTAAATTCAGCAGATGGTATAGGCCTCGTGCACATATCTACAAATCATTACACGTCAATGCTTACTCCAACTTCCACACGCCGTTGTCAATGACAATCTTGACGTCGCGGTTCTCGTCTATGCTCTTCCTGCCGGCGTGGAGGATGGCGGTGGTGGCGATGGTGTTCCTGAGGGTGGGCAGACCCTTGGCGTCGAGGTCGGCGGGCTTGAGCTTGCCAGAGTTGACCTGCCTGCAGCCGTCGACGAACTTCTCGAGCGAGACGTAGCCGTAGCCGGTCTGGCCGTTGAAGTTGCCGTCCTCGTCGGGGGCGTAGCGCATGTAGAAGGGGTTGTACCACATGAGCTGGCCGACCGAGTCGTCGGCGACGTCGTAGCCGCGCTTAGCCTGGTCGACGCGGATCTCGCCGTTGGCGGCCAGGTAGTGGAAGTACTGGTTGGAGTGGACACCGGCTCTCTGCGGGGCGGTCCAGCTGGCCGTGTAGACGCCGGTGGCCTTCTTGCTGGGGTCGTCCTTCTTCTCCCACTGGACGAGGACGGAGATGGTGTCCTCGGTGATGGGGTCGCAGCCGAGGCTGGTGGCGACGCCCTTGGAGCCCGAGGCGGAGACCTTGACGGGGGTGTAGCCGAGCTGGGAGACCATGGACTCGCAAATGTCGACGTGGTGGCTGTTGAGGTAGTAGGAGATGTCGGAGTCGACGCCGGCCCAGGCCTTGAAGGTCTCGAGCTGGGACTTGGGCTGGGACATGTAGCTGTAGAAGTAGTTGAAGTCGCCGAGCTTCTGGGCCTTGAAGCGAGCGTCTGAGTAGGCGGGGTCGAAGCGCTTGTGGTGCTCGATGAAGACGTAGACGCCCTTCTTCTCGGCGGCCTCGATGAGGGCCTGGTGGTGGTCGAGCTCCTTGACGGCGGGCTTGGTGAGGAGGACGTGGATGCCGCGCTCAATGGCGTAAAGGGCGATGGGGTAGTGGGTGGTGTCGGGAGTGAAGATGGTGATGGCGTCACCGGGCTTCAGGGCGTCAATGGCGGCCTTATAGGACTCGGGGTCCTTGGTGTTGTTGTCGGGGAAGGAGTCGAAGGAGGTGTCAAGGCCGTTGTAGGCCTCGGTGATGTTCTTCTGGAGATGTTCCCCTGGCGCGGTCAGTTGGGGGTTCCTGATTGTGAGAGTATGGTGAACGTACTGATGGCGGGGAACTTTGTGCCGTTGACGCCAACCATGCCCAGCTGGTTGACCTTGCCGCGTCTCCTCAGGTCGAAGAGGGTGAGACCCACGACGCCGACCTTCTTGTCCGAGCCAGAGGCACCACCGCCGACGAAGCCAGTGGTGTACTCGCCGGTACCGACCTGGAGGAGCGTAAGTGAGTTGCGAGCCACGAGAGATGCCGATCAGAGGCGCAAACGTACCATCAAGACGTTGAGAGGCTCCATTTTGGTGGCGTCTAAGGGTTCAATGGCTTGGGAATATGGGAGAAAGGGAAAGTTTTGGGGAGAATGGAGGAATCAAGGTTCACAAACTGCAGGAAGCGCAGGTCGTGGGCTTTTTAAAGGACCTGTCACCGGGCCAAGCAATCACAGAGGTCGGTCGATCCAGGCACGAGAACAGAGAAGCGCAACAAACAATGGGTGCGGAAAATAGGCCAAGATCATTTTCGGATGAGTTCGCCATGGGGTCCAAGGCAAGCAAGGGTAGCTTCCGCGTCGCCTCGTCACAATTGCCATGTCGTGGGACTGGGTATACAGGTACTTCGAGGCCCATAGTAGGAGTAGTCTGCAGGTAGGTACATATCTACAGGATATACATTGGCTGTAGCTCCCCTACCAACGTCAATGGAACACTTGAAGCTGCTTGGACCCGGAAAAATTGAGGGGCATAGGAGAAGGAGAAGATGGACGGGACCTGACTGATTGATCGGGGGCTGATTGGAGGGATTAATCTGCCCCGCGCTCCGCCGTGTCGGCTTCCCCAGTCCAGAGCTGCAGCGCAGGACGATGGAAGGCTTGTGTTTCCGTTGCGGCGGTTGTCTTTTCGCTGTCCATACCCAAGACTTTTTACGAGCCTGAAAGCTGAGGACATGGCTCGGCGCTGTTGATCTTTCGACTCTGTCACGGAGTGGTCGTAGGGGTTGGAAGAGGCCAAGCCAGACAGTAGCAACGACTTGTCTTCCAATGGTCTGTTGCATACATAATTACTACGTACCTACCTACAAGTACCTCACGCAGCACATCAACCAGGATCACCAGTGATAAGCGCAACAGCAGTACGAGTAGTGGAGGCTTGTTTCCGCCGTGCATCCGTTTTGCAGCCAGAAAGATGGAGACGTGGTGCCGTAGCCGATTACAAAAAAACTGACCGAGTGTTCTGTACGTTCTGTACTCAGTGATACCGAGCAACCGCATCGTCGACCACCATTGCCAAGCCAAAGACTCGTCGCGTGAAGCGCCAAAGAGTCACTACAGGCTTGGAATAGCAGCCGCGTCTACGCTGACCGGTCGCGCGAATGGAAACATCCAGCACGTCGCTCGCGAGTCTGCGGCGAGGCGCTGAAGATGGTGGGTGACAGGGATGACGGAGGGGCAGAGCTCTACACAGTACGACGTGAAGATGAGGGGGAGGGGGAGGGGCTTCTCCAACGACTTGAAAGTGGATCCTCAGAGCTCACCCCGCATCGTTGTCTGGGAAGCCATGGAGAATTATGCCACTTTTCGTCAATTGGTCGTGGCTTGTTGAAGCAATTAACGCCGGTAATGCCCTCCTCTTGGGTTCGCGTAGTAATTACATCGCGACGGTATCTTTCCCACGATGAATCACGTCTCATATTCATCGGCAAACCACTAGAAAGTTGTGGCGTAGAAGTGCAGCGGATTGTGAGGCCTCGAAGGACATTCAGCCAGTTGGGGGTTGAACCAGACACAACACTTCGTCAAGATACGCACTTGGTAATCGATTCAAGTCAGAAGATCAAGTTAACTGAAATAAAGCGCTGGAAGACGCGATTGCACCGCAGCTCACGGCTATGAAGTCAAGAGGGCTGCTTCCCCGCCCCCACGTAGAGCCAGGATTCATGTACTCCTCCGTATGGATGTACTGATACATAGCTCTCCGTCCTCATAGCATGAATTTCCTAGTGTTAGTGCTGTGAAGCTACACGACTTTCAAGCCAGGAAATGCTCTTGGGCAGTCTGACTGCAGTGTACACTTCAAAATTCTGACGTTGAATTGACATCCGAGTTGCTCGTACATCGAGTTATCCCAGTTGAAGCCAAACTCAATCCCAGTTTCGTGCTCTTAAAGCCAAAGGCGTCTGTCTGTCTACCTTCCCGGGTGCACTTGCAAAGGCAAGAGGACCTGCGTGGTCTGTACGAGTTTGTGTGTTTCAGTAGCCGGGGAGTGCATAATGACTACCTATCTGGTCACTGGGTAAGAAGCAATTTCTACGAGTATTCGTACAGAGTGTAACGGTCACAAGTAAGATGAGAAGGAGTTGGTAGAATGCTAGCTGGACGTACCTGCTGCGAGTGCTGTGTATCCGTACAGGACACCTGAAATACGGGTATTTTCCGGCTACAGCGCCGCAGCAGCCTTTTAGCGCTTCGTGCCAGCCCCGACGTGGCGCTCTGGACCCCTCGTGCCCCTCCATGTTCGCTCTCCAACCCCCCAGACTGACGCTGTAGGTTCCCCCTGGGGGCCTGTACAAGTAAACCTATCATGCCGCTACCCCACTTGCCCGACCAGCTTATGAGGAGCATCGCTAATTGGAGGAAGAATTCCCTCCAAGTTTTCCCGTCCAATGGGTTGAATCCCATTTCCATCATTTTCAACGTCGCCCACGATCCATCTGCCGTGGACCTCTTGTGTTGGTCGACATCGTTCACATCGTCGGACAGACTCCAATGGCACGCCGCAGCGTACACTATGGCAGACGCTGAACAGGTTCACAGCTCGCCCGTTTTCTCCCGCCGGTCATTGGCCGCTGGAAGCTACTATGTATATATGTGTCTGTCGTCTGGCTGAACCACCGTTAGGCCATAACGCAGATCTCGATGGGAGAACGGCCATAGCTGATTGCACCACGCTTACAAGACAAGGGCGATAATTCGCCTGCTCTGCCGGTGCTGACCGCAGCGGAACCGATAATTTCAATATGATTTCTCAGCTCTGAACATTCTGCCGCCCAGCCCGCCTGGTGGTTGTTCAGATTCTGCCAGCCAGTGACAAACAGAGGCTGGCGACGACGAAAGAAGTCAGATCATGCACCTCAGGCGAGCAACACCGAGATGCGGAAGCCAATGGCCGTTTGATGGACAGGTACTTCCGCCCTGCAGCATGTCCTGCACATCCCACGACGCGCTAGTGTCGAGGCCGGGCCCGACAAGCCTCGCGATGCATCATTGCGGAACGGCCTCCCTTCCAATGGTGATGGTGATCTTGACCTTGACCTTTCAACGAAGAATTTCCGAAGAGGTTGCCGATAGGCCATGCGCCGGCTGCCTCATATAGGTCCCGGACCATCAACTAGGAGAATCTGGTCATTGGCGCAATCTGCCTCGATTCTTCTTGCAGAATCTCTTCCAGACAGATCCTTCCGGCCGTCGCAGGGCTACAGCTACATCGGCATGCGCCGTCGCCACCCTCTGCTGCCGAGGACGTGGGCTTGTCGACTTTCACCAATACGCAGTATCATAGTCCCATACGGACATTACACACTACGTGGTTTCCAATCCTGGCCCAGGGGATCTCCCTTGTTGTCTCGGATGCTGTCGTCTTGTGACGGTGCCCTCCATGACCCTGTCTAAGAAGACCCCGCCATCACCGAGACTCGATCCTGGCACTTCCCCAGATGCCACAGCATTCGTGCGTGGAACTCTCATTGCCGCCATTGGCTTTGCTCGGCGGTACAGACTGCACAAGAAGACGACACGTCTGTGTCACACCCAAGGCTGGGGTGCATTCGCGTTGCTCGACGCCTATGGATCGCTTAGAAGCCAACGCTTTCTTTTGCGAGTCTTCGTCTTGGGAACATCTTGGGTTCTCGACGGCGTGGACTCCAGACTGCCCCTCCACCCCTCCATCCCATGGTCCATGATCCATGATCCATGATCCATCTCCACAACTTTTTAGCGTCCTGCTCCTCAACTTTCCGATCCACCCCCAACGCTGGACCGGGGTACCGCACGAGGGCCGTCCTGGAGTGGCACTGTTGTACATTCCGTTAGCTCCTCCGGTCTCTGTCCCTTGAGTCGAGTTGGCACGATGTTGGGGAGGATGTTTCGGGCCAATGTCCACACGAGCAGTCCCTCGCGACACGTCGAATATTTATTCCCAGACTGATCCCACCCCACGCGGCCGTACTGTTACGAGCCTCTTAGCTCATGCGAAACCTTGCCCGCCGCTTATTGTTCCCGCCTCTTATAAATATACCTCCCGCCTCGACACACTTACTCTCTCGCTGCTTCACCCCTCATCACCCTCTCATCTTGCCTCACTCGTGTCCGTCCTTCGGTCCGCTGCTACACCCCCTCGTCTTCATCCTCACACATAGCCCATCATGACTGCCTCCAACGGAGCCAATGGCCGCGCCGCCCCTCGCCGTCCCATCCCCGTCGGCATCTACGCCCCTACCATGACCTTCTTCGACCCCGAGACGGAAGACCTCGACATCCCTACCATCAAGAAGCACGCCGAGCGTCTGGCAAAGGCCGGCCTCGCTGGCTTGGTCGTCATGGGCTCCAACGGCGAGGCTGCCCACTGCACGAGAGAAGAGAAGCTGGCCGTCACCAAGGCCACGCGTGAGGCCCTCGACGCCGCCGGCTTCGAGCAGACCCCCATCATTCTCGGCGCCACGGAAGGCAGCGTCCGCGGCACCATCGAGCTCTCCAAGGCCGCGTACGACGCCGGCGCCGACTACTCCCTCATCCTCCCTCCCTCATACTTCCGCGCCCAGATGGACGAGCAGGCCATCTACGACTACTTCATCGCCGTCGCCGACCAGAGCCCCATCCCCCTCATCCTCTACAACTACCCTGGTGCCGTCTCCGGCATCGACATGGACAGCGACCTGCTCATCAGGCTCGCTGAGCACCCCAACATCGTCGGCACCAAGTTCACCTGCGGAAACACTGGCAAGCTCACCCGCGTGGCCCTGGCCACCAACGCCAAGACCCCTTGGGCTGAGGGTTCCGGCTACATGGCCTTTGGCGGCATGTGCGACTTTACCGCGCAGACGCTCGCCAGTGGCGGCAGCGGCATCATCGCCGGTGGCGCCAACGTCATGCCCAAGGTCTGCGTCAAGGTCTGGAACCTCTACTCGGAGGGCAAGAGGGACGAGGCCATTGAGCTCCAGAAGAAGCTCTCCCGCGGTGACTGGTTCCTGACCAAGGCCGCCATCGCCGGTACCAAGGGTGCCATCCAGACCTACTACGGATACGGAGGTTACCCCAGACGGCCCCTCCGCCGCCTGGAGAAGGCCAGGACCTCGTCCATTGAGGAGGGTATCCGTGAGGTTATGGAGATTGAGAACTCTCTGTAAATGCCTCTGTACAATACTCTCATTGGTGTTTCTCCCATTCATCATCCGCGGGGTGCAGTATGAAAGGGTCTGCAGACACACCAAAAAAAAAAGGACAGTCATGTGCGGGTGCCAGTCCGGCGTGGCTGTTGGTGGGGTACATCTCCAACCCACCGATCACGGCCGTGGGGGCCATCTCGGGTCAACTTCCGGGACGAAGATACACCGAGGTCGACCCCTCTACCATCACCCCCCACATCTTGCTCATGTCATGACCAACGAAGAAAATTCCGCCTAGGGTTGACATCCCGCCTAGAGTTGGCATCGATTTGATTCGGGAGTTTTATGCCGAGCTAATGATTTGAATGATTGGGTCTTTTTTTTGCATTGAGGCTCGTGAGATGGGCAGCGGTGCATTTGATATAGTAGCATCAATAATAGATTTTATGCTTTCTCACTGTACGCACTCTTGCTATCGTGAACGGCTGATGTTGATATGCATTGTGAACGGTTTATATTCATAGAATTTTTATCGCTCGTGGTTCCATCTTTCTTTGTTTCGCTGTGCATCTACTGTGGTGCAACCCCATCTTCTAACACTTGTACCGTCTAGGATCTAATTCCGAAATGTCGGAACTCTTGGCCTCCCCGTCCAGGATGTACTCCGACATCAGCTTCCCCGTCGCCGGCCCGTTCTGGATCCCCCAGCACGTGTGTCCCGAGGCCAGCCACAGGCCCTTCACGGACGTCGGGCCGATGAGCGGGCCGTAGTCGACCTGGGGCAGGTAGCACGCCTGCTTCGTCTTGACGGAGGCCGAAGCCAGTGCGGGGCTAAAGGTTGCAATGTAGGATATTATGTCGTCGCAGTTGGCCTCGTCGACCTGCACTTTGTCGGCCGTGTCTGGAAGCGGCGCGAGTTTATCAGGTTCACCTTGGTTGTTTGTCAGCACATTTTACAAAGGTCGGTTGATGTTGAGTTGGCGAGGACGTACCGCACGCGTATACCTCACCAAAAGGCCGTGCGTAAATCTCCGGATCGACGACGCGCTTGTGTCGCCTCTTCTGCCCCTTGCTCGCCCTGTGTTCGGGCACGAAATCCGCGGGGAGCTCGATGCTCGTGAACACGGCGTAGGGCGATACCTCTGCGTTGTACACGACGCTGTGGGCGCGCAAGCCGGTCACCTTTGACGCGGGGAGGATTTTCCCCGTCCACGGGCCCGCCGAGATGAGAACGTCTGTCACATCGTCTATTGTTTTTGACTCCCCCGTTTCGCGGTCGAGGTATTCCACTCCGCTGACGCCGTCGGCGGAGGATACGACTTTTGTAAGTTTTGCGTTTAACCGGATTTCCACGCCCTTTTCCTGCGCCAGGGCGGCCATGGAGGTTGTGAAGTGGAAGGGGTGCACTTGTGCCGTTTCCGTAGCCCCGGGGGACCCCATTTCAGCGTACGAGAGGACGGACGCGCGGTCGATCCAGTCGAGATCGCGGGGGAGCGGTGTTTCCTCGAGGAGGGACTCGGCGGCGGTGTCCTGCTTCGGCAACCGTTCCCATCCCTTTTCCTGCTCGCCATTATTTGCGCCCTCTGCGACCGCGTTCGGCGCGACTGTCGCTTGTCGGATGTGAGCTAGGCGCTCCTTGGACACTCGCGCCTCGAAGCTGCCGCAATTTACGCGGCGGTAGCCCCATCGCGCCTCGCCGCCGTGTTCTGCCGCGAGCTCCCTGTGGAGGCGGTAGGAAAGCGGGACGAGGCTGGAGGGGTAGGCCCAGAGGGCGAGGAGGCCGCCTGCCTTGCCCGAAGCGCCGGCGGCGATAGATGTGGCTTCGAGGATGGTGATGCGATGGAGGGAGGGGTTGTATCTCGGGTGGCGGGTGAGGAAGTAGGCCGTCGTCGAACCGATGATGCCGCCGCCTGGCAGAGATGTGTGTTAGTGGGATGGGATGGGGCGTGGGTGGCGGCTGTGCGTACCGACGATAACTATGTTTCGCTTTGATTGGGGATCCATCGCGACGAGCGGTGCTTGCAGCGCTTCTTCGAGAATGCGCTGCCGTGTGAGGGCTGCTTTCTTCTGCTTCTTGGATTTGGATCTGGACTTGGTGATGGCGGGCATTTCGTCACCACGCTGGGCTCGCGAGGTGGTCTGGGCGGGGTAGCTTCAGCTATCTTTCGGAGTGAGATGGGCGTTATCGATAGTGGCAAATGCGAAAGGCCCTGGGACTTTGGTTTGGCGTTCACGTACTCCGTAGACGCTGTAGGTGGCCCCGCCGGTGTAAGTGGGTGCAGCGAGCGGAGTTGACGTGGTCTGAAGGGAACGGGATTGAAGGCGGCGATGCGATATCCGTATACGGAGTACAGGCAGACTAGGTACTGATACTCGGGTCGGTAATTGGTCCGGGACCATTGGCTGGCTTGAGTAAGGCAGTGCCCGATTCGGAAATCAGCTCGAAGGTGCCGCCATTCCGGAGAGGGTGATGATCCGCGGTGTTCGACAACAATTTGGTGTTCGGGTAATCATTTCATCCAATGATGTTCTTGAATGCAAATCTACGGCCGGTCATGTTGCCTGGAGTTGGAGTTTCGGCCGGGACGGAGGGCTTGGACTTTGAGAAGGAAGGAACGCCGGAACTGGTCCTGGGCCTGGACTCCAGACTCGGAGCCCGGAGGAACGCATTGAACCGATGGTGTCCACTCAGCGGGTTTCACATGGCGGACGCTTCTGAAGAATTCAATTTCTTTCGGTACATTTTCTATGCAGTACGGAGTACGCAGTACTATGCACGTATCCGTCCAGACTCGAAATCCATAGACAGGGTCCATGATGTAATGACATTGAATGCTGGTCGTAGGTAGCATGTGAAATGCTCTGCATTATCCAGTAGCTCAAAGCGTTCCACCTCCAGGGATAGCTTCGGAAACACGTTACTATGTAATTCGTTTGCAAGACAACTCAGGCTGTAACGCTGGGACCGAGAGAAAGGAGCTCGGATCAAGGATCTCGTGCCTCGGGTCGATGAAGAGTTACGGGACCCTCCCGCAACAATCGAGAACCGTGGTCCCACTCTGAACCGAGTCATCCCTGGGTTCCCGTTATGGTGTTGCGCTACGCAATCGATTTACCACCGCACCGTGGCTGTGTGAACGCAGTAGCCAGCCTCGATGCCTGCCGCCACGTACCCGTTGGAAACCGGATTGAAACTTCTTCCCGGCAGACGACATCCAATGTCCGGCCTTCGCTTCACGTGGCGTGACCCGATTGATGACTATTACCGTGACCATGTCCATACCGAGAGCTCTCCCTCCCTTGAACCGCAAATTCCCCCTTGTTCCCATCTTCAACTTGAGATTTACAGCTCAAAGAACCTACTCCCTGTGTACCACGCGACTGACTGCGACTTCGGCGCCCTCGACTTTTTTGACTGACGACTTCCGACTGCGGGGTAACCCAAACTTCAACCAACAACCATCACAACATCGCAAACTAGCAACAATGGCTTCCGCGACCGGTTTCTACGACTTTAAGCCCCTGGACAGTACGTGACCACTGCTCTGGCGCACCTCTTCCGCAATCTGACAGCATTCAACTAACTCCTCCGTCCAACAGAGCGCGGCCAGGAGGTCCCCCTCGCCGACTACAAGGGCAAGGTCGTGCTCGTCGTCAACACGGCCTCCAAGTGCGGCTTCACCCCCCAGTACGCCGGCCTCGAGAAGCTCTACAAGGACATCAAGGCCAAGCACGGCGACGACTTTGTCGTCCTCGGTTTCCCGTGCAACCAGTTCGGCAGCCAGGAACCCGGGTCCGACGACGACATCCAGAACTTCTGCCAGGTCAACTACGGCGTGTCCTTCCCCATCATGCAAAAGACCGACGTCAACGGCGACAACGCGAACCCCCTGTTCCAGTGGCTCAAGGAGGAGAAGCCCGGCATCATGGGCCTCAAGCGCATCAAGTGGAACTTTGAAAAGTTCCTCATCGGCCGCGACGGCAAGGTCAAGGGCCGCTGGGCCAGCACCACCAAGCCCGAGTCCCTCGAGAAGCCCATCGTCGAGGAGCTCGAGAAGAAGGAATGACTGCCTGCCGACGGCGACGGTGGTAAGAAAGAGGAGGCGAAGTTGTGATACCTCGGGCCGCGGCGCCCTGTTAATGAAGCGCAGACCCCGAAAGAGGGCTGCTCGAGTTCGGCCTGGCTAAGGAATAGTGCTCGTCAAATTAATAGAATTTTGGCACCAGCTGCGCAGTCCTGCATGTGCTTTGTTGCGGCGTCTGTTTGCCCACCTCTCGCAGATGCTGCTTCCTACCTGGCAAGCGCACATCCCCTCCGCAGTCGTACCTTCCTTCCATGACCGCACCTTCCCACCCTGCGTCCCTGCCTCCCCCTCCTGCACACTTACCTTGATCATTAGGGAATCTCCTCCGGATTGCAACAGCTACCGGGACATCTTCTGGTGTATTGGCCTGGTCGGTAGAGCGCCAGCATTAAATATACCCTGTGATCAGATGCTCTGTTAAATCTGGCAGGGCGCACTGTTCGACGCTCCATACAAGCAAGTGCGAGGACGGGTTTTTTTTGCCTTCTACTGCTTTTTTTACCCTTTTCTAAGCCATGAGATCACTTTTTATTCATGCTTTCTCTCATTACCATTCATCTTAAATGCGATTTCGGTAATGCTGGTGATGCTGTTGTTTTGTGGCTCGTCGCCTGCACGAATCTCCCCGTCACTGTCCTTGAGGACGCGCACATGCACATCACGACTGAACCAGTGCAGCTGCAAGCCGCTGCCGACGTAGAAGGCTCAAACGCGAAACCTCCGCCGATGCGACGGTTTCCCCTGCTTCTCTGGTCTTTGACAGACCGGTCGCAAGTTCTCGCGTTTAGGCACCGCTCATCGCCACCTTTTCCCCTATTGGGCGTGTTCAGGAGAGTTAGTGTCTTTGGTGTTCATAGGAAGGATAAACGCCGTGCGCCGTGAGCTCGATGCGTATGCCATGGCGATGAGTGCTTGATTCTCCGGCTCAGAGACGTCACAACCCATGCTCTGCGTGCTTCCTGAAGCCTGCTTGAGCCGCCTGTTCCTGCAAGCCAGCGCGCAACGCGACGACCAAAAGAGACAGCAAGTCAACGTGGCATTTGTTCGTTTTAGGTATGCTGGTAGATAGACGAAGTCCAGAATCAGATCGTCGAGTTCGTCAGCCCCGCTGCGAAATGATGACTGTCGGCTTGTTCCTCTGGGCTACATCCATTCTCGTAGAGTTTTCGTACAAGCAGTATTCAGAAACTAGACATCAGCAAAACCGGGAGAACCCGTGTATAGCCCGGGTGTCGTCGATACTCTCTCTGACCAATGCCAAGCCTCGAACTTGAAGAGTGAAGTACAACCAAATAGAGTGTGTCAATTTGGGCATCATGTCCATCCGGAGCCCTTTCTTACATAGGTCTCGTAAAATAGAGCAGGTGCCAGAAGAAGTCAATTTCAAAGTCGAACCCCCTTCGTTAAGGTAGCGTTTGAAGTGAATCAACTGCTCGCGACGTTTCGTCCATCACAATCCTCGTGGGAATCTTTCTCTTGCTCGCAGCCCATACATCTTCTCCGAGCTCACGAACTCCTCAAGTCCCGCATCGTGTCATTGGCGGGTCCAGCTGCACTGGGAACTTTAATGGGCATCTCGTGGTCTCTGAAGGCCCATGGTCATGGTCATGTGGCATCCAAGTGCACATTGTCATATCAACCGGCGGTCCCGGCGATGGAGGCTCGCACGGGAGACTTGCTTCGGCATTCCCCCGCCTCTTCTCTCCCAACTGGGCTTGATGTAGAACCCACATTAAAAATCATTCTGCGCTGTGTAATAGGTTCCTGGTGGTCTTCGAAAGACGCTTGAATGAGACTCCAGCTCCAGCCATTTCGCGGCGTTTCGTTGTCTTGTCTGGCTGTTGGGATACGGTTGGCGAAACGACCGTCAGTGTCTGGCAGTGCCTCACAGAGATCTTGTAGATGTTCGATGGTGACTTTCTCCCGGATTAAGAGTGATTGTAGCATCTCAAGTCCTTCTTGCTTCTCCCCAATGCGATGAACTGGCTCTTTGGCTGTGGGAGACGGTGGCTGTCGTGGCATGTCGACGATGATATCACGCCGCGGCTGCTCCAATGAACATCACTGAATTTGCCAGCTGTTGAGACTTGATACTCGAGATCTTCTCCAATGGCCCAACAACCGACGAACATGCTCAGAAATGGCTGACGCAAGTGTAGGCCGTGAGTGCCGCCTCACGCTCCCTGCGTCTTTTGTATAAAGTCAGACGAAGAGTACGAGATGAACTTCTGAACTAAATGTAATGTTTCCCTCATTTTTCCCCAACACAATTCAAATTGCACCAGACATTAAATGATGGAACCAGCCAGAGCCTGTATCCGTGTCTAGCTCTCCGACAGAGCCTCAAGCTAAATGGGTATATTGGCGAATTGGTGTATTTTCTCTAAAGTAACGGTGGTTGACCTCAATTGTTTCTAAGGGGAACATGTGGCAGCGTCCCAAACCTGTAGGCCAACGCAGGGACTGCAAAGATACATGAAAGGGTTGAGATACTGTCTCCTCTAGAAAGAAACCTGCTTCAATATCGACAGCCAGGACTACGATGTCGACCATCGTCAAGCCAAAACGGCGAGAAATGTTTCAAAGTTGGGCCAGCGTCCGGTGGAGAAGGCCGAGCCAACAGGAGAAACCCAAGCCGTAGCTGTTGTATAGAGGCGTAGAACATATTCGTAGACAACAAAGCTTGCCTTCTTTTTTACACAAAGACACACCATCTAGCTTCTCATCTCCCATGTCCGCCAAAACGAAGACTGGAATCACCAGGCTCTTCGTACATTTTACGGCGTCACGGCTCGTGCAATACAGATAATCGGAACTTGCTTCTCTGAAAGGAGGGCGCCGAGCTCGTCAACCCCACAAACCAAACATCTCAGGCAGCGCCATGCCGTCTTACAGAGGCTTTTCTGGACTACGGTTACCGGTGGAACTATTGACCATAGTTCAGGCGAGGGAGCTCTACACGATCTCAAACAGGAGTCAAGATACCACCGTTGCCCCCTGTTTGATCTTCCGTACTGACAATGTAGGCAAGGCGCAGCCCATCTCTCAACGCATCCAGCGTGTATGTGAAGTATCGGCAGGGGCAAGAAGAGCGAGATGTGAGCACCGGGGAAACGTGACATGACCAGAATCAGCTCAGGGGCAGAGGCAGAAGAATCATGGGTTCACGCTGCAAATGGGATATTCAGAATAGTTCACGCAACATACCCGGAGGCCTGAACTCGTTTCTGCAAGCCCAAATCGCCGTCCGTTGCGGTGTTGCGCACATGCACAAGTGCTTCGACGTCTCCGACTATGACAATTGTAGCCCCTGGAAGAGTTCCTTGAGGCCCGGAGCTTGTCCTACCTCGTCATGACTGCGGCTCCGTTGAAACTCCACACTGGCACACTCCTGTTATCCCGAAATAAAACCGCATCAAGGCAGATACGCGCAATCAAGGCCTCGACACCAGCGCCCCACGAGTGACCCGGCCGCATGTCCAGTCCAAAGCCGTCGAGAAATGACAAGAAGCAGTCTCCGATAGACCACCCAGTGGGAGACAAGCAACCTACCGTCGTCACACAGTCCCAAACCAGTCGTCAAAACGACCTCGGCGCGGTCAGCTCCCACCTAGTGACGCCAGAGCACGACAAAAAACCCCCACGGCCGTCCTCCGCAGCACCACCGAAGCGCCGCCGCCTCACGTCAAACCATCAGACGTCCGCCCGCAGCGCTCGAAATGCTCGCCTCTCCGTCCAGACCCAACAGTAGAAGCCCCTGGCTCCCCCTCCTCCCAAGAGCCTCCAAAAGTCCCCGATCCATGCCGGCAAAAAGCGCGAGTCGATGAGCGAATCTCGCGGCCTGCCTCACTCGAGCGACGCGCGGGAGTCTGTCATGTAATGAAAACCCAGGTGGGCATGTAAGCACCGTGCCGCCGTGACCCAGAAATCTACTTTTCGCGGTGAAATAGAACGAAATGCAAGGCGAAGGCAATATGGGCAGAAGAACTTTTGATGAACAGGGAAGCATGCTCAAAGCAAAAGAGAGTCAAATACGGAATTGGGCCTGGTTTAGTTTGTATAACGCCATTGAAAAAGAGAATGACGAACCTGCCTAGCTTTTCCTGCTTCTGCTCGTACTGCCTCTTTACTATTCCCACGACACGTCTCCGGGGGGGAAAAAGATTCCAGCAAGGCTCGGGAGCCCACAAAGCTGGTCATGGGCGCCGACTTGGCTTCCATACAGATGGGTACCGGTCGGGACTTGGCTCAACCTCCATCTCTCGCTTTCGCTCTGTCCGTTGAGGCACCTGAACACCCATGAAGAACTGACGACTCTGCCAAGACTCTTTGGCCTTGCACGGCACCGACCGCACTGCGAGTTGCCGCAGGTTGCAGCCACTTGCAGAGTAAGAATGCACGCGTACATCGCACTGTGGTACAGACACACACGAGTGAACAATGACCTCAACCATCGAGAGGTTGCCCAACATGATGAATGTCTCGTGCCACCACTCCGAGTAAGGAGTGGCGAGGGCATCTCTTCGAGGCCACATTCGACCGACATCGCTGATCAACGAGTTCGTTGACGACCACGCCCTCTCAGAGAGGTCGAGACCGCGTCACCACGTCGACCATCTTGGCCTTGTTCAGAACGGCTGGAGTGGCAGATCTCGACGGTCGAGGGTTAGCGAGGGAACGATCAGGACCCTTCAATTTCGCTCATTGGGCCGAGGCAATAGACGTGCCAGGTAGGGTTGCATACATGCTCCGAACAGCGTGAACGCCGGCTTTGCAGAAGCAGCCAAGGGAAGAGAATGGAGAGAGTAAGGAGCAGCAGGATGAGTCGTGGCTCGACCGGAAGGATTGCGAAAGGCATCTGGAGGCCCTGTATCTGTCTTTCTCTCTCTCGCTCTCTCTCAATCAACCGCTCGCTCCGCAGTCACAGTTCCATCCCGAAAGTACATCTTGTACGACCCCTGTCTTGGCCCTCCCCTGTGCCGATGCGGGCCTGCGGCAGCCGGGCTGGGAACTTTTGTGGAAGCCAAGCGGGGGTCAGGCCGCTCTCGAGAACACCCCCGCAAGCCTAGTTTTTCTCCATCGCGCTTCACCAAATCAGGCAAAGAGCTCGAGGCGTGAGGTGCTGGACCTGACGTGCTGTGCCTGGCGTACCCGCATAGCTTGTTGCAAGACGTGGGATGAACCTCACCAACCAGACGGTGTGAAGGCGTTTGCAGGCGAGAGAGACCGAATCTGGTCGGGGATACTTCCTTCACCAAAGAACCCCAGCCGTGCGTAATCTTCAACAGAGAACAGCTCATTGACCTTAGTGAGGGGCAGGTGAAATGTGGCACGCGACGATAATGGCGAAAATCCGTGATAGCAAAACCCCTAACCTGAAGGAAGCCGAGTCGGCAGGTCGCCAAGAAAGGGACTCGAGATAGCGTGCCGGCTAGCCTCAGTTCAAGAGAAGAGGCTACTCAAGAAGCACCGAGCAGTAAGAAGCACAGCGCTTGTTGCTGAAGCCAATGCGGGGAAACGGTCGTTAGACCGCATCTGGCTTGTCCGCTACCATCGTCAACAGTCAAGTCGAACTCATGACCGCGTGGGACCGCCGCCCAATTGACCAGGTGTGTTTGCGGAGAAGCCACTTGTGATATTGGCATTAGCAAATTCGAGGTTTGTCTTTGGTAATGGCGTCTTGTCAGCATCCTCTCTGCCGGTATCAAGGCAAGCTTAAATGCTGGCGAGAAGCTGTGACCACGGGACGAACCCAAGTAGTTTGCGGGGAAATAAGAAACCACCAACGCGATGGCACTTGGGATGTCAACGAGCTAGCAGAGGCTATCGGTCACTGGATCAGGACCTTCGCTTAGAATGCCTCTGGTCTGGCCAGATGGTATCCGTGATCCCAAGATCCTCCCCAAGGTTGCACGCGGCTACGCAGTATCTCGCATCTTTTCGGCGACCTTAAGGCTTCAAGTGTAAGATGACCAGCCCGCAGAAGAGGCGCGTGAAAGCGCGGCTTTGACCATGAGGAAGATGACCCCGAAGTCGTACTATGGCACCATTTCCCACGCAAAATTGTGATTACCGCAATTTTGCTGTCAGAGCTGCACGAAGAGCTGTCCGTCCGAGCAGTATGTTCCCCAGAGGACCGGACCAACACAACCCGTTAAGTTGCCGTTCGAGAAGTGAACATCGCAGGGAGGTTGCCTAGAAGCGATTTGAATCACTGATAGAGACACGTAGACGTCCGTTCCCGCGGTAAGAGATTGGTATTGGATGGCACGATGGCAAAGACATCCTTTATGAAGTCTACTCCACCTTGAGTCGCGGCCCATCTGATTGGGTGCGGTCATAGGCGCTTACCATTCGTTGACTGGAACAGACTTGTCCGTGTAGAGATCGTGACTGCAACGTTGCAGCGCCAATGAGATAGCGGCAAATCACACTTTGATTAATGCGAGCCAATTTTGAGGTTGATTTTGGGCAGGAAACAAGCGAGCGATGATCGACGTCTAGAGGTGCTTAATGCGCATGGCATTATATCTTCCAGCTCTGAAGCTGTGGTCGTTAAATCCACTTCCGCCTGTCCCTGAAAAGGCCGCCAGGGGCGTGGCGCTGTTTAGTTGGCGCGATTGGACCGTGACGCCTGACATATACATGACTGGTACTTACATACAGCAACTCTCGCCAGTCAGATGTCGGTGTTGGAGCTGTAGTGAATCTCTGGGCAGGGACGTTGGCAAGCGTTCGGTGTCCTGTTGTCCAGCTCGGAGGAGGACATGTCGATTAAGAGGTTGCCAGCGTTCGGCTTCAAGCAGCTAGCGGTTCGCTCAGCAGGGATTGAAATTAAACCGGGATGTTTAGCTAGAGACAGCTGGCAACGAGTGCTGCGTGGGATGATGGGATGATGTGGTGATGCAGGAGTGTGTTCAGAATCAGTGGAAGCGTGGGCGGTGACGGCCGTGGCGTTCTGCGCGCCGCGCAAGGAAGAGGTTGGTCTGCATGCTGCCATGACGTACAGATACCGAGTAGTCGAACAGACGAACCATGATGATGATGCCTTCGTGTACGGATCAAAGCTTATTGGACTGAACAGTGTCGGGTGTGCGCTGCTCGAGGTGCCGGATGTAGTGAGCGTGAAGGGATATCCCCAGCGGGTATGTTTGTGGGTCGCCCATCTCTTCAACATCTGGTCTAGCGTAAAATCGAAGGCTGCAGCGCAGTTAAAGTACTGTGTGGGATGCGAATTGGCGGTGGGACCTTGGGAAAGGACTGTGTATGTGGTGCAGAGGTGCTTTGATTGTCTAACAATCGTTGGTCGTCGTTGACAGAATATCACCGAGCCGTTGGTCAAGCCACACCACCCCACTCGAGTGTAAACCAACAGACCGCCAGCACTGTTCCTCACGGTCGACCACGCGGTCAAACGTACGAACTGTCTCGAAAGATGGCGTTGGCGGCAGTTAGACGTATTATTGGCCTCTGACAGAGTCGGACTAGCTTCAGGTGCTCGGCCATGAGCGGGTGACGAAAGCCAATGAGGGACCAGAAAGTGTGCGCATGCGTAAGACATCGAAGCAACCGCCAGTTGACGTCGACCTTGCAGTACTTCGCGGAGGTAAGGGGTGTGAAGATCTTCAGCCAACGAAGCATCCGAATAAGCAAGCAGATGGGGGCAATGGTCTTGTCGAAAGCTATTCTTTTCGAATGGGTGACTGCTCTGTCCGGACAAACTAGCGTGGGATACGATACCTATGTACACTAAAAGCTGAGGGGTGACGGGCGACCCCTCATGGGATTCGACGTAATTGCTCGACGTTGACCCTGCTCCCACGCTAGTACGGAGTGAGTTGAGGGCTTTTTGTATCGAGTGAGGCTTAGACCCCCTTCCCCTAATCGTGATGGCGTTTTGGGGGCGCTCGGTACAGGCTTCCTCGGCCCTTCTAGCGCTCCGAAATGCATGTCGGCTAGGCAAGAATTGTCCTCCTATACTTGTGTCATAGCCAAAGTTCCGGCAGCTACTTTAGTCGCGGCTAGCAAATAAACTGTAAACCGTTCTTTTGACGTCCTCTGTCTCGAGCACGGCGAATGCCCGCTTTCCGGTAGTTGGGAGCGAACGGGGAACTCCAGAAACAGACTGTGTTTCTCGTTGTCGGTCTGCTGTCGGATAATACGTCCGCCAGCCAGCTTTGATGTCCGTGTCTGGAGCCCAATGGCCTTCGTGGTATCCGATTTTCAACGAGAAATTAGATTGCAGCCCACTGGTACGCGTTTATCACAGTAGCCCGCGATCCCTAGGGTTCCACCGTGCCCAGAACAGGTTTTCCGGTATGTGAAGAAAACTTCAAAGGCCCGAGGCTGAAGATCACGGGTCGAACATCAACGTCATGAGTCGCGTGTCGCTGCTGCATGAGCTGCGGTGAGCCTCCGTGGTGGGTTTGGATCGAGGTCCCTGGATCGGAGGAGGTCTTCTCGACTCGAGCCAACGGCCCTCACCTTTGCATGGCTTGTTAGTGAAACACCACGCGGACGCCGATTTATTCTCCATCTCAAGGCGCCGGCGAGGAAAACATCAGGGATCGTAGCCAGGCAGTGCCCTATGACTGCATGGGTCGGCCGGGTCCGGTGTGGAGAGCCTCGGAGGACGGACTACTGGGCGACTCGAAAATAGAGTCGAATGCGAAAGGGGAAGGCCGAAGCCTCCAAATAAGGGAAGCAAGCATGTGAAGAAAGGAGTCGGCCGACGCAGGGAGACGTAGACTTGGGGCAGGCTCCGACGAGCCCCACGATGACGATCCCGCTGCTCTGCCGTGCTTGTCGCTGGCAAGCTGTTGACAGCCAACATGGCTCTATCTTTTCAGGCCCAGGGTGCGTAGAGAATTTGGCGAGGTGGTATTCTGACAGACGCTGGGCTGTAGCGGTGCATTGGCGATATGAACTAAGGCGATGGGGTCTGTGCAGTATTAGCACAGCGAAGTCCTGAATTGTTGGTCGAACGCAACGTCTGTCAGCGTCATATTCAATATCTGTCTAGATTGCGCCGAGGCTAGTTGACACGTGGGGGTGGCTTTGGGAACGAGATAGTACCGGTCTTATTACAAGATTGAGACAGTGAAAAGCGGCTAAGAGAGTCAGGCAGGCAACATCGTTGCGAGGCAGAAATGATCGAACCGTGCTTTGCGAGGGCGTGAAGGCATCATCGTCTTTTTCAGAGTTGATTGAGCCTGGAGGAATAAGACATGGGAGCTGTGTCAGATGATTGGCTGCTTTTGGGAGTAATACCGCATCGGACTAAAACTGCTAGTTCGAGGCACAATACCGTGGTAAAGTAGTGCTCCCCCTCCCCCCCCCCCCCCC
>QAPG01010715.1:154928-241300 GCA_004366825.1 Colletotrichum spinosum
GGGGGGGGGGGGGGGGGGGGGGGGGGGGATGGATGGTACCTGCGTGATTCTGCCGACAACCTGCCGCGGAGGTTTCGGGGAGGGCTCGGAGTTGTGCGGGAGAGGCATTGGATTCAGGGTCCAGAGTCTTGAGAGTCTTAGCATGCGTTGGGAGTTTGCCGGCTGGGACTTGCGAGAGTCCGTAGAGCTCAGAGTAGCTATCAAATGAGGCGTCTAGACCTCCTTTGCCAATTGGGGCGTGTGACTTGGAGGAGGAGGAACGAAGGGGAGTGGGTGTAGAATGTGGATGGTGTGGGTTCAACGGTGAATGGCGGCGGCGGCGGTGGCGGTGGTGGTCGTGGTGGTGGCTTTACGATTTTGAGTTGCCGCGAACATGTCCCCCGCTTCGAGGGATCGTCCAGTCGCGTCCCTTCCAAGAATGGGGGGATGCGTAACAGCACACAGTAATTAGTGTGCTTTCTATTTGAGAATCGGTGTAGTCTCGTGGCCAGCTAACTTGCGATACCTCCCCTGTACGTGCTCCGTACGGATATCGCTCCAGATGTCCTTGGTTTCTACTCCAAGGACCAACGGATTGCTTTATGTGGAGATGCCCTCGGGGGCAGTTTTGATTCCTCAGCATCCGGGAAAAAGGGAGACGTCACGGTGGCGAAAAGACGATGGCGAACCGAGGCACTCACTGCTGCTCTGTGCGCGAAGACGGTGCTGGTGTACGTTACTGGATCTCGGGGTTTGAAATGGAAAAACCGGGGTCCTTCTCTGGGGACCGAGATACGCCGTCTCTCCACGGTGAGATTCGCGCTCCGGCTGTGGAGAGTCACCGTTAACCTGGACCCTGTTGCTCCCTTTGCCTTACGCCTGCTGTACTGTGTAGCTCTACGTACTTGTACGCTCTTAATGCACTGCACGACGACCACGTGCGTGAAGCATCATCTCTCATCCTTGCGTGGAGGGGCTCGGTTAGAGCAGACCGAGGCAGAGGCAGTTTTGAAAGGGCACAAAGGACACCGAGGGAGGTTGGGATCAGCAATCGGCCGCGTTGTTGCGCTGCACCACACCAAGGGCCGGAGCATGCTACTGTGTGTATGTGTAGACCGCGGTATGATTTGCGGCGCTAAAGTAAGGTGCTCCGATGCGTGGGCACCGGGTCCGGGTCCGAATCTTGCCCACGGTTGACGGTTAAATTTCACGGCGTATATCTCGGAAGGAGACATGATTGTCGTGGTTGATGGCGAGGGACGGAAGTAGCATGTATCGGGGATAAGCTATTCCAGCAACGGTTGGCCTGCAGACTGTCACTGGCCGCCCCCCGGTTCGCGTGAGATGTCGACAGGATGCTCAGAATCAGGGATCAGGGATCAGGGATCGCGGCCGGGCTGGGGAAAGCCCAGGATATCTTTGGAGAAGCGTGCAGAGTCCACCCGAGCCAAAAAAGTTCCCAATGTGGGGGTGATAAGGGGAACAGAGGGTGTGTCGGTTCGGAAGACAGTGAAGACAGTCGTGGTGATTGGATGGCCGGCTGCAGTGAAGGGAAAGAAGGACGCGGGACTGGGCGGACGGGCGTTTGTGGTCTTCGATCTGGCGAGCATGGGCCTGGCCTGCCCCGTATGGATCATGGATCAGGGGTGTTGACGGTGCCTGCTGCTGGCTACGCAGCACAAGTACGCAGTAGGCACTTGTACTTGTAGTGTGCTGTTGTCGTGGTAAAAGAAAGTGAGCGAGGACATGGGATGGTTGAAGCCATTCGACAAGGGCCGAGAGGCGGTGGATGGCAGCTCGACGGGGCACGCTACGCTGGCTTCCCGCCTGCGAACAATCCCTGCTGCATACTGCATGCTGCATGCTGCTGTGGCTAGGGTACCGTACTTTAATCATGTCGGTGTCTGTTCTTGGTTCTGCCACAGGGGGGCGGGTGTCGTGAGAAGCGACGGAGAACGGCGGACTGAGGCGGCGGTGGTGTAGTCTGTGATGAGGCACACATACCAAGACCTACGTATACGTACTATCACTGTACGTATTATCAGTAGATAGGCGATTGGGGAGAGATGGTTCTTTGACTTGACGGTATTAGTCGAGTGGCTCTGAGGTGAGATGACGGGCTGCGTGGGGGTTCATCGGACGGCAGCTTCTGTCTGATGTCTGATTTTGGTGTGTAGTCGTTTCTCACCTTGTCTTACCTTCCGTTGACCTGCTTACCGTGACTTGACCTTGCGTTGACCTTGGCTGTGGTTCCTGCCCAGGTATGACGACACTCGGTGTGCCAGCCACGCCGCGGCGAAGAAAAGCCGCGTCCTGCTGTGTGCGGAGAACGAACCCCAGCACAACACAGCACATCTAGGCCCAGACCCGAACCGTGCCGATTCCCACCTTGGTAGTATTCCTTATCCTACGGACGCCTCGGCACCTCAGGCGCTGCTGCTGCTCTTCGATACGACTTCTTCACCCGGCAATCGAGGGCAACACTGCGGAAAGCCACCACTCGACAAGCCCAAATAGCGGACCCCGAGACCCAAGCACGCAAGCAGAGACACTCCACCCCATTGCAACGGCAAATCTACACACGCATGCTACTCTACGAGTAATTACCACGCATACTACGGAGTACGTACAACCACAGTAAAAGGGTCGAACATTGGGGCCGTCGGTGTAAAGGCAACGCGAGCCGACAGCAGAGACCCTCTGTTCTGCCTCGCCACGTTCACAACTACCACGGTCCTGGTGTTCACTCCCCGGTCCTTGCCCAATTAACAGTACAAACAAACAAAGAAGGGGAAAAAAATAGAGATGTCACGGACGTTTCCAAGGACAGGGGCTGGTGATCGCGGACATTGCTCCGCCATGCTTGTACCCCCTCCCCTCCCCTGTGCTGCGCACGCGAACCTCACGACTCGAGTGTCAAGATACTGCGTACGGAAATCAGCCTCGGAGATGCTACGCTGCCGTGGTGTTACACTCCTGTACAATAAGCATGGAGGGTTCCCAGTGTGCCTCCTTAATTAAGCCATCACGAGTGTTACTATAAACATGGCGCAATATACGAGTGCTCGTATCAAGGGTAACACTGGAGACTGCGATCGGCGAGACTGTGGTAATTGGAACGGCAATAATGGCTCTTGATCAAATGATTTGAACCTCGTTTGCTTGTTTGATTTGAGCTTCTGCTGTTTTGATACGGTTAGATGGGGCCAGTTGCGCACTCTGGATGCGTCAACGAGCAAACCGAAATAGCTGCACATAGAAATAGACTAGAATGACCATGGCCAATAGCAAGACTATCAAAGACTCACAAAGAGCAACCAGAGCACAACTCCAAAACCATGCAGATGAAACCCACGTCGGCATGGCTGTCTTGTCCCAGGCCATCATATTATACAACAACCTGCTTGGAATTGACATGCTTTATAACTTGAGCAGCGTTTGCCACAGCCATCAACTGCTTCACTTGGAGTTGCTAGTAGAGTCAAACACTAAATACTACTACAACCCGACTCTAAACTGGAACTGCTGTCCGTCTCTACTCAGTCAACAAGACAGCTCCGTCAACCACGCCACTTGATCCGGCTCTGCCGCAGCATGTCCAGCAACCCCGTCGGCAGCAGCCCCTTGTCGACGACGGCGAGACCCCCGAACCTCTCCGTCATGTCCCGGCCGTACAGCGCGCAGATCCACCGGTCGTACTCGTCGAGCGTGCGCCAGCTCGTCGGCGTCGTCGCCGCCAGCGCCGCCTGCACCTCGGGCGTCGCCGCCGTGCCCCTGCGCGACGGCACCTTGCGCAGCTCCTCCAGCACCCCGCCCAGCTTCGCCGACGTGCACCGCCGGTGCCGCCTGAACTCGTCGAGGCTCATAAACGGCTCGCCTTTGAGGTCCGCGTACTGCTCGTCGCGCCACGTGTCGTGCGCGTCCGCGTCCTCGTACTCGGCCTTGAGCCGGCGGTACGTCGACTCCTCCTCCTCGAGGAACGCGTCCACGAGCGCCTCCGGCTGCTTGAGCACGTTGTCTCGGACGAGGTACAGGTGCACAAAGGGGTTCTGCAACCCCAGACCGCCAAAGTCGACGGGGAAGTACAGATAGCCGTCCGGCACGTCGCCCATGCCAAACTTGGTGCTGAGCATGTGCTTGAGGTGTGCGCCAGCCCCGCCGCTGCCAAAGAGGGTCGTCTGGATGCGGTGGAACGTCGCGAGCATGCTGTCCACGTGCGCCCGGGAGTAGCAGTTGGCGACCTGCCCGCAGTTGGTCGCGAAGAAGCGAGCGCCGTACGTGTTCCACGCCTGGATCCAGTCAAAGATGCTGTCGCACGACTCTAGCTGCAGCCGCAGCTCCTCGATGTGGGTATCGATCTTTGCCTGGTCGATTACGAATCGCCCCGTCGCGGCATCCAGCTTGAGAAACCCCCATACGATGTCTCCCTTGGGCAGCACATCTGCGAGTTGGTCGTCCGTCTTCTTGGCTGCTGCTACTGCTGCTGCCGCCGCACCGTGGGGTACGATCGTGGCGCTCCCCGTCTTGTCCTCGTTAAAGTCCAGCCCAGTGACTTTGGCAAACCTCGTCATGGTCTCCCACGCCCGCGCGCACGTCTCCAGGCCGCCCCAGAGCCACATGTCGTCGTGGAGCCGGTAGAGCCGCGCCCCGTCGCCTCTCTGGTTGACGGCCAAGTCCATGCAGAAGAGCATCGTCTCCGCGAAGAAGTCGGCCAGCGGCGTGCTCAGGGGCGTACCTCTCCTTCGCGTCTGTGCCGGCGTGTCTGGCGGGTCCTGGGCGAAGCGCAGCGGACACTCGAGGATGCGGCGGAACAGGTCGATCCATTCAGCGTCGACGCCAAAGAACTCGAGAACCGCGAAGATGGACGAATGAGGCACGCTCGGCCCGAACCACTTGAAGTCGGAGCGGATTACTGTGACGTCTTGGCCCAGCTTCTGGTGGAGAATGATCTCGGACTGGATCATGTGCAGGAGATTCTGGACCACTTCGACGTGAGTCTTGCGGTCATCGTCCGCCTCGCTTTCGTCGGCACCGTAGCTCCCCCGGTTCTCCGTCATGGAGTGCGGCATCTGGTCGAGGAAAACCTCCGTCTTGAAGTGCGAGGCCAGCGTCCTTTCCACCGACGCGTTGTCTTCAAGCTTTCGAGCCGACGAAGTCTGTCGCAAAAAGTACCTCCTGCGCCGAGCCTCCTGCTTGGTCATGGGGCTGCTCGCGTCCTTCTCGACGCCCTGCATTGCAAAGAAGTCGACGAGAAGGCCGCGCATCTCAACGGACCATTTCATGCCGATGCGGTGGATGAATATGGCGTGCAGGAGATCCTCGTCGGGGTAGAAGCGGTAGCGCCCGTTGAGCTGGCGTTGCTGGTCCACGATGCTGGCCTCGTCCCAGGCCCAGCTCTTGCGAGTCTGCATACGCATGTTCAGCACGTCGGCGATCTCGCTCAGGACGACGGGGTTGTGGAGGAAGTCGTTGAGAACGGTTCTCTTGCGGTTCGACAAGACGTTGGTCCGCAGCAAGGCGCGAATGGTGTCGGTCAGAGAATCCTTGTCGAAATGCGTCGCATCGTCCCACGATTTCTGGACACGCTTGATTCCCCTTTTCAAGTCTTTGAAGGCGCGGCGGGTATCCTTGGAGCCGCGGAAGAGCTCCTCGAGGTAGTCTTTGATGGCGTCGCCGTCTGTCTCCTTGGCAGTGAAGACGTAATCCTCCCACGTCCTTCTCTGCTGGTGCATCTCCTCTCGCCCGACGGGCACGAAGCCCGACTCTGGGTTCTGGCTGCTGGCCTTGCCCGCCGAAATCCACTCGTTGACGAGCTTCCCGTACAGCTCGGCGTATGAATACTTTGCGGATTGGATGTCGAGCGCGCGACGCACCGAGGTTTCGTACTCGTTGAGAAAGTCGCTAGAAACGCAAGGGTCGAAGTCGGCCTGTTGGACGAAGCGTTTGAGGTTCGCCATGTGGCTATTGTGCAGCGGCTGTACCGTCGGTAGCTTCTTTGCCGTGTCGAGCATGAGCTTCACCCGCTTCCGCAGGTCCGTCTCCTTCTCGGCACCGTGCAGCAGTTCCTTCTTGCTCGACTCGTACGCCTCCTTCTGCTTGTCCAGCTGGTTGAGCTTTACACTCGTGATGGTGTATAGGGTCTGGGAGAGAACATCGGGTGCAGCCATCTTTCTGATTTGGGTAGTGAGCGAGATGAGCTGTGGTTGACGAATTGTTAGCCTGATGGCGTTGATGTTGGTGATTGCCTTGTAGTACGTGATGTTCTGGCCAGGCGCGAGCGTGGGTTTATATGGTGGCGAAGGCAGCCACAAATGGCTGAGGTAGCTGAGGTGAGGCCATTGTGCGTTCCTTCCGTATGAGCCATCGGCGTGAGACACACGGATGGTGCGTTTGGCCTCTTTTGTGCCTTGGCGCTGTTCTCTGTACCATTGGTTGACGGCTCAGCTTTCCATCATTTTGGCCTCAGTGAGATGGGGAGATGAGACTCCACTGAACCATCTCACATCAGGTGCACCCTCAATGTGCCGGCTGTGGACATTCATTCCATTGAGCTGAATGAATTCTGCGTCGCAAATGCTTTAAAGTGAGCTGTTTGTTGCGTTGAGACTCTTCACCTCTCCATCGCCATCATCGTAGCCGTCGTTGACCCAAACTGTTTCGTGAACCCTCATGAACCCTCATGAGCCTTATCGTTCCACTCATTCTCGCCATACCGTCAAACCCGCCATTGTAACCGTCGCGGCTTATTTTGCCTGTCCTCTGGATTGTAAAACAGTCGCCATTACAAAACGCTGCCGGGAGAGGGATCCGGATTTCGATTGACCATGGCACAATGAGCGATCCACTGCGTCTCACCTGTATTGGCGCTGGGCATTTTCGTCGTCGTTTCGATGAGGATCGCATCCTGGTTGTCCTTTGCTTCACTCCGCCCTTCCTCAGCTGCCTGCTGCATCTTCACACCGACCGCTTACCATTCCATGTCGCGAAATCCACGAAGCCGTCATGTCGTCAATCATTACCCCAATAAACCTCGACACAAAAAAAGGAAGCGGCGCCTGACGGCTTGTAATATCTCAAGCTGCAACGGATGGGACGCTAACACCACCGACATCGGCAGTGACGTGCTCGCGAGGTCGCGCCCCCAGTGGGTAAGATAAGAAGGCGTACGCAACACTTCGGGGATTGCTGGCCCAATGAACCCACGGCCGCTTCTCCTCCCCCCATCATCTCCATCGCCCGGCCTCTGTTGGACACTCTTATCTACGGCATCCTGGGACCTTCACCTGCCGTAGCTGGACTTGTTCATCCTGTAGCTTCATGCGCGGGTGTCAGCATCTTGTCCCGTTGTAGACAAACAGCCGGGGTTCGATGCTGGGCATGTGCCGAATTTCGGGCTCCGTGACGCTGAAGGAAATGCTCGGTCATACAGAACACATCAGCAATTGAGCTCACAACAGACTTGTCTCATGCACTGGCTGAGTCGGCTTTGGTCAGTCTGGGGAGCGACATCATTCCCAGAACAGGTGTCTTTGATCGCAGTCTTACATAACAACGTACATAGTATGCTGTAGCGCATGTCATGAATGAATACCTACCTATACATACAAAGTAGTCAGGTAGTGTGTTCCGTAGACGTCGGATCGTACCCGGTCCCTGGTCCCTGGCCCCGCGCCTTGTCAGACGGAGCTTATCGGCCCCGTAGATCAGCCGAAAGGCGTCACTGACGACTCACGACTCACAGCCAGACAGAGTTTCCCTTCTTCGTTTCACTCATCGCCAAGGGCTCACGTCTCATTCGTAACGGCAGTCGATTGACCAAAAGCCGTGGGAAAGGATACCATGGCCGCGGACGAGGAACAACAGCGGCAACCGGCCGGAGCCGGTGAGAACTCGGAAACGACACCTCTGCTCGCCAATGGCAACGTCAACGCCAACGGCACCGCCGCCACCGCCAACGACGATGAGCAAACCGTCATCGCCGAGGGCGTTTCCGGCACGCGACTGGCGCTCATCCTCGGAACATCCTACTTTGGCGTGTTCCTCGGCGCGATAGACAGTACGACTCACTTCTCACAATCCCATCTCACTCAACTAACACCTTCCCTCCCCCTTCCTTAGGCACAATCATCGCAACCCTCTCGGGCCCGATATCCAGCGAATTCAAGTCCCTCAGCCTCCTCAGCTGGCTCGCAACAGCCTACCTCATCTCCAACGCCGCGTGCCAGCCCATCTCGGGCCGCCTCACCGACATCTTCGGCCGCGGGCCGGGTCTCGTCTTCAGCAACGTCTTCTTCGCCGCGGGGAACCTCATCTGCGGCCTCGCGCAGTCGCAGGGCGCCATCATCTTCGGCCGCGTCGTCGCGGGCATCGGCGGCGGCGGGCTCATGTCCATCTCCACCTTTCTCGCGTCGGACCTCATCCCCCTGCGCCGCCGCGGCATCTTCCAGGGCATCGGCAACATCGCCTACGGCTCCGGCGCCATGCTCGGCGGCGTCTTCGGCGGCCTCATCAACGACCACACCGCCACGGGCTGGCGCCTCGCCTTCCTCGTGCAGGTGCCCCCCGTGCTCGTGTCGGCGGTGCTGGTCGCCGTGCTGGTAAAGGTCCCGCCCAAGGCGTCGGACAAGTCGTACCTCGCGCGCATCGACTTCGGCGGCGTCTTCCTGACGATTTCCTTCCTCGTCCTGCTGCTGCTCGGGCTCAACGCCGGCGGGAACCTGACGCCCTGGCTGCACCCGCTGCCGCTGACGACGATCCCGCTGTCCTTTGCGGCGTTTGGCGCGTTCCTCGTGTGGGAGGGCCGGGTGAAGCAGCCCATCATCCCCGTGCGGCTGCTCGCCAACAGGACCATTCTCGCGGCCTGCGTGACGAACTTGCTGTGCACCATGGTCATGATGATGGGGCTATTTTACGTGCCGCTGTACCTGCAGGTCAGCGGACTATCTGCGACGGACGCGGGTTTGCGCATCCTGACCTCGCCGCTCGGTGTGTCCTTCACGTCCGTCGGGGCGGGCTACATCATGAAGAAGACGGGCAAGTATGTGATCCCGGGCATCGTGGCGCTCGTCATGTTCAACGTCGGCGTGATTATTCTCACAACCTTTGGCGCGGACACGCTCGCGTGGGTAAACTACATTGTGTTCTTCCTGCTGGGCGGTGGTTACGGCGCCATGCTGACCATCACCCTTCTCGGTTGCATTTCTGCCGTCGAGCACTCCCAGCAAGCCGTCATTACCTCGGCGACGTGTAAGTTGCGTCTCCATTACCTCCAAACCCCCCTCTCAACCTCAGTTTCTGATGAGATGCAGACCTCGCACGGAGTCTCGGTGGAACGGTCGGCATCACCATCGGCTCCGCCGTCTACCAAAACGTGCTCAAGGGCCGCCTCTGGGACCGCTTCGGCGACTACCCGAATGCCGCCGAGATCATCGCGCGCATCAGAGACGACCTCGACGCCCTGAAGCACCTTCCTCCCGGGTGGAAGCCCGGCGTCGTCGATTCCTTCATGGAGGCCTTCCGCAGCGTTTGGCTCACCATGCTCGGGATGTCGATCGTTGCCCTCGTCTCCATCTCGCTGATGAAGCAGTACGTCCTGCATTCGACCATCGAGAGACGCTGAGCTCCGACAGGGTGGTGATCATGCGTCTTTCAGACTCCTATCCCGAAACCGAAGCAGTTTTTCGCTGTACACGCCGAGATTCTCTGGTGGACTCGGGAACTGCCCTCTCACCCCAAGATGCACTGCATGAGAGAGTCAAAGATGGATGATTGCAAGATGCTTGCCACTGTAACATAGATGTACCTTATCCAAGGTTGAATGTCGTCCAATAGAGTATTGGCCTCATGGCGCTGTAAGGATATGATACTGGGTCATGTGTGATGCACTTGACGTCACTCACAGGAACATTCTGGCAATATATTCTGAACATGAACAAAATACAAGAATGGAGAAGCGCCGGACAGGCTTTCAATTGCATGACTCTTGGCAATTCTCTAACAGTGCGACAACGCCGTTTTAGGCATACGCCAAAGTGTTGTCGTCGCGAATCTTTCCAACCGCATTGATCGACGCCTCGCGACCTGCGACACTGGGTCCCCTGACAATGATCTGCTCGGCATTAGCTTGAACATGCTGCTTTTGCGTTCGAAACTCACCTCTCCCTGATACTCCTGATCCGCATTCTTGTGATCCTCTGTATCTCTTAAAAGGATTTCGGTGCTCGTTAGAGGCGGGCCGAAGTGAGATCGCTTGTCATCATGGACCCTGTAGTCGTAGTAGCCAGTCTGGGCGACAGCTCCCGCAACCTTGGGAGCTGTGAGAGCATAGATGACTCTGGCGCCCAGGAAAATACGGAGATCAGACAAATCCGCCGAAGACAGAGGTGGTGACTCGGCACCAACTCTGTCGGCGACATAGACCAGACGAAGCTTTCCGGGCTTGTTTCCAATCGCTGGCCGGCAAGCGCTGTTGAGGCGCGAGGCGAACGAGGCGACGGGCATCACGCCGTTCTCCGTCAGAGACCGGGACTGAGCCCAGTGTGCAACCTTGGCAATAGCGGACGACAATCGGTTGGCCGACTCCTGGTGGGTTCTCAAAAGTGTCTCGGGCGTTGCCACAATCACTGTCGGAGCAACTCCCTGGGTTGCCAAGATGAGATCGGGTGACCTTCCTGCGACCGAGTTGAAGGCAACCGAAGCGTTGGAGTAGAGTGCCGCAAGAGTCAGACTAAGAGGGTAAATGTTTGTCAGGGCGTCGGCCGGTAGGAATAGGTCAGATGGACTGAGGCGCTGATTCGCGGGAATCGCAGCAAGCTGACCAGCAACTCCAGATACCAGGTTGGCCTGGGTGAAGCGCACCATTTCCTCCATGGTTCCAGGCTTCGTCTGCCAGAAGGTGATGACATCCTTGGGCTCAGACTCCTTGTCGGGCGCAGGTAATTCCCTCCCGGCTTCGGAAGGAGCCTCGCGGATGATGTCCTGCCAGGTCGCGACGTTGACGCTGCCTCCGGTACCTTCGGGAACTTCGTTCCAGTCCATGTGGCTACTGCCCTCGTCCACAACCCAGATGAGCTGGCGGAGAGCCGGGTATGCCTTGACGACGGGGTCAAAGGGGAATGCGCCCGGAGCGGTGACTACGGTGTCTGCAGCGGAACGACGGAGCATGGAGATGAGCTCCTCATTCGAAACGTCGAAAGGGATGAGAATGGCGGTGAGGTTGGGGTAGAAGCTGCAGGCAAAGAGGGAAACCAGGAGCTCAATGGAGTTGGGAAGGTAGATGGCAACACGAATACCGCCTTGGTCGTGAATGTGCTGACCGATCAAGTTGATTTGCCGAGTAACATCGTCTATTCAATGTTAGCATGCCACGACGATGCAAATAGCAACTTACTTACCCAACTTGTGTTCAAGAACGTTCTCAGAGCCCAACACCGTCAGCAAGCGTCCCTTGCCAACGGAGGGCTTGCCATCCTCATCAGGCGCACCGAAAGCCGCTCTTTTCCAGATGTCCCGAAGATCGCCGTCGCGCCCCCTCGACCACTTCGACGCCCCCGGGTCTTTGACGTTGAGTCCGGTGTTCAGCGGCATGCCGTGAGGGGCAGAGTGGGATCGATAGACGGGCGATTCTCCTTTCTGTCGAACAGGAGAGCCTTGCGCCTGGCGGGCAAGCAGCATAGGATGGGTGTCTGGATCCTGGGAAGAAAAGATCCGGTACGATACTATTGCGACAAGGAGAGTAAAGAGGCCGGTGGTGTAGGCGTTCCATTGTCCGAAGAAACCCGAAACCCCTTCGTCCAGCTGGAGCATGATGTTGTCGAAGAACCCCATGGTGGGAAGCGCTCCGGAGGACTCGTCAAATCGATTCGGTTCGGTCCGGTCTATCGAACGGGGTAGAGTAGGTGTCGATATCGAAAGATGCGAGAACAACAAGCGACTTTACGTGGCCAGCATGGAAAGCTCGGAGGTCTTGTTTAAAAGAAAATGGACCACCAGGAGGCAGTGCCGCGGAGCTCAAGCTCGGAGGTGTCGTGGTGAAGTGGGCTGCGCTGGCAGACTCGGCGGGGGTCTGACATACCCCCCGGCACTTGGAACTTGAGAGGACGCTCCAGGAGAGGGGCCTTGAGGAAGGGTCTTCTACACAGTATTACTGCGAACCCAATAACGAGGAGCTAGGCCCTTTACAGGCACTGCCTCGATTGTAAACTCAGCATACTCCGTACTGAGCATCGGTACGCAGTACACAATTACGCCAGGGCTAGGCATTAGGGGAATTCCAAGCTGTTCTATACAGCGAAACGCAGGTACTACAGTACGTAAGGTAGGTAGCTACGTACCCTTCAACCGTCCGGCCCAGCCCGTGCGCCACCACTACACAGTAAGGCAGGCGCCAATATCATAGGGAGGGACTTGCAGGCAGGTACCCACCGTCTGAGGCACAGCATCGCAGCTGGAGCTAGGTACCCACTCTTCTCCCAGGCCTCAATCTGACCGCTTTCCATTGTTCTGCCGGTTGCTGCGGCCCTCTGTGTGGCTGGTGCATTGTTTTTCTGGCAGCCCATGCCAGGGCCCTGTCATATCCATCACCATCAACATCAACACCTCGACTTCGAAGCGGCGCATAGAACCACGCTCGCGCCTGGCGACAGCGCAGCGTCGGAAACGGAACCACTAACTTATCACAGGTTTTTCATCTACCTTTATCGGTAAGAGGCAACCCCGCACTGGGCGAGCGAGTGCGTAATTACTGACATGCCATTGAGCAGGCTTCGACCCTGATCCCGAACTTCGACTTTGACTCCGACTTCGACCCCGACGAGACTTGGTGCTTTTGCTCGCAACCATACATAGAAGCTGTCATGTCATCGGCCAGTAGAGCAGCGGTGACTACCCCAGTCCGCTCGACAACCCAAAAGTCGGCGCCTGTTGTCGACAGTCCTGGCACTTGGAGACACCCTCGTCTGAACGAGATAACGAGACGACGCAACGCGACCACCTTCTCCGAGAAGAACGTTCGGCGTATTGCTCTCAACATCGGATTCCTCTTGATCCTTTGGCTTTCTCAAATACTCGCGTGGTCCTACATTCCCGCCCAATGGTAAACCTCATTTTATCCTACTGCCTCGGCGTTTCTGACCAGTTGCAGGTTCAGCGCTTCCCTTCGGTGGTATCTCGGCTGGGCGTACTATGTGATCCAGCTCGTACCCATTGCCAACATTGGAATGGCCATGTTGCCTCTGTTTCGAGCTCCCGACGACCTGGCCGACATACCCCTGACGCCCGCTCAGCGCAAGCTTCTGGGTCTGCCACCGAGTTCCGTCGCACCAACACCAGACGCGACCTTCAGCACCCCGCCCAGATACTCGCGCACTCCTTCCTTGGCCGGGTCTCCCGCCAGCAACCGCAGCTTCTCCGGCTCCCCTCTTTCAGGAAGGGGTAGTCCTGCGCTCAACTCATCCTTGAACGGACAATCGTACTCCCCCTCGCCGCTGAACAACAACAGCCCTACCAAATTCTCCGCGAGCCTCAACAGCAACCGCCGCTCCTCATTCGGCTCGTCCACTAACTTGGGCTCGAGCACACTGGGAGGCAGCACCCTGGGCGGCAGCACTCTGGGAGCAAGCACGAGCTCGTCTCTGTTTCCTGACCCCGGAACGCCGAGCCCGTCAACTGGAAAGCGTACTAGCGTTGGCCTGAACAACAAGTGGCTGTACGAGAGGGGTCGGAGATCTTCTGGTGGTAGCTGGATGCACTGAATATCTTCGAAAGAAACATTCTGTAAAAAGAGCTGTCTTGATGACTTTTACAATTACTTTGCTGGCTTGGAGAATGGCGTTGGTGTTGTGGTTATCGCTCATGAGTGTTTTCCAACTGACGCTCTGAGCCCGTTTGATGGTCTGGAGACAGCGACTTTTCCATGTCTGTTTCCGTGACCATGGGATGAGTGGTACACTGAGTGTAGATGTGCGTCCGCCGACGTTTGAAGATGGGGGCGGTGTTTTCAGATGCAGTCGATCACTGCTGTAGATCGGTGTACAGAGTGTGCCACCGTTCGACTAATTCCAACGGCATCGGTTGTTGTGCATTTTCTTCTAATATATATCCATTGGGACGGTTGCATGTCATAAGCTGTTCTTTGAAAATACAACATTATCAAAACAAGCAGTGCATGGAGCAAGGTACATCCTCGGCATCAGTCTGATACTGAGTGCCTACTGCGTACTGCGTACGGTAGATAGGCACCTGCTCTAACAGTCACAATATGCACAGAGATATCCGTAGTATGGGAACGGACGCCAGGGATCGCCCACCCCGCTTTTCGGCTTTGATTGGTTAGAAGCATAGATGCCCCGCTCTTTTGGCATTACGTAGCACGGTGACCTGGGCGCCTCTGGCCTGGTCTGGATCCGTAACTGAGGTCTGTACTTGCACACCATCGTCCTCAAGCTTCCTTTATCGTAAGAACCCCCCGATAGATATGCTCAGTTCGTGACAACATGGGCGCCAGCGACTCGAAGCTTGTCTTCAAGCAAGGCATATTCAAACTGTCTGAAGAAAGACACATAGCACCCGATGACTCCTACTGGACCTCTGTACGTAGCCATGCACACGACCATCTGCGCCTACAATACTGACCAGATCGCATGTAGTTCTGGGAGCTCCCCGAATCGTCAGAAGATGTCTTCAGCCTCTTTTCCGCCGCCGACATTCGCCGTACGAGGGACAAGGCCCTAGAGAATCTGGAAACGCTGATACTCGCCCTCACATCTCGTCTATTCATTCTACGCCACCATCCCTCGTTTCCCGATCCCGATATTGCCCCCGAGAGAGACGCCCTCAACTGCATCCGAATCCTGACACGCATTCTTCCCTTCTTGTACGAAGCAGAGAACCTCCAGCCATGGGAGGAGCAGTTCTTCTGGGGCGCCAGGAGGAAGAGGACGCGGCAGTCTGCCATTGCCAACGAGGTGCTGTTTGACGGAGCCCTCGGCAGCCCACGGTCGCCAAGGAACGACACGGAAGATTTCGAAGACGCCAAGCCTCTCGCCGAGGAGCTTATTGATACTCTGGTCGACTTGCTCTTCTTTTCCGACCTCACACTGCCCCGGCAGCCCCATGGACGGTCCAAGGTCACATACGCCATATGGCAAAGTGGCGTTGGCTGCAACACATCAGTTGCTACCACGAAGGAATACGAGAGCAACCGAAGCGAGATACTGCGTCTGCTGTTGACCATCACCAGTCAGAGCATGTACATGACACCCACTACTTTGCCTCAAAAAGGCACCAGGGCCCTGACACACATTTGCACATGTCCCGACAAGCAGGTTGTGCTTTCGGTTTTGTGCTCGCTCCTCAACACAGTAAGTAAGACGACGTTGGCTTACGCTGCGGCTCGATCGTGTGGTTGACATAAAACAGACACTCAAGTACAACCCGGCAACCTGGCGTGTGCCATACAACACTCTGGTTTTCAAGGACGAGAAGCAGATCCTGGTGACATACACGTTGCAACTTCTCCTCACATTTCTCTTGTACCCGATACCCGACCAGGACGGCAACACGTCGAAGAACTTCTACCGTCATTTCCTTGGCAGGCTTCACCGCCCGCAGGACTTTCAGTTCATTGTCGACGGCATGACACGGATACTCAACCAACCCCTTCAGGAGAAGAGCTCGTATCTGCCTGGTGGGCAGCCTGCGTCAAAGTTTGCTCCCGAGATCATTATGCTCTTCTGGGAAATCACTCAGTGCAACAAGAGGTTCCGCTCGTTCATCATCGACACTGAACGGGTGCATGATTTCATAGTACTGACTCTGTTCTACGCGTTGGAGTACAAGAACGATCCCTCTAAGCAGGGTGTCGTGCGCATGTGCGCGTTCCTCCTCCAAACATTAAGTGTAGAGAAGAACTTTGGCACCAACCTGAATCGCGTCTTTGAACGACAAGACAGCTTGCCATTGACGATCAGACTACCGGGATTCAACGGCACATATGCTGACATTCTGATTCACGTGAGACATGAAGCGTCGTCCTGGATGTCTCAATGCTAACTTGGAAAAGTCAATCTTCAACCTCATCACCTCGAGCCAAGGCAGACTGACGGCCATCTACCCGGCCCTGCTGGCTGTCATCAATAATATCGCAGCTTACCTGGAAGGTCTTAGTCAGGCAACGGCTTCAAAACTGATGCAGCTGTTTTCCTCCATGTCATCCCCGTCGTTCCTTTTGGCCAACGACAGTAACCACGACCTCTTGAGATCATTGTTGGAGTCCATTAACTCCATTGTCGAGCACCAATATCAGAGTGAGTCACTGGAGACCGAGACTGAGATGGTAAAGGTCTGAACTGAACCCTGCCAGAAAACCCTGAACTCATCTATGCCATCTTACGCAACAAAAAGCGCATTGAGGCTCTTCGCAGCTTCACTCTGGAAAGTGGACAAGAAGAAATTGAGCGTCGAAATCGTCGCCGGAAGGAGTCAGGAGCAAGCGTGGACGTTTTTGAGCCAGGTTCGGTCAGAAGCTCTGTGGAAAGCATCCGAAGTCCGACAACGTCGCAGCCTCGACAAACCACTTTGAGTGACGTGCCAGAAGAAGACGGCACTTTTGCGATTGGCGATGACGAAGATGACAGCGAAGACGAGGATCACCGTCCAACACCCGCGCAGTCCACGACGAGCGAAAATCCGTCCGTCACCTCTTCGCAGGCATCGTTCGCCGAGGACGCAGTTCCCACCCAGCTTCGCGGCATGTCAGAGAAGGCCAGAAGCAAAATGCCTGCTGGTATGAGCAACTTCTCGAGGCAAAACAGCACAACGAGCCTGGGTGGATTCTCAGCCAGCGGCATGTCCCAAGCTGGAGCCTTTGAGCCCTCTGCGCACTGGATCGAGAGTTGGCTGCTGGAGCTACCACTCCACACGATCCTTACTGTGATCCAGCAAGTCTCGGCCCTCTTGCCGCGGCAGGCGCTCACCAACGAGGTTGCATCTCGCGAGACGCTCAAGAAGATCCAGGAGATCAGACTCGTTGGTGTCGACGCGACGCCGCCCCGTGTTCATTCCTTTGAGTGGTCGCAGATGGCGCTCGGCTGGTACGAATCGCTCTTGTGGGGATTTGTCTTCAGCAGTGAGGTCCAGGTGTCCAAGGGGACGGTTGGTATCTGGAACGGCACGGCCATCAAGCTGTTCCGCGTGCAGGAGACGGCACCCCAGGGACCAAGTCTGACCTCACCTAGGGGCGCGGTTGATGCTGTGGGAAGCAACATTGTCTCTCGCATTGGCGCCATGAACCTACGGGGAGCTTCAGGCGGTGTCCCCGGGACTGCTCAACGACCCGCATGAGGTGTCTCGACCGCTGGGTTTGGCACGTATCTGGTTGTGACACGGAGCTGGCAAATGGAGGCAGCCTGCAAGAGCCCGGACTCGGATGGGTAGGGATGTGATAATAAACGGCAGTACATGCGGCGATAATGAGACCAACGAAATATTAGAGCTGGCGGCACAGAGCATCATGACAGATTGGGTCTTTTGCAGGCAACATCTTGCAAACCGCAGCGAAGAGTGTCACGAGGTGATACAGAAAAGTCGGGAGGTCTGGGCGACAGGCGGTCATGCTGAATTTGGGATCGAGTGTGCAAACGGCGTCTGGGCTTTTAGTCGTGGCAAAATGACGCGTCTTTGGGGTCCGGCATAGCAAAGCTCCTGTACAGCAAAGAAAGAGATTGAACATGATGTATGCACAGCAAGCCAGCCACTGCGACATGTCGTGAACAGATAGATGCACCTCAAAAGCTGACCAAGTGACATGCTGATGGAAGGGGCATGTCGAAAGGTGTGGCTTGTCGTGGCAAGTGTGCCAACACACAAGTGACCAGGGGCGAGATTGAACCCAGGCCAATAGACGGACCACACCAAGCATCCCGTCGACGACTTCGCTTGGATGGATGCGACTCTGTACCTGGCAAGACGAGCAAGAAGCGGTGATCATTTCCGAAAAGTGACGGGGATTCGTACGCACCGCCACAGATGGATCGGTGAGCCGTCGTTCTAGACTCACCGTCTCTGTAGGCGCAGCCACTCACGAGCCGTCTGACAAGTGTTGGAGGGCAAGCCACACACACAGTGCCACAACGCCTTTCAACCGAGATGCAGAAGCGCTCGGCTGGGGAGACTTGGTCAAGTGAAGTTATTAAAGGGCCCCCGGGCATAACAGTAAGACGATGCAGGGCTTCGAGGCCGGGTTGGACTCGATAGTCTGCTTAGCTGTGCTTATGTGTGGGAACCCTTTTCTGGCAGCCTGCGGACCCTGAATTGGTCTCGTGTTTCTCTCTCGACCTCCTTTTGGCCATCGTGTGCTTCAAACTGGTTGTGTTTTTTTCCGCTGTCGTGGTGTTGTACAATGCCCAGTAGCCTTCACTATGGGTACACCGCTCGAAGCTAGTGCTGTTCTCTTGGGGGATGAGGTTAGGCCGTACCGGATCCACGTGAGAACTTTGAGATGCACACGGAAAGCTCAGGGCTAATGCAATGCGAAGGTGTCGAGCAAGTACCTCGATCTCACGAGACGGAAGCTCGAGCTGACGAGGCTGCCTCATGAGGCGTCGGAGTCCCAGTCTCACGAGTGGTGGGAGCCGAAACCTCTGATCGAGCCCCTGATCGACTACTGGTGAGTCTCGGCCAGTCATCGAGTGCAAGGCTCTCTCTCGCCTTTACTGAGATTGTTCCCCAGGCTGGAAAAGTACGACTGGCGCGAACAAGAACGGGCTTTCAACGACCGACTCCCACAATTCCGCACCGCCGTGCCCGTTCCCGGGTCGGACGCCTCGGTGAGACTTCACTTCATCCACGTCAGGTCGCCCCACGACAGCGCCGTCCCGCTGCTGCTCACCCCCCCGTTCCCCTTCACCAACCTCGCGCTCGGCCACCTCGTGCAGCCCCTCACGGAGCCAGAGGACCCGGCCTCCCAGCACCCCTTCCACCTCGTCATCCCCTCCCTCCCGGGGCTGGGCTTCAGCGACGCTCTGCCGGGCAACACGGCGCTCGTCCCCGCGACCGCCGACGTCCTCAACCGCGTCATGGAGAGGCTGTCGTACGGCCGCTACGTCGCCTCCAACGCCGCCTGCGCAGCTTCCAGCCCGGCCCGGATCGACTGGGCCCTCGCGGACCGCCTCGCCCGCCACCACGCCGACAGCTGCGTCGGCACGCACTTTATCAACCCGCCCCTCGCGCCGCCGACGCTGAGAACCGCGCCGCTGGAGTGGGCGAAGTGGTCCGTCGCGAGCTTCCTCCGCGCGCCCGTGTTCGGGTACCACGACGCCGATTTCCGCTCCCTCGACCTGGCGGCCTCAAACCCGCCGGCCGCGAGCACTCTCCGCGAAGAAGGGGAGGAGGTCCTGGACCCAAACACGCCCTCCTTTGCGCTCTGCGACTCCCCCGTGGGCCTGCTCGCCCTCGTCCTCAAACTCCTCCGCACCCTCGGCGCCCAACGCGCCTTCTCCCCCGCCGAGGTGGTGACCCTCACCCAGACGGCATGGCTCCCCGGCCCCGAGAGCGCGCTGCGGTTCTGGGCGCACTGCCGCCTCGCAGCACCTCCAGCTCCGAGAACAACCATCAAGCCAAAGGTCGCCATCACGGTATTCTCACACCCGCCCGAGTCTTCTTCTTCTTGCCCGCGCCAGACGACGGCCTACGCGTGTCCCGCCTGGGCGAACGCGGGGTACACCGTCCTCCGCACCCGCCGCGTGGTCGGCGCGCCGGGCCTGCTTGCCTGGGACGCGCCGGAACACATCCTCCACGGCGTGAGGGGGCTCGCCTCCCACCTGCGCCAAAGCGCGGGCGGGTTTGCCCAGCATGCCGCCGTGCCGCTGGATCGTGTAGTCGTGCACGGCGCGGAACGGGGTGGGTCCGAGCAGCCCGCGACGGCGTCGTGGCGGCTGGAGCGGATCCGCGAAGCGTCCGAGACGCCGAGCGGGGGTTTGCGCGCGGATGCGGACTTTGACCAGCCTAGTCCTGACACGATTGTCGTCACGCCGCCCGGGGATTTGAACCGGGTAGAGTGAGACTTGCGAGAGGGGGGGGGGGGGGTGGGTTGTTTTTCTACTTGTTTCTTTGCGCTGATTTTGCCATGATACCACACCACGCTCTTACGACGACGATGAACACGAGATGCGGAATGAAGCATGAACTAGGGGCGGTATATGTAGTCTCTTGGTTTCCAAATCTTATCATGGTTTCTGCCTCAACATTGAATCCGCTCGACGATCCTGTACTTTGGGCATCCTAGCAGAGTCGCACGGAGTCGAGAGGACGACTTGGTAGCGTCGCTGGGGGGGTTTGGTGAAGCTCGTGGTATAACTCATCCCAGACTGGTGGCAGAACTTGCTGGCAAACAACATAGCAGCAGCGTCCTCGGGGACTTGCTTGACACGCGTCTTCCAACAGATGACTTCGTTTGAATAAATCGTATCATCACCATAAAAGTCCTACGCTATGCTAACCCGAATCCTGAAAGACCTCCAACGCCTGATACTAGATCTACTCTTCATCACTGCTATCCATGACGAAACCGCCCCTCGTGCGTTGCCTTGGTCTTGCCGCAACCATTGGTACATCGTCGTCGTCGCCCTCCGCATCAGCATCCGCAGCCTCCTCGGAGTTTTTGGCTGCAGACAGGTCCGGAGACAGTTTCCTCCTTTTCCTGCTCGCCTTGCCCTGCGACGACGATGGGCTCGACAGCGGTGTCTTGTCGCCGGCCTCGTCCTCGCTGGCGTCCATGTCGACGTCAGCGCTGCGCTTGGGCGACTGCGTAGCCTTCGTCGCAACCAGGACGTCGTCGTCGTTGTCTTCGCTGTCATCGACCAAAAGAGCAGCTCGCTTGGCCGGCTGTGTCACGGCTATACGCTCCACAGCACGAGCCGTCTGCAGACGCTGCGCTTCTTCGCGGAGGAAGAACTCTCGGTCGTACTCGTCGTCCGTCTCGTCGTCGCTCGCGTGCACGTAGGCCTCGCTCTTGATTTTCCTCGCCTTCTCTCTTTCCTTGTCTCTGCGTTTCTTGGCCTTCTCCTCCAGTTCCGAGTCGTTCGGTTCTTCGCCGTCCTCGCTCGCCTTTCTGCGCCGCCTGCGCTTCGGCTTGTTCGACGCGGGATCGTCAATGGCCTTGCGGACGGTAGGTCCGAGGGGTTCGAACAGGAACCCGTCATCGTCGTCATCGTCATCGTCGTCGTACTCCGCGCGCTTCCGAGGTGCCTTCTTGCGTCGTAGCTGGTCATCGGCAGCGCGGCCATCCTCAAACGTTGGCGGGTCGAATTCGGCTTTGTTGATGAAGTCGAGGCTCTCCCGCAGGTTGTCGGCCGTGACATGAGAAGGGAGAACCCACAGAGACTGCGGCGTCTCCTCAATCGTGGGCGCGAGTCTCTCCATACCGACGAGCTTCATCAGGAGACGCAAATGGGAATTCTTGAACATGGCAGTCTTGCGGGCGTCGTCATCCGGGCGAACGGCTGTGACATGTCAGAGCACTGAGCGAGGGGAAGAAATGAGAGTCGACTTACTGTAAACATCGGGCAGGCTGGTGTTGGTGTCCGTTTCGTTTGCAGATTCTCCCGCGGTGCCCTCGACGGATGGGATGACCTGGTTGGCAGATGCCCAAGCCCGACGCTCGGCCTCCACCGTCTCGAGCGTCTTCTTGACCCACGCTATGTGATCCGGTCGATTCTTGTCGAGAAGCGCGCCCACGACAATGGCAATCTGCCGATCTCTCTCCTCCGTGTTCTTGAACTCGAGCTCCGCCGCAGGTTTCGCCGTCGACGAGATGGTCTGCTTCTCGTATCCGAACTCGAGGTAGTGCGCCGTACTGCTGAGCTTCGAGAAGAGCATCTCGACAATGAGTTCGGGGCGTTCACCAATCTTGCGGGTGCACTTTCGGATTATCTGCTTGGATAGCTCTTCCCACTCCTTGTACATGCCGGAGCTCTTGTCGATAGGCTCAGGCCCCTTGATCATGTTATAAAACAGGTGAATGATGTCGACACGGAAAAGCATGACGCTCATCTCTTGTTTGAACGCTACGCGATAAAAGTATCGATGAGCGCGTTTCAGTTGAGAATCGTCGAGATCTCGGTAGAATTTGGTAAAGGCCACAAATGTATCGACGACGCCTTGGGGCGTAAAACGGTTGGCGAATCGGTGGAAATCGAACTTGCGTTCTTTGGTCTCTCGCTCGGCGTTGGCCTCGTCATTGCCCGAATCGTCGTTCTCTACGTCCGAGTTGTCGACGCCAGCTGCCTCCTGCGCCGCCTTTTTCTTTCGCCGTGTCCGCTTTCGGGATCGAACTTGCATATCTACGTTTTGCTTCGAATATGCCTCCAAGATGCGCAGAAAGTGATGGGTGAGCTCAGTCGACGAATCGAGATATTCGAAACCTTGGTCTTTGTACTGCCGGACGACATTGGCTATCAGGTCGTGTGTAGAGTCTTCGTAGAACAGGCGGCTCAGAATGTTTTCCGCAATCTCCTCGTCATCCTCGTTCCCTGAATCCGACATCTCTTGGACGGTGAGGAGGATCTGGGTAAAACATCTCATGGCTGCCGTGAGTGTTGGCCACTCCTTGTGCTCCCAAGAGTCGTGCATGGTTTTCATGAGGGTAACGAACATGGCCTGGTTCAGGACACCGGCAACGAGATTGAAGCTGCTGATCTCGTCGACGGCGCCCGGCTTCTTCGAGTCCCGCTTGGATTTCCTGCGCAGTCTTTCCGCCTCTAGGAACCAAGCAACCAGGTACATCAACTGCCGCCGGTGATATGTAAGGACATGGGGCGCTTCCCTGTCTATCGATTTGCGGACATGCTCGAACAATGGGTTGAAACCCGCGTCGAGGAAGTCTTCGACAAAAGTCCGCAGCTGCTCCGTAGCCCTCTCGTTGAGCCGCACGGGAGCTCCGAGATCCCTCGACTCCACCTCCTCCTTCTTCGCCCTGCGCGCGGGCTTGAACTTCTTTGACTCGTCGAGCTTCATCTGTCGTGTTGCGCTGTCCACGAGTGCATCTTGTCCGGTAATGGTTGACATCTTGCCACCCTCGCGCTGCACCCAAAGCATGGTGCCGAAGCGGTTGTGTCGTGTAGGGCGGGCATGGGCGCCCCGCATCGCTGCCTCCTTTTTCAACAGACTAGTGAGCTCCTTTCCCTTGGTTTTGCTCAACTGCTGGTCGTTCATGAAGAGTTCGCCGACTTTCACCTGCTTCACCAAGTGATAGATGACTTCCATGACGACGACGTCCTCCGTCCGGAAATCCTCCCCCATATTCGAAGATATCATGAGGAGGACCATGAAAATGTCCTGGAAAGAGAAGGCATCAATCGTCGTAGACCGTGAAGTCTGGGTCTCGTCGCTTTTGACATTTGGGGGAGCAGTGATCATAGCGACATTGCGCAAGAAGAAGAGCGCGAGTTTGATGATACCCTGGTCGCGAGGGCTTCGATCACCAATCGGGATGGCCATAGCCGGCAGTGCTACGCGGATGGCTGTGTGTAGTATTTGGGCGCCGTCGAAGTTGATGATGTCCCGCTTGTAGCCCAATTGCGCCAGTTCAAGAACAGGCATGTGGCGGTGGTGGTTGTTGGTCATTCGCTCGGGATCTCGTTCCATGGGCCAAGTCAGGGGCACCAGCAGTTCTAGGCACGCAAGTGCGATGCGGGCCTTGAACTTGTTATCGGTGTCGTTTTCGGGCCACAAGGCGAGGATCGGTAGGAGATGGTCGGCGATCAGCTTGGCTTCCGAGATGCAGCGGGCGACATCCATGCGGTTTGTCTTCTCATCGTAAAATCGAATCCATTTTTTCAGATCGCGAAGTACGTCGAGGGCCTCATCACCGAGAGCGTATTGGGTTTCGTCGTCTATGCTGATGCCTCCAAGCTAATCTGCAGTCAGCACTCGAAACCGTGTGAAGTGCCTAGTTGCTGGATTCTGTATCCCACTTACCGCGCTGACTAGGCTGGCAACATGAGCCCGGACTTCGGGATGGACGACATCGTTTGACGCGTCTGAGGCCTCCATTGTGGCTATGAGCAGCTCAAGACGATGACGAGGTCGATTTGGATTGAGCTGACCCCATACGCAAGTGGAATCGGTGGCGGTGGTGGACTGAAGATCGGAAATCGACGCATCAGACGCGTCCCAACGCGCTTCGGCCTAGGTGTAGTTAATTGGACTTTACGTGACCCGCTATTTCTTTATCAGAGTCTGGGGGCTGTTATCGATTAGATCGTAACCCAAGCCACTACGCCACAGTTGCGGCATGGTGGTACCTGCTTTAGCTCAATGGCCGAGGTTAGCCGAGGGTCCTGGACTTCATCGTGTCCTGGATCATCAACAACACCTGTTCTCGGACATCCGGTTTCTCTGCTACCTCATTTCTAATAATCAAAGTTTACAGGACAGACAATACGTCTATACCAACGGCTCATATTTCGCCATTTGTTAGTTCGTGATAGCTACCTTCTACCACCTCCTTGAGCCCCCCCGGAACCCCACTGATCCCTGCTTCCTGACGTCTTGCTTCAAGAGCCATGGCGACTGTAATTGCCCGCGTACGGCCTGTGGCCCGGCTGCCTGGACAGCTTCGCGCTTTCAGCTCGACTCCCATAGTGGCCTCTGCAGCTGGAGTGAAGAGGTTGGGCGTCATTGGCGCTGGTCAGATGGTGAGGAACACTTGATTGGCATGTGATTCTACACCAACGTAGACTGACGACGGTAGGGATTGGGCATCGCCCTTGTCGCTGCTCAGAGGGCGCAAGTCCCGGTGACGTTGGTTGACGCATCTCAATCAGCACTGGACAAGGGCATGGCGTTTGCCAGTAAGCTCATCGTTGCCTCTGCTCACATGACCGTCGACTCACTCTTAGCCAGAGAAGCTCCTTGACAAGGACGTGTCCAAGTCAAGAATCACCCAAGAACAGGCCGATCAGGCTCAATCGTTGCTCTCCGGGGCTACCTCTATCGACCAGCTCTCGGACGTGGATTTCGTCATCGAGGCTGTTCCCGAGATCCCCAATCTCAAGTTCGAAATCTTCTCAAAGCTGGCCGAGGTGTGCCCCAAGCACGCTATCCTGGCCACAAACACGTCGTCCATCTCCATCACGCGCATTGCGGCGTCGACGACCAAGGACCCCAAGGACACCTCGGTCAGCTCCCGTGTCGTCTCGACGCACTTCATGAACCCAGTACCTATCCAGAAGGGCGTCGAGATCATCAGCGGTCTGCAAACGAGTCAGGAGACGTTGGACAAGGCCGTTGCGTTCTGCAAAGCAATGGGAAAGGTCACCTCAGTTTCTGCCGACTCGCCCGGATTCCTTGCCAACCGCATTCTGATGCCGTACATCAACGAGGCCGTCATCTGCCTCGAGACAGGTGTTGGTGACAGAGACTCCATCGACGCCATCATGAAGAACGGCACAAATGTTCCAATGGGACCCCTGCAGCTTGCGGACTTCATCGGCTTGGATACCTGCCTCGCTATCATGAAGGTCCTCCACGAGGAGACTGGAGATTCCAAGTACAGACCTAGCGTTCTTTTGCGCAAGATGGTTGATGCGGGCTGGTTTGGAAAGAAGAGTGGCAAGGGGTTCTACGACTACTAAAGTCGTCCCCGAAAATTTGGTCTCAGGTATGTCGGTTTAGCAGCCATGTACGATTGTGGTGGACTGAGAACAGGGTAGATTGCTTCACTGTCTAATCGACTCGTTGAGAGCTTGAAAGCTTTTCGTTCCTGCCAAGTTGATGTTGGCGTAGCTCCTGCCTTTAGCCCAAGACGTTGACAGTGACATGCGCGAAGAAGTCACTGCTACTTCTCCAAAATCAACCACGCACCTCCCTCCCGGTTACATACATTTTCCAACCAACGTCACCTTACCCAAGCACGATCGATACACTCAATTCTCGGGCATTAATGTCTAGAGCAGACCCAGTTGCATTAAACTCAACAAGGCTGCACTCCTGCTCTTCCCAAAAGACCAGCGACTCATCTCCTCCAAACTTCTATCGGGCCGTCTTGGCGTTGCATTCGGAGCAAATCGAGCACCAAAGTTCGGAGAGAATCGTCAACAGCCGGACTTTTCCCACGACATGGCAGACGAGAGCCAAAAGTTGTGCTTTGCTGGTTGCACCCCTGGCCACTTCCAAAGCACACCCCTTCCATCAACGGCAGCTTGTCACATCGACCGCATCTCCTCATTGGTCGGGCGTTCTCTTGGCCTCGTCGCTTACCCTGCACTTAAAGGGGCCGTTGATGCTCTCGTCAGGCTCATCGGCAACGACTCCGTCGAGGCGTCAGGCGATGCTCTCCTCTGAGGGTTCAACTTCAACCCACGGTTCTTCGTTCACGATCCTACACTGCGTGGGAACGGCCGACGAACCCTTGGACGCGGCTCACACGCAACGTCAACCACCCTCCAACTCGTTGCATACCCCGCATCACACCCACGGCGCATACCCTGATCATCACGACGCCTGACGTACAATGACCCGACTCCACCTATCATGCTTGACGAGTCTGCCGTCGGCCGTCTGCCTCCGACAACCCATCGAGCCAAGCGTCACTCAAGACAATTTTGCCCTCGATCTGAGCACTTCGGGAAGCAACCGCCTTAGCTCAGCTGGCATCCGAGCCGCCCCTTGCCACGAGCATGGTCTTGCTGGCGCATCAAGCCGTGTCCCATGCACAACACTACATACACACACCACCGCATCCTCCGTGGCACTTCGGTAAGCCTGTCCGCTTTTGTTGAGTCTCGATCGGCACTCTGCATCGACCCCGGGCATCCTCCACGATGCCGACAATAACCATATTTCAGAAATGCCTCGCGCTAGTGCAGCTCGCTGATCCGGACAACCCTTGGCTGGATGACAGCCGGTGAACCCCTCCTCGACGTGGGAAAATCCGGGGGTTGCAATGCATTTGTCCATTCGCCCATGCAGTCAGTCGTCTGGTGTAGCACGAGGCTGGACCTAGACGCGTTCTCGATGCTCTGCCCGCTTACGCTCGACACCACAAGCCATGTATTAATCTGCAGACCAGCCTTCGGCCAGGCGCACAAGGTTCGGGCGGCTGTCCACCGGCCAAGGACGTCTGTCTGCCACGCAGGATAAGCTCTGGACTCCTGGTCACACACAGCACGCGCGGGTCGGGTCCCGACACTCGAGGGCGCGCTCGCAAGACACGCGCGTACGGAAGGGCATATTCGTATAGGTCCTTTTCAGCGTTGTCGGTCGACTACACATGCTGAAACCTTGCTCTCATAGTGACCGTGGCGGTGCCAGAATGTCTCTGGTCTGAGGCTTTGTGTGAGGCATGACGCTCTTGCAACCGGACACGACGGCGGCCTGCTCGCCGTGGTGAGGCTCGGTTCGCCGCCACCCTCGTGTTCTGCGTGGGACTGAACCGAGACTTGATTCAACGTGCTTGGTGGAACGACTGCGTGCGCGATCCGCCAGCAAACTCGAGTCACAACCCCGGCCGGGCGTATCCTGCGGTAAGAGAGGTGGGTTTCGTGAGAACACGGCCCTGAGACATGAGAGACTCCGGGCTTTCCCAATCGGTGCGGCAGGTTGTGGCCCATGGACTTTGTCGACCGAATAGCAACCGAGCATACGGTGCGGCAGGTGTCAGACAGGTTGGGCAGATTTCTCGCTGGCGGATTCGAAATGTGCGACTTGTACGACGCCTCACAAGAGATATCCCGGGCGACTAACACCGGAAACCGATTTTACTTGCTGGTCCCGGCCGCCGTGCCATTGTGGCTGACCGATCCCAATAACCCAGGCCTAAGGACTTACAATCGCTCCTTCGATTACTCGAGTAGTCGCCACCAGTTCACAGAAATCCGGCTCGCGAGGCCTTGGACGGAACGTTGCGACACAAAAGGACCACATATCCCTGGCGGTTCAGGTCACGATCCGTCGAGGCCATCTTACCCGTGACAGACGACCGAGCTGACGGAGGGCTGGCTCTGCCTATGCAGAGTGTCGACGGTACCGTGCGACGCTGCACTTGTCCGCCAGGCATCCGGGGGGTGATGGCGGGAGGTACGGCTGGGAGTGAATAGCATCCATCCATCCATCGGTCGGATGCGACCAACCCCGCCGCCTTCGTTCGTCTTGTAGGTGGCCATGTGGCAGCCACTAGGGCATCGCACCCATTCTCAAGCACAACAGAACCGGCTCGAGTCTCAACCAGAGTCGGTTTGTCTGGATGTGACTGCCAGCGAATGCGGATGGGCTATCCATGTCGCGCGGACCCTGGACGCTTTTGGGCCGAGTCTCCACCAAGGCTCTCTTCATGCGGCGTGAAGCATCTTGTCTCCCACGGACTCGCGTTACAGGACTGCACAGGGGACAGTTCCCAGACACGGTGGACCTGGTTGCGTTGTCTTGAGTTGCCAACCTGTGTGGAGTCTATTAGCAGTCACTTGTCTGCCCGTGGCCGAGGGCGAATTGGCCCAACTCCAATCCATGTGTGATGCTCTCCAGCACCGATGGTATCGTCTGGGGTCACGAAGAAGGTCAATAGTCACGTTTCGTAGTTGTGCATGGTATAAGGTAGTCAAATTATCGAGGTAGAAAAAGTCAATCCGTGTAGAACCACCACGCGACCACGCCAAATTACATACAGCATATGCAAATCGTATACACACACACGGGCCACGCGCTTTGGCGGGGGAGGGTATTTCCAAGCAACCAGGTAGAGCATCCGCAGACACGTCGGGGAACCGCGCCTTCAGCCTCGGGACGACACGGAAAGCAAAGAAATAATCAGTCAAAAGAAGCAGACGATTTTGTAACAGTCAATCATAGCTTGGATATGTACTCTTTGCGGGGGACCAACGGGAGAGAGAATATGTGCACGTCCGTCTTGGGCACGAGAAAGCAAACACACAGAGAGACGAGACACCAAAGACCAAAGCAGAGAGAAGAAGAAAAACAACCAAATGCCGCCCAGGCGCAGACCGTCCAAAAAGAAGCAATGATGGTTTCGTATCGTTGAGCAGCGCGCTCGCCTCTTCCCTCTAAGAAAAACAAAAGCACATGATTCCCGCCCGACCCGAACCGACTTACACCCCCCCGAAACCCCAAGTGATCAGGAGGAAAAAAAAATTGCTCAAGCCAACAAATGTTTTCCGATTCCTCCCCCGTCTGCCATATCCATTTGCCATTGAGGGGTATCTTGGTTTTTCTCTTTCCCAATCGACCACGAATTTGATCGTTCGCATCTCCTTCCAAAACGAAAACAATAGAAACAAAGAGTTGGAGCTCATTGGTGCGGTCTTCTTCTTTTACGCCGTGCTTCACGCCGTGCTTCCGTATGCGGCCGGACCAGGCGCCGGACCGGGTCCGGCTGGTACTCCGGTGAAGCTCCGTTTCCTCTTGAGCGCGCTGGCGCCAAAGCCGTGCCCGTACTCCTCTCCCGTCCTCGGGGGCGGGTGGTACTCGCTGCTGTTGCTCGAGGAGCTGGGGCCGTGGTTGTCGCTGCCGCCGCCGTGGGGAGGGGGCATGGGACCGCCACCGCCAAAGGTGTCGCGCATGGGCGTCCTCGAGCTCGAGGTGCCGAGGCTGGCGTGGAAGGCTTGGGAGAAGTCGTTGGGGGCGGCGATGGGCGCGCTCATCTGAGGCATGGAGTAATCCGGCACGCCGGCGGGTCTGGGCCCGGGCGTGCGAGGAAGAGAGAAGTCGACAGGGGCGGTAAGCGGTGCCGAGGGGAAGCTGGAGGTGTAGGCAGAGGACGTTGGGAACTGCGCCGAGGTGGCGCGAGGGGTGGAGGCGTGGCTGGGAGGAGGGACGGATCCGACTGAGCGGTACTGGGTACGGAGGTCGAGCCCGAGGGGCACCGTCCCGGAAGAGGCGCGCGCGCGGAGACGGTTGGGAGGTTGCTGGAAGTTGGAGTAGCTCATGCCAGGAGGAGAGTGGACAGAGCCTGCGCAAGTGTTAGCTGTCGAACGAGAGCGCGCTGGGGGGACGGGACACGTACTGGAGTACGAGCCGGACTCGTACGAGAGTCCGCTGCTCGACGGGCCGCTCATGCTGTCAGGCTGGTCAGGCTGGTACACCGACTGCTGGCGTCCGCCGATTTGAGGGCTGGGGGTCGGTCCGCCGTGGTGGTACGAGTTGTAGTCGATGGAGTCACCCTTCCAGGACATGCTCGACCTGAGCGGAGAGTTGAGGTTCTCTGACCTCGACCTCGACATGGTCTCCCGCAGCTGTAGGGGCTGGAGGGGTCGGGCAGGCTGGCCTCGGTGCATCGACATGGAGTTCTCGAGAGCGCCTTGACGCGCAAAGGGGTTGGAGGTACGGGGACCGGCGTTCATGGGAGACAGGTGGCTGCCGTAACCATAGCGGTGATCTCCGGCCGAGTTGGGCGTCATGGGAGACAAGATGTCGGGGCTGCTCATGGCTCCCGGGGGCGTGAAGCCAATGTTGCCGTAGCCTGGGCTGATTCCTGCGGAAGAAATGTGATCCTCGCCACCCTCTGCCCTCCTGACATCCACCATCAACGGTCGGATCATGTGGTCAGCGTAGGACTGGGCCCCGAAGGGCATGGGCGATGTCAGGGGAGTGCCCAAGCCGTGGACGGCGCCGTAGGGAGAGTGGAGAGCCTGGACGTTGTCAAAGTCGTCGGGGACTGCACGCATCTTGATCATGCGGTCACGGTCGTCCGCCGTGAGGCGCTTGATCTTGGCACGGCTGTCGGTTCTCGTCAGCACGCTGCGGACCTTTCGGGTCTTGCTGAATGCACTGCACTCACCGGTTCTGGAACCACACTTGGACTTGCCGAGGGCTCAGGCCGGGAATTTCTCGAGAGAGACGCTCTCTGTGAGCGGCGTCGGGGTGTGGTTGTTTGGCGAACTCGCTCATGAGGAAACGCGTCTGCTGGTGGGTAAGACTGGGTTGGCTGTCAGCGTCAGAGTCTCACGATGGGCCTTTCTACACCGCTCACCGGAAGCGCTTCATCTTTCTACGGGCAGCCGTCCGCTCTGCGGCAGTCTGAGGCTGGCCACCCTCTCCGTCGTCGAGCATGTCATCGTCATCGTCGAGCATGTCGTCTTCTTCTCCTTTGCTGGGAGATCTTCCGTCTTCGTTCTGGATGGGGGAGCCCTCGGGCTCCTGTATTGTCGGGTTTGGTGGTGCCGCGGCGCCTTGTGTCTCCGTCGACGCCATGGTCTCCTGGGGTGTCTGCTCAGCAGGCTTGTCTACGCTCGGCTGCCTCTGCTCTGGTTGTTCCGGCTGCTGGTGCAGTGTCTTGACATCTTCAGGCTCGTCCTCGGGGGTGGGTTGCTTGATGCGCAGGCCGAGAGGGTCCACGGGCCCGCGGCTGTCCACTCCGACTTCCTGCTTGGTGTGAATCTCTACCTGCGTGACGGCACCGCTGGTGGTTCTCGGTTGAGATGCATCCGAGGACTCGTTCCCATTCTCATACGTCTGCGAGAAGGTGCTGCTGTTTTCCGGGGCCGGCAGGTACGAGTACTGCTGGCCCTGCCACTCGGGTGGCGTCGGCAGCGGAGCCTCGAACTGGTTCGACATGCGTGGAGGTGTGGAAGGAGGTTTGTGGTGAGAGGACTCGAACTTGGTGTAAGACCAGTGGCTTTGCTCAGTGGTGTCAAACTGCCGGGTGACAAGCATTGGGACTGGTCGGGAGGATGGGCGTTGTTGCTGTTACTGTGGTTATTGTTGCAGTGGTCGTGGTCCGGCTGGTTGACAGAGTGCGTCTCCGGAGGCGTGGCCTGGAAGAGCTGTGTTGAACCGAGGTCGGGAGCGTATAAATGAGTGTTGGGTAGGGAGTGATGTCGAACGAGGTTCAATACCCAAGGTAGGTGGAACAGTCCGAGTTCAAGACGAGCTGTGGCGCATCACAGGTGAACCTGATCCCAGCAAGTTCTTCTTCTATTCCCAGCCCTGTCGACGTGACAGAGAGACGGATAGCCCAAGATGTTTGTTTCGACTGCAACGAGTACAGAAAGCGGCGATCTTGCAGAGAAGCTCAAACGCAAAAGCAGAGCGAGCTCGATGTGTTTGGAGCAAACCGCAGGGTCGGGCAACGGGGAGCTCAGGTCAGGTCAGGTCAAATTGACGTCGTAGGGTTGATGTGTCTAGGCTCGGGATGGAAGAAACCAAGACAGCCCACAAGCAATTCGATTTAATCAAAGGAGGGAGGATATATAGATGAAGAGAGAGTGAGTTGCTGATGCGTCAAGTCGTTTTGGGAAAAGCAAGAGAAGATGATGGAAAAGGGAAAGGCAACTTGGCTACCCCAGGTCCCACGAGGTAGGATCGATCATATATTGTATAAATTTGAGGGTGTGCCAAACGATACCATGGCGGGGTCGATCGACTGGGAGGCGTTCTCTGGCCTGGAACTGACAGGCCCCGGTGATGTATGGCAAGACCTTGGGATACCCGTGAATGTAATAAGACGGTCTTGTCAGGAAGCCCTTGCTGGGTAGTATGACAGAGGTGGAATTAATACCGGAGGGTACGGCCATCCACACGGAGAAATGTCGAGGCTGGATCCGGACAAAACAGCACTGCTGGTGCTGCTGGTGCTGGTGCTGGTGCTGCTGATGCCGGTGCTGGTGCTGGCGCTGGCGTTGGCGCTGGTGGGCACGATGGGATACCGCCAGGCCAGGCCAGGACCGGGATCAGGGTCAGGACCAGGGCCAGGACCAGGACCAGGTCGAACGAGACGAGGGTGGACATCGAGGTTGAAGGACGCCGACGAGGTGGTGGTGGTGGACCTGGGTTCTGGAGGAGGAAGAGGAGGGTACCTGGTACCATGAGTCTGAACCCGAGCTGTGGTGTCGAAGAGAAGTGAAGTGACTGGGGGGTGGGGTGTTGGACGAGGGAACTGAGGTACCGTAGCAGTGGGGATGATGGTCGAAAGGAGACCCGATGCATGTTTTTAAGGCTCATCGATTCGAGAAAAGCCGCAGCCGCAGCAGCAGCAGCAGCTCATGTGCCATGCCATGCCATGGAATCGACGACAGGCCCCTAGCCGTGGTGGCTACTGCTACTGCTGCTGTTGCTGTTGCTGTTGCTGAATGTGAAGGGGCGCGATGCTGGCCTGTCCTCGAGCTTGGTCTATGCTTCTGTGTTACTGTAAAGTAGTCGTATGTGCGCGCGTGTACAGATAGAATGCGGAGTACTGCGCAGACTGGCAGGGAACCGAGCCAGACCACAAACGTGGTGCGGTGTTGGTGGCAGTCGGTGGACTCGCAGTCATGTTCACTGCCGCTGCCATCGCGTCGCGTTGCGTTGCCGCTGGGCTGGGCTCATGCTGGGCTGAATGGGTTGCTAATCGTACTGAGCCACATGGATACACCATGACTGTGCGTGTTGTGTGTATGGATGTGGATATTTCTGTGCTCGTCGTCAAGTACAAAGTGGTGTACGCAGTAAGCAAAGGCAAGGCAACACAACGCAACGCATGCCGCCGCGGCCGTTGCAACTTGTTGGTCCTCTCCACCCTGTTCGAGAGTGACCCAGGTCCTGAAGGAGGGAAAAGCCTGGGGTATCGCCTAAACGCGGGTGGCAGATGGACGGGCTGCAAAGGTAGCAGCTAATCGTCCACGTACAAGTATGTCCGTACGGATGTCACGAGAGCCCATGACCTTACGGTTCTCGGCTGAATGGCTGATGTCGTGCCATGAAGGACATGGAACCCTCTCAACCAGCCCGTCCGGCTCTCGTTGCGTACATTACAACATGGCGCAACATGGCCCGTGTCGAAAATATTCCAGAACAAGATGAGACGCCAGATTTTCTGGCAGCGTGAGGCGTCCAAGGAAGGTCGTTGCGCCGTCTGCTCTCTGCCCTCTGCTCTGCGCAGGTACCGAGCGAAAAATAAATGCTGAAAAGGGACCTCCCTGTATGGCACCTGAATCAGTCCAGCGAGCCAGGCGGACGGGTTTTGGAGACATCAAGACAGGGTCGAACGGGGCCCCCTTCTGGCCTGTTTCCCTACGATTACTTCTACTCCCTTGTGGGCTTGGGCGGCCGCAACGGGGGAAAAGAGCAGGCGAGTGTGCCAGACACAGGAACAGGCACACACAGACAGGGCTAGTACGCAAGACACCTCTCGCTGCGAGTAGGGAGTAGGCCCTGCCGATGCATGTGCCATCCCAAAAATAACGATGGCATGGATCTCGCATCAACTCGAGCATCGCTTGCGCAGGCAGGTAGGCCCTGATAGACTTGTATACCGTCGGAGCTCGAGCATGACGGCATCAACGACGACACCACCATCATCGCTGTGTACCGATGAGTCTGGAAAAACGTCGTCGTGGTCGTCCATGCCATCCCATCCCGCAAAGCCCACGGATGCGAGATGACAACGGCCGGGCGGGCAAGCCCATGCTTTGACACACGGCGGCAGAACAGAAAGTTCGGAGAAGAAGCAAATCAAGGAGCGAGACGACATCTCGTCTGCGATATCTCCATGGCGCCCATTGGTCTCTACGACGTTAGCTCAGTGTCGACTCCACGGATGAACGCATGACCGTTGTCGAGAAGCCGGCCGAGGCCACGACGAATGGGAAAGATCATCCATCAAAGGGAGGCGTTGTGGCTCTCTCTGTCTGTCAGTCTGTGCCTGTGCCTGTGCCTGTGCTTCTCCTGCGTATCCGTACGCAGTATCCGTACACTTCCTCGCTCTCCGTCTCGGCAACAGAAAATCTGAGCTCGGGTGTGTGAAGGGCGGGACGGAGTGGAGGGTAGGGTGTGCGAGTAGCTGCTACACGCCTTGGGAAAAGAAGGGTCGGGAAATCGGGTGGGGAGGTCTGAGGCCGTGGGAAGAAGACAAGGATCACAGACGGCACAGGCGTCATGTACCCTGAACATCTTTTGATGCGCCATACACAGTGCTGCGTACGCAGTAGAGCGTACTTGCAGAGTCGCGTCGCGCTCCGTGACAGACAGGCCGCCGTTTGTTATCGCTTGAGGACTCTGATTAGACCTGAAGAAACCGGCTGGCTGGCCCAGCAATTGCTAACGCGGAACGAAGGACGAAAGGTTCGGGGAGATGAGGCACAGCATTTGTATATGCCGCTTATACGCCAGGACGAAACGGAACGGTACTTTGAACGTGGTGGGAGAACCTCCCTTCCCCCCGCTGCTTTGCGGCCATGGAGAAGATTGAAGATGGGCAATGGGTAACGGGGGGGCGGATGGCTCCCGACCCCGGTATACCGCCTCCTCGGCCAACAGGGGCAAATACACTGCTTCACAAGTATTCGTAGGAATGAGCAGATCCCCCCAAGGTTGATCTCCTTTCGCTTCAACCGCCGTCGTTGGAGTGACGGGAGAAATGAGCATCGAGTGTGTCAAGCACTGCGCACTGCGTGCTGGGATGATGAGGAGACGAACTTGCGCGGCTCCTCGTCTGAACACAGGGGGGTGGCGCTTCCGAGGCGATGGTGAGGGAGACAACTTTTGGGGGTTTTGCCTACACGTGTGCGCCATACACCACTTTGCCGCAGTAGCATACCACAGTAGGCCGAATTGGAGACGGGGAACCGGCGCAGGAACAGGAACGCACATGTCTCTGGCTTCCCTGCACGTTGCGTGTGCGTACAAAGGTGCTGCACTCCAATGCATGGAGCCACTCGAAGATGGGACGAGAGACACGGGAGACGGAGAGAGAGACACGGCCCCACAGGAATGGGTGAAGCAGGGCGGGCAGCAGGGCGATTCTCAAAAGCCGCGGGTTCCACTGCCGGCGCCAGTAGCAGAGACAAGCAACCAGGAGCGAGGCCAGGCGAGGTGAGGTGAGGCAGAAAAAAAAAAGTCCGTCGAATGCCAACGAGACTGTACTCCGTCCGTGGGAATTGCTGCTCGTGCCGGTGCTGTGCCGGTGCTGGTCCTTGTCCACCTCGACTCGAATCTGCGGGAGAGCTGTTGATTCTCTTGTGCACCTCTCGCCGTCATATCTTGCCCACCTCTTGCTTCGTAAGGTTCTGTTTTCCCCATCCATGCGGGCCGCATTTGTGTTTGTCCATGTCGTGTAGTTCGTCTCTTCGTGCGTGTGGTACGGAAACCAACGCCGCCACCGCGAGCCAACAAGCCAACAACGAGCCAGCCTCCGGGCCGGCAGTTCCAGCAAGAGCCAAAACCCACGGACGGGCCAACGGCTGTACCGTTGGCTAGAGAAGGAGGAGAGTGGCTAGCCTGGAGGGCGAGCGCAGGGTTCGGTGGCTGCGAACTCGATGGACTAGGCTTAGTTCACCTGTCGCTCGCTCTGACAGCACGGCACTTGAATACTTGGGAAGAAGAGATCGAGGTCCCCTGAGCCTTGTGTGCTGTGGTAGACACACGCATCGTACGTTAGGGACGAACCTGACGGCGGGCCTTGTCCGGAACGGCCGTAGCCAAAGTTTTCCCAGACATACATGACCATGCGAGCCTTCGTCTCCACGTGCCGTGATTCGATCATGCAGAGGGGCTACAAGCCAAAAAAAGAAAAAGAGCAGAGTGCCTGGAAAGGTTGAACGCTGGAGCTGGCCGCTTCATTAATGTCAAGCTCTACGCAGTATGAGTGTCCGTCAAGGTGCCACGCTCGTCAATGCCGTGTGTGAGAACATGGTGAAGAGAGCCAACGACAGCAGCGTGCGTAGGGGTCGGAGGCCAGGGCTCCTTGTCTCCCGTCCCCTCAACCGTCATCGAGCGACGCAGTACTGTGTGTACTGTGAGATGGCCGGACAGTCGGTCCATGGCAATGCTCGCGGGGTGGAATACGCAGTGCGTGAACGGAGTATCATAGTATGCTGCGTGCTTCGCCATGCCTTCTTTGCCAAGCCAGAAGGGGGCCTCAAACGGAAGCAGAGCAAGCAGTGAGCCGGCTGACCATCCATCCAACCACAACACCGTCCTCGAGCCAGCTGCTCAGAGGCAAGAAAAGATGCGAACCAAGTCGGCAAGCTACGCAGTAATTAGTCCGCACACACGCAAGAACTCGGCGCAAGCTACAAAGATGCGAGTAGCGTCGCAGTGGACGATACAATGCATGATGGGTACGGTGGTAGAGCGAGCGAGGATGACACGGGTCGTTGGAAAGCTGCCCGAATAAGCCGTAGGCTGATTTGGCGGCTGCGATGCTCGAGACCATTCTTGGTGGAGTCGGGTGCAACTGGCCGGCGCGGTGCTTTGCCACGCCTGACCCTGCCTCGCCTTGCCTCACGCTCTTATTGTCGGTTGTTTGCGAGCGTGCTTTACTTGGTCAAAGTCCTGCTTCACGTTGCGATACGATTTCCAGCGCCTCGAAGCGGTGCCGAGCTGACCGGCCCTGTGACGCTGTGCGGAACCGGTACCGAGTCGGGAACTTGGGTTTGCCATGAGGACACCAAGAGCCTCATTCCGTATCTTATACCCATACAGCTAAAACTGGACCTCGTAAGGCACCGCCTGAGTAAACGATGCTCTCCGAGTTGCGAGCTGAACGACAACCTGAAAGCGTGGGAACGCTGCCAACTGCGCGGACAGGCGCGGACAGGAGGGAGTCGAGTTATGCATCTTTTTGGCTTCGCCTATTCCATCGTGGTAGCACAACGGAGCCCACGGAAGGACAGACGGCATGTCCAACAGAGCTCGGAAGTGAGAGGAGAGGCGTCACCTCCCGGAGCTGGCAGGAGAGGAAACGGCAGTACGCAGTACGATGGTCAAGACCTGTGTGGACAAGAAGCCACATGACCGAGAGTCCTTTGCAAACACCAGTAGGCAGAGAGGGGTGTGTGCCAGTAAACTTGGAGCGCTGCGCGCTGCGTTGCAACCGCAGCTCCTACTGGCTGTTGAGATGTGGCGCCGTGTGGTGGGCGTTCAGTCTGGCCGTCTGTGCCTGGGTTGCGTGGTTGCGTGCAGACGACGCTCCCAGTCACCCCCATTCTTCCAATCGCTCACCCTCACTTCACTTCGTCAAGTAGACCGTACGCCTGGTTGCTGCCGCTGCCTTCCAATGTCCGTGCTCAGATTTGGCCACACAAGACTTCCATCTGGCAGCCTCCGGCCAGGGATGCGAACCATGGTTTCATCCCTGAGCGGGGACACCATGGGTACTACTGTATGGTTGGTAGACGGGAGAACAGAGTACTGTGTACGGAGTAGTCGGAGAAGGGATCACCTCGTCATCCACCCAGGAGTAAGCCGGGTGAATCGTCCACACAAACCGCCGACGCCCACTCATCCAGCTGGCAGACGAGAACACCGTCACTGAGCCATACAAAGCGTGCGTCCAGTGCAGTAGACAACGTTCTTCTGGCGCGCATTCGGCAATTCTGCCCTCTTGAGCTTCTTGTCTTATTTTCCAGGCGCATGCTGGAGCAGCCAGCAGGCGAATCCACCTGGCACACAGCAGAGACATCGCCAAGCGAGACGTTGCGAGACAAAGCTTGTGGTGCAAGGCCGCGGCTGGCACCGAGGCTTGGGCTGTGGTATCGCTCGACGCCAGCATACGAGTCCCAGACCATGTGGTGTCCCTAAATTTGGCGCTAGAAACGTCCAACATCATTTAGGTTTGTCTGATGGCATAACGAGGCAAACGAACAAGTAGCTCGCCGCGCGGGCACCTTGGCCGTGCCGTATACGTAGTCAGCCACCAAGTGAGCTTCTTCGACAGACAAATTCTGGCCAGACTCGGATCGTCATACGTCCTCACCGGGGAAGGGTGCCCTCCTCCTCTCGTCATCGGGACGCAAACCGAATGCATGGCCAAACGCCATAGCCCGGACTGGCTTCGGCCTGGTGGATCGGTCGTGCATCGGCCGGGTCCTCTAATTTACTACACGCCGTCTCGAAGCAACGTGGGAATGCCATGTCCGCGACCGCCGGCCACTCAGACGCGGTTGTACATCACGAATCCGTTTCCAGGTACCGATATGCAGCGTCATGGCATGCAGACTGAAGACGAGACGACGAGAAGAACGACAGTCTGCATATGCCCGCATGCATATGCGTTTCCAAACTCTGCTCATTTTGTCGGTACGGTGCCATGCCTGTGTTGATCGACCCCAAAGCAAAATTCGAGGATGAGAGGAACGGGTGATGAGCAGTCAAGGTATCAGGCTCGTCGGGTCCATCCCATCCATGAGACACGACCAGGATAGTCGATAGCGAGAGGCGGTTCGCCGACGCCACATCCGCAAGCTTCAGCTTGTCACGCGTTGCCCTGCTTGCTGACTGCTTGTTGCTGTTATCGCTACTCGCACGCGTGCCGAGAATCAGCATGCCAAGAAGTCTTGCTGGCTTCGTCCGCGACTATACAACTTTGTTACGGAGCTAAGCGGGCTGCCACGCTGATCCCAGCTGTCTGAAGATGATTTCCCTGAGGTTCGCGTCGTCTTCGACATCGTAACTAGATTTTTTTTTGGTGTATCGTGGTCGAGTGACTAGTGTAGCTGAAGATTGCGACGGCTGGGCGCGGGCTACCCGAAGTCCATGTACGAAGCCGCATGGTACCTGAATCGATCCCGCGTCCTAAAAAAGGGCGCCAAATCTACCGGCGTCCCATCAGTCATTTACATGACACAAGGGCCTGTCAGGGGGCTCCTGGTTCTTCCCAGAGATCTCTGAATCGCCTGCCAGTCCGCGCTAGCCAGAGACAGAGTGGGAAGATCATCAAGAGGAACACCCGACAGCGCGGCAACCGTGGGGCTTTTGTCCGGCGACGGAGGAGACTTCGTCCAAACCTGCCCGCCATGCCCCTGTCATAGGTGAAAGCGCGCGCGCGCGCGCAGCGCGAGTGTCCTCGTTACAACCTGCCGCGACATGCTTTTCCTTGGCCACCGCTGCCTATGTGTACCTGTGTGTGCTGCTCGTTTGTTCTGCAGAGTCTTGGCGGTCTGGATTCTGAACTTCTATCCACCTTTTTCCAGCAAGGCGGGACTTTTTGGCGTGTCTCACTTTGCCATGCCCGCGTGCTTTGAGCTTTGAGCGTAGCGCTGCGTTGGCAGTGGGGTTGGATCCTGGTGATCTCATACGACTCCTTCACCCTCTAGCCGACCCGCCTGGCGGAGGACTTGATCCAAGAACAAACCGGTGGGCGCCGCAGTTGGGAACGAGCTCGACGCGGGCTCGTTGACCCATCGCAACCAGATCGAGCAACTAGAGCAATGAGTCTATTACCAGAAGCATGATCCTGCGCTGACAGTGGTTTGATGATGTAGCCAAGGCGGACTCTTTATGGTTCAGCCAACCACTGTTCTGGCGGTATTTGGTGTCGGTAGGAAAGTTGGTTTCGGACGGTAGCCATTGCGGCCGGGATTGAGGCGGCGGCGAGAGCGGAACTGGGTCACGAAGCAGACGCCGGCCAGCGCTAATCAGCCTGTAGTATTGCCCGTTCCGTCCGTGCAACGCTTCGTGTGTTGAAAGCTCAAAAAGCAGATACAGCTGTCGGCTCGACAGCTCCTGTGTAGCTCTATTAGCTGATGATGCAGAAATAGCAGACCTAGACTGCAGCTCCCAATAGTCCGAAGTGGTGAGTGTCAGCAAAAAAACCGCAGGCAGGAACGAGTCACTCCGAGGCGGCGGCAATAGCTGTGGTTGCGGGAAACATGGCACTTCGGAATCGGGCGAGGCTCATGCGCCGCAAACTTCGAGTAGCATCGGCAGTGATCGGAGACGAAGGCTGACGAGGACGAAATTGCGTCGTGTGGCTCAAAGTGGTCCTGGAACGTGCGCATCGATCAGTAGCATCGCTCTGCTCTGTTGCGACGCTACCATGATGCTGCCTGCGGTTTGCGAACGCGAGCCAGTGTAAATGCATCACGATCTGCATCGTGGGTTTTGGCCCTGATCAAGTTGGTCTTGTTTCATAGCGGAGTGTATTTCTCATGTAGTAGCGGTCACGTCTGTGAGTCGGCCCTTGAACGGCTATGAATAGCTTCTTAAGGTTACATTGGTGTCGGATTGTTCTTGAATTCCTTCAGGGCCGAAGGCACGTTCGAAGCCGATGGACGTCTGCGTCATGGTGAGCGGTCCTTCTTCATTACAACTCTCAAATGCGTGTCTCCAGCTCGGCTTGGTCAAAGTCGAGAGTGTGGAGTCGGTGCCTGCGTCCAACATCAACAGGATGGCGACGCGCCATGCCGTTTCGCGACCTCTTGCGTGTTCGAGGGAGCGAGGAGGTCTCAATCATGTGCAACGAGGACGCGCCCGCGTTAACACAAACGCCCGCAAACCACACGCGACTTAATTTGAAGATTCCGGGATTTCCTTCTCTGCATCAATAGGTATCGCGTGGCGAGGACGACTCGGCCTGTGCGGTCGGTCCAGAACTCGATGAACTCATTGGGTCTTCCTGCAAAGGTCACCCAGCTTGCCCAAGTCGTCTCGTTTTCTGACGGTGGTATCGACGTACAAGGGTCATAGCCAAAGTGGCTGGCATGGGTTTGCTGGCAGGCGATGACGAGTTGTCTCCGTCTTTGTTTCTGGCCACACTACTGTGTAAGCAGGTAGACGATGATAGTGCATATCCGTCGCAGGCACGTTTGGACTTGGACGATGAATTTGTCTCCATTCCAACAGAGTTCATGGAGCTTGCCACATTGTGCGACACGACCATGTCGATTGCAGGTGACAGACGGGTGACGAAGTATTCGCCGCGCATCGTCACACCAGTGAGCAGTCGGGGCGAGTTGGTTGGTGCGGCTGCAATGCGGACAAGGCCCACCCACGACAAGCCTTTTCGAGTGCCGGTCCTGAATTCCCCCAACTTTTCCAAGAGAAACGTAAGGGGGCGACAGGTGACTTTGGTCTCTGCCACACAGTGAGGTATGGCGGTTGGCCGACGGGATGTGACGGGACTGAGCGTGTGATGGATCGTGGATCCCTCAAATTCCAGTACCTGGGACTCTGGGTTCGACCGGCGCACATACCTCTGCCACCGGAAGAATCGAACGAGACAGTGACTCGACAAAGTTGACGAGACGGGTCCGCGGTCGACAGGTCGCAAGTCGATGGAGAGGATGTGCGTTTCTGTGGAGATGTCGAAGCCGAAGACGAGATGAAGTTCCAAGGGCTCCAGGCCGCTGGTCCATGGCTGCCAAGACCTGCGCAGGTTTTGTAAATGCGGTGTGCGAATAAATGGCGTAGTCCGTAAGATACACAGTAGAAGAACGCCCGAGCAGAAAGATGGTCGGGAACCCGGTCAGACGGGGCATAAGGGAATTCCGACATGGATTCAACACTGGGGAAGAAGTGGACTGAAGCGCGATGTCGTTGTGGGAAAAAAAAAAGGTAGCAAATGGGAAGGCATGTGGGTAAGGTAGGTAGTTGAGGGTGGACATGACAGGCCAAACCAAATACGGCAATTGCAGAGAAGTTTCTCCTTGCCCCTGCCGCAATACCTATGTCCGTGAGTTAAGCGGGTGCGAATGGCAAGTGCGGGTGTGATGGCACCTTCCTCGAATCAGCTTTTGAGACGACGATGAGGCAAGAGCCTTAAGCAGCAAGTGCAAGCTTAGATGCAGGTGCAGGTGCAGGTGGAAACTGCAACTACAATTGCAACTGCAACTGCAACTGCAACTGCAACTGCCAACAACATCGACGATAAGAGTAGCAACGCAACATCAAGGGGTTATCGACATCAAAAAGCAGTGGCTTGTGGCGTAACGGTATTCGTGACTGCGTATCCGTACAGATACACTAAACAGAAATAGGTATCGGGTCCTTCTCTCGGAAACTTTGCTTTCTTTTGGCATACACCTCATGGCGGTATCGGAGGCTCAAATGGGCACACTGTCAGACGCCTTTTGCAGACCACACCACCTTGCCAGAGCATCCATCCGGCCGGTCCAGACTCTAGGATCTACGCCGTCAGCAACACCGACGGTGAGCGATAGCATGACATGACACGACAGGCAGAGAGGATGTCAAGGCAAGGACCGTTGGTTGCTCGAGCGCACGGCCTTCGAGTGCGCAGTCAGAATGCGAAATGACAATTGCGGATACCGTCGACACCCAAACACAACCTGTACCCTCCCCAGCCCGCTGTAAGTGATGATCTCTGTCCATCATCGGACTATGCACGGAGCGCAGCGTCGTGCCTCGGACGAGAGCTGACCCTTACAAGTAGTGAGTAGTGTACAAGGTTCACGTCGCACACCGATAATTGCTGGTCAAGATGGTCGCCCGGAATGGCCCAGAGTGGTATTCGGCCATCGGCGGGCCTATCTTGTTGCTTTGCGTCACGCCCAGGGCCCCCGACTCAACGACGTCTCTCCGGCCACTGTCGCATTGCTCGCGGTTTTGCGTCCAATTTGGTTTGGAGGAATATTCAGCAAAAAGAGCGACGTCGGATGTGGTGGAGCTACAGCGTCATGCTGTTATCCGCCATAGTGTCGCATCCAACACTCGCATCGAATCGCATCGCATCCACTCATGGGCCCAACCTCACTTCACTCAAGTCACCGACCTGAAGGCACTGGGCACCTGGCAACTCTCTTTCTGTACGGATACGGAAAGTGTATTTACTAATCGTACGTGTGGATACAAGTCCTGAGTATGGAGCATGCCACCTGGATTGCGCCGATCAGACGGTGTTAGGCTCTGCGTAAGGTGCAAGGTGCGTCTGAAGGTTCAGCAAGCATACCCGGTTCTTTACTACGTCTATTCCACCGCGCCGGTCCAGTCGGGTATGCTTCCACCCTCCTCGGCCACGGAATTACGACTAGCCCCGACAAGCGGGCATTACCCCGGCGGAGCCAAAGATGCTGTCCGCATGTCGTTGGCCACATGAACCGCAGTCGGTGAGTACGTAGTAAGCCAGTCAGCGAAGCCCAGGCTTGACCTTGGATTGCCAACCTTGACGTCTGCAGCTCTGCCTTGTTCTTATTGACCGTTTTCCATTCCCTTACCCTTCCCGCTCACTAATAATTGCAGAAATGAATTGCATCGGCCGGCTTTCATCTAAACTCCCGCCGCCAACTGTATTTCGACGAGGGACGAGGACCCTGGATCTACGCAGGAGGCAGTCGACAGCAGGCGCGCCGTCTCCCAAGCGTACGGTGTTGCTACGCCACAGCCACAGGACATGCTCTTTTCGTACATGGAGAATGTCGATCTGATATTCCTCAGCGACATTTTTAACCTTACACGGGCAATCAAAAGGCGGCGCTTCGAAGAACCGTGCCGCTGGACACAGATGAGATTAAGATGTTGCAGTGTCTCCGCGCTGAAGCGGGCCATGTCTGGCACTGCACAGTTGGCAACACGCGATGCTTACAACCAGCCTTGTCGCCAAGCATGCGAGGCTATCATGTTCATCACGGTGAGGGCGACGGCGACGGCGAGAGCGAGGGTCCAGCGCGCCATGTCGGGTTTGGAGCATCGTCTTTGGTGTCCCACTCCACCATCCGACCTCCCCGACGATAGGCACCGACGAGCCTCTCATTGAAGAGCATCCGTACTGCGTAGGTGCAACGAGTCAACTCCCAAGTCGTACACGGACCACGCGGACGGAGGAAATGCGACTGCGACGGGCTCTCGAGGCCTGGGCATTGTGCATCGCACATGGCGCGCGCGCGCGGGCGTTGGGGTCCGCCCACTTGGGTCCTATTAATCTCGTAACTAGCTCGCCATGATCGTGCTAGTCTTGTGCCTCGAAAAGTCGGCTGAGGGTGTTGGGTTCGTCTCGTCTCGCATTGGGCTGCTGGGTTCTGTCGGCGGGCTTGGAGTTCTCATGTTACTGATGAGGCATGGGCCCGAACTTTCTTCTTCGTGCTTCGACGCAGGCGGCGATTCAGGACCCGGTCGTCTGACGGGAGGCGGGGACCAGGGCTGCCCAGAAGGACGATGAGCCTCTCTGCCCTGTCGGTATGACTACGGACCATGTGTATGGGTTCACGTCGAGGCGATGGGCATGGAATGCATGGATCTCGCTACTGCGTACAGGGAGGCTCGTCGGGGGCTCCTCCACAGCGATGTGGGGTAGGAATTGGTTGAGTCGCGGTTCAGCTCCAGGGTAGCAGCGTGGTGGAGAGCAGGCCGTCTCCTCTCGTCTCCCTGCCCCGGTTCTGCGGATAGGCCAGGGTTACACTGCTTGCGGTGATTGTTAGCTCGGACGATGGCAATGCGATCAGAGAAGCTCAACAGCGCCGGGGAGAAGTGAAGGAAGTCTCTCAGAGCTGGAGGTTCCGGGCCTTTGGGTCTCTTCCTGCACGAGTTGGAAACCAGAGATTACTGAAGTGGTGAGTAGGTTGTTCAGTCGGTTCTAACCTGTTGCTCATTTCCTTTCTTTTTCTCTCCGACTGCGGGCACCCATCACATCGAACGGATGTGGGCTTGTCAGGTCCCGGACCAACAAAAGTTGCCGGTCGCCGGTACTAGATGACTCCACCTGTGGCTCAGGCTCACATTCCACTGCCGGGTCTTTTTTTTTTTTTTCTTTGTTCCTTTTGCTGACATCCTCCTGCTCCCGTCTCCGCGGTCATTTCGTCTACTTCTCATGGAGTCTCGCTTCTCGAATCCGCTGCCGTCATTGTGTTTCTAACCCTTGGGTCTGGCCATCGGCATTTTCTTCTTGTGTCTTGCCCTTGCAGTCCCGAAGCGAGATTCTCCAGCATGGCTACTATGGCCACTGCCAATGGGTATGGTGCCGTCTGCTTCACGTATTTTCTTTTCTCGACGGAAAGCCTGGGTTTCCTACAGCAAAAGGAAGAGAAGACTCAGGCACGACGCAAGGACTCTGAACCTTTTCCGTACACAAATACTATTATGTACTTGAAGTACCTGCCCAGGTACTGTTCTCCGCAGTATGGCAACAATCGGTCTTGCATCGGCGGGTCACATTCCGCCAAAATGCCCACCCCACCGGAATGCCTTGTTAAAACTTAGCGCATGTCTACTTGTACACAGTAGCTTTCCCTGGTCCCCAGGATCCGACTCTGCGCGGTACCTTGAGCATACCACCACAGTGGCGGCAGTACCTAGTACCGACGTCTGCACACTGACTGCACAGCATGTTTAGCTCCTTTTCGGTACCTCCATAGGCACTGTGTGGCGGCCATGGGAATAAGGTATGCATCTACGCAGTACGGCACCTTGGCTCGGGTGCCTAGAGTGCAAGTATACAGAATGTAGGTAAACAGGTGTGTTCCTTGCATGGAGGCTGAAGCAGGCACAAGTATCGACACTGGGAGGCGGTATCCAGGCACGGCGCCGCGCCTTGAGCTCCTGCGACGATGCAAGGTAGTACGGTCACGCGACGCGGCGTGGCATGGCATGGTTTACCCGCTGAGCTACTCCCGGGCCGGCGTCGCTGTCGGCTTGTTGATCTGCTGCCGCGCACCGAGTTTGAAGCTGGGCTGTGGGGGTGGAGCATTAACAAAGAATTGGTGGTAATAGTCGCTTGCCTTGAGGATGAGTTGCGTGAGGAACCTCTTTTTTCAGCCTTTGGCAGCGACAGGCACGCCATCTTGGCTTTTCTTAAAACGCCAACTATAAGTCGCAGCCACCAAGCATATCCGATGAGGATCGATTCACTTTCTCCAGCGCAATGTGTTGTTCAACGTTGACGAGCTGTCTAGCCACGTCGCCCCGGAGAAGGGCCATCAACAAAGGGCTGCTTCAACCGTACACGATCAGGGACTGCCACAGTAGGTACGACTTGGCGAGGATTGACTACCCATAAGGGGGTTGCATCTTGGTATTTACAAAGCATGAGGTAGCTCATTAGTCTTTCACTTGGGCGAGGTGCTTGACAAACTCAAAGGCGTGGACTCGTGAAGGGTTCATACCCGCGCATCCCTACTTAAGCTTTACGTATGACCAATTTTTATCGGCATCAGCGAGGCTGGAAGGAACTCGATTTCCGCATCGTCAGCCATGCGGGCAGGAACCTGATTTCCGTACTTGTATGTAATCAAGAATTGGTAGAGGTCGCCGATCGCACGGAAAATCCTCGTCGTTGCTTGAGGATCCTCAAACCTTCATCGCGGTTCGTGTGACCATTAAAATGTCTGCTCAGCTCGCTTCAAGCTGTCACTTGCCGCTGCTGCCTGTGATCTTTCCGGCGTCTCATCAACCATACGCACGATCCTTTGCGGAAGGATACAGGCTGGTCTCACCATGATTCCATGGGGTCTTTTGTTTCTGTTCGCGTCGTGTGTCCGCGCATCGCCATTCATAATCAACGAGTCGGACGTCAAGAACACCAAGGGCATCACGCCTGAGCAGTGCTCATGGACATCCCCGGGGGGGTATGTTGGGCAACGGTTGCGAGCTTGCCTACCTTGCTGGAGCCCGGCTGACGAGACCGCCTGCCTAGTATCAGGACTATATGCTGGGAAGTGCTGGGGATGAACAAGTACCTCGAGGTGAGTGGTCTGCAGCAGCAGCACCTTTGGTCTTGAAGACGGATAACCTGCTGACGGAATGTGGATGACAGGACTGGTGGTCTGCGAACGGCGAGCTATGCAAAAGCGCCGGCAAAGGCTTTTCTCAATGTTACCTGGACACGGCTGTTGGTCAACTCCCGGACTGCCACTTTGGATTTCTGTTACTAAAACACCAAATTAGGGTTTCCTCACTTGGCAGTGCGACTTTGTCGCCTTGAATGCTTGTCCTCCCCCTCCCAGCGGGAATAATGCCAATTATTCGTCCAACCAGGAGTTTTACGTAAGATGATATTTCAGGTCTCAGTTATGTATACATCTTGCTGACAAGTTAAAAGGTTATATGGAATATCTATAGTCTGTCTTGTTGATGCTTCGCGGCTCGCAAGACGTTTGGCTGATGATGTGTAACAGACCTCAACCTCTTTTGGACCAACTTCCATAGCGGACTAGTACAAGGCCAGGCCGGTGCACTGTAAGTCTCATGCTGCCTCTTGTTTGCCGACTTTTCTTACAGGGGAAATAGTGCGACTGTGGCCGAAATCGTCGGAGTCGTCGCTCCGCCCAAAACCAAGTATGCCAACTCACCAAAGTTTCCTGCCGTCTTCGGCGCCATCCTGGGACAAATCGGCGTGAGTCAAAATGATGGAGAGACCTGTTGGCAGCATCTCTACGCTCCCTGATTAAACCCCTCTCTGACGGTTGTGTGGAAAAACACAGATGCTCGGCCCGGTTCTTGGTCCTTCGTTGTCGGCCAGCATCGTCTTCGCGTCCGCCATGGGTGCCGCCGGTATCACCAACCCCGTCTTCATGCTGCTGTTCCCGCCGAAGGAGGAGAAGCAGGTCTCGTGGGAGGAGCTCTCCGGCGAGCTCGCCGAGTTGGTCAACGACTTTCAGAAGCAGATAGGCCTCACCCTGGAGAAGATCCAGACCGACTTTGCGACTTTTTTTGCGGCCACTGCCTTTGGTGGTTTCAGCCAGGTCAGAAGAGGCCCCACGCAATCTTGAAGAACGAAGACGGAGGGGGGGCAACCTCAGCTGACGTCCGGCGCCGACAGAAACTGAGGACGAACCTCCCGGAGAACACCGACTTTATGTACCACGACCTGCTCAAGTGGGTGTTGAACCAGGCGCTGCAGCAAGCGGATTACTTTGCCGTCAAGAAGTGGGTGCTCCTTGATATCAGACCACGGAAGAGAAGTCAAGAAGAAGAAAACAAGAGTAGACCGTTGATTGTTGATTTGTACTAATCGAGTCACAGCCCCGGCGTCGACCCTCGTTTGATCCCCATCGACCCGTACGACTGTTCCAGGCTCGACCCGACCTTCAACACCTGCGGTCCGATCTGGTATGACGGCAAGGACGCATACGGTCTCGCCCGAGCAAACGGTATGCTCCTACAGAAGAACGAAAATCGGCGAGTTTCACGGCCCTTTTTTTTGCTGACTACGTGGCAAGATCTCGGCATGGACCGCATGGAAGAAATCGTCAAGACGGCCTTTGAACGGAATTGGACGACGCCGCACGAGCTCTACATTGATTCGCAAAAGTGCCAGGGCAGGAACGGATCAGAGGCTTTCGACGTCAGGGATTTGGAACTGAGCTGCGCAGTACGTCTCTTGTTGCAAACCATTTACTGGAAAATTACCGGCTAACCGCGTACGACAGTCGAATATCCCCGTGTGTGAATTCTACTTTGATTATAACCCGTTCCAGGCTCTCCAGGACCGCTCAAACCCGCCAGAGTTTATCAACTGTCCGAACCAGAGAGGATACGGCATCCCCTTTTACTATGGCACAACGTCTGGTGTCCCGCTCACGTACCTTGGTCCTTTTCTGGTATGTACATGGAGGAGGAGGAGTGCCGTTCGCTGCGTCAAGGTATACTGACAACCGACCGCTAGGGTTCTGGTGTGAAGTACAACGAGAAGTGACGCCGTCTAGGTCGCTGTCTGGCCGAAATGGTATGGTGCTGTTCCGAAGCTGCGTCGAGTTTGCGAGATGGGTAGTGGGTGGAAGGCATAAAGTCCGTTCACACTACAGACTTGGGACGAAAGATTCGCACCTAGATAGCCACAATGTGAATGCGACGATTCCACCACCGTCCGCTCGTGTTTCACGTCATGAAAATCCCAAACGAGGGAAGGAATACGCCGGCTGGGGGTGCTCGTCAGCGCAGCCCGCACGCAAGCACCGCCATTCGGACGACGGGCCTCCTCTTCTCGTCGCTCGTGAAGGGATGATCACCATGGCCAAAAGGGGGGGGGGACGATGCCGGTCGAACTCTGTCTGACGGGTGGGATTTGTTGTGACGAACATGCCGGGATGATGGCTGGCAGACGCGCGCCCTATTACTGCACAGTATCCAACCTGACACTTTTGATCGCCCGCGGACAATCATGGGATCCCCGAGTTGCGGAGGAAAGAGACTCATGCAAGGCAACGGTCGAAAAAAAACTTCACTGCCGCAACCGAGGATGGGGGATCCAAACCGTGGACCGCACCCTGCTCGCGCGTGTGTGTGTGCTTTTCACTCTTCTTTTTTCGGATTCCACGACGGCCGCAAATGGCAACTGGCAGGGTGGGGGAGGGGACCAACCCAGGCACCGACCGGGCCCTCGGCCGACTGTGGCTGTTCAGACACGGCACGCGCACGGCGCATCCCCGCTGGCGACATTTCAGACGATGGTCCTGGGAGCATTCAGACGAGGGCCCCGCGCGATTGCATGTGTATGTGTGTGCGTGCGTGCGTGCGTGTGTTCGTGCTCCGGGTTGGTCTTTGCCGCATCTTCCTGGCCGGACGTCCAATCCACAACGCCGTTTCGCCCTGCCGCCCGATACGGTGTCCGATAAATTGGGTGCCGTGGATAGAGACTGCCGCGAGTCTCGGAGCTTCTCCTACAATGCCGCCCTTTTTTTCTTTGCTTGTGCGCGTGGGTTTTTCCGGGGAGGGTAAGTGTAGGTGGCGAGAGGCCGGGACGAGGCCGCCGGGGTTCCGTGAAGGCGGGGGCGGGGGTGGTTGTTGATGCGGCGACGCTGGTCTGGCGATGGAGACACGCCGGCTTCGTGGTGAGTTTTCCCGCGGAGTTTGCATCATTATTCGGTACGTGGGCTGGCTTCCGACCCCTGGTACCGTATAGAGACGGAAAGAGCGTGTTAATAGAAGTCAAGATGTGGCGAGAGGCGGCTGTTCGCGGTCAGGACCCCGTCGTGGGTGACAGTCTCTACCGCCTATCGAATGTTTTCCGCATTCTGTATTGGCTGTTGCGGAGGGGTAGCCAAGGACCTCAAACGGCTAACCGGTACTTGTGTCGATCAGCCTATTCCTCCACTCTCTGCTCGTACCATCGAGAAGTAGCCCTCGGTCGTCGTTCGGACCCCAATGCGATGATCCGACAGATTACCTGCCGCGAGGTAGCTACTCCCGTGACCCGAGGGAGCTGCGTGCGGCTCGAGTTTCTGATACCACCAACCCACAAGGCTGATAATGCCGCAAACTATTCGACCATCAGAAAGCAAGCTACCGGGTCCTTTCATCCCACAGGGAACCAGCTCCGCGTCGTCGTCGAGGAGCTCCATGCCTTTGAGACGCGCATACATGGCCCCGGATGGTATGTGCTGCAGTCCGCACCCCAGATTCGAATAAATTGAACCTGGCCCCCAAACCTGCCCCAAGCTCCTGGGATATATGATTTAGCAAGGAAAAAAAATGACAAGAGAAAAAGGTGGTTCCTAAAATACCCTCTTCAAATGCGGCTGAGTCGACGTCTTGGTTGGGTCTGGGACTAATTAACTCGCCGCGTCCCCCGGTCTCCGGAGCCCCGCAACACTCACACACACACGCCCCGAGCTGTTCAATATGCGCGCCATGTGGTGTAGATGATGGCAGCTCCGTCGGCGCACGTGGTGACATCTACGTGGTGATCCGAGGGACGTGAGCTGTTGTGGAGAGCACTGCATTCATGGTCTGGTTTGGGAGGCGGTGTTGCAGAGTTACTGACTTGGATTATTGGTGGATTATTGGTTTCCCAGGGAGGGAAGAGACGCTGTGACTGCCCGGTTCGTCCAAGCCATTCCGCTCGTTCTATGCTAATCGTATGCCAATATCATTATGCAGACTCTATATTGATTGTACCCGACAAGTTTGTATAGATGGCTCGGGAGGATAATTTGCGACCCGTGGTGCTATATCGGGGCCATGGAGTAGCGACACTCAATATATCGATGAAATAAGCTTAAATCCGTAGTGAAATTGAACATAGAATTGGATTTGAAAGTTGACTTATCGATCATAAAGACATAAAGCGCTAGTCATAGAAACTGTTGAAGGTTCCATCGTATTCCGCTCGATGAGAGAGAGGTCTACAAGATGAATTGCGCGTTCTAATTGGTTTCAGCCTTTGATAAAGCATGTATATCAAGACGTATCGAGCAAACGTCTCCCTATACCTTGAAGAGCCGCCAGGTAAATACTCGATGCATTCTGGCCTAACCCGTCGTACGTCCGGCCTAGACATGTCCACCAAAGCCTGCCGAGAGTCGTCTGGCACTCGCACATGACCGCGTGATACAGGCGCGCAAGTTCCAACCGAATTCTTCTCCTTCCCGTCTCTTTTTTCTTATTTTGTTGTGCTCGCCGTTCACCACTTTCAATACACCAGAATAGCCCATTTTGGCCAATGTCCTTCTTGTCCGCAGTTCAATTTAGCCCATCCCTTACGAAGAGCAAACAGTCCGTTCCACCGATACCCGAGCACTATCCGAGCCCACGCGGCACTCTCAATCCTGGAGGCTTGCGTCGATTGCGTTTGGCGACTTTGGAGAAGTCGGCTGCTTTGGCGAATTCGGGTTCTGAGCGGGAGGGAACCGGCAAGGATAGCGACGCGATATGGTGAAGGACGAGTACACATAGCCCGGGGAGTGGCTCAGAACTTTCCCACACAGAGTAGCCGGCTCGCAGCCCGCCCCGCCTATCCTGCTGATGTTGTCAACGTCGTATTGGCAGTTGCAAGTGCAGTACTTGCAGCTGCACCGCGCATCGATGCTCTGCCAGAGAACGGTCGAGCCAATCGAGGACACGAACGGCTTGTTGTCCAGGGAGCAGCCCGTTATGCCCGGGTCATTGGCGCCGAGGCTGACCATGACGTTGCAGTTTATCTGGCAGACTTGGACGCAGTTGGCACCGACGGTTGTCCGGACAGTCTTCGTCCCGGAACAGGTGTAGTCTTCGCAGTTGAAACGCTGGCGACGTTGTAACGCTTGGCTGCGTTGAACCCCTCCCTCTGCCGCCACGGCCACGAGGAAGAGCACTGCTCCTCCGAGGAGAAAACTTGCCATGTTCTTCAGCTGCATTGCGAAGCAGGATAATTGGTCGTGTCGAATGAGTTTTGTTTGTAGTGGAAGCAGCCAGCTGGGTAGATTGTAGTGAGCTGCGGAAGTGTGGCGATGGTAATGGCGTAATGCCCAGGAGCAAAGCGGCTCTTTATACCTAGACGGACATTGCTCTTCGACGGCAGCCGTATCCATCACCAAAGCGTGCTCAACTCATCGAATGGGCGCAGGCGGAGAGCCCCCTTTCTTCGCATCCACGTACGTCAACAGCAGTCGTCATCACCGAACCCGAACTCACGATAGCTACAACCTAAAGCACTAGTCCGAGCCGATGCGTGGACTTGAAGCTTGCATAGCGTGCTTCTTACTTGATCTTGACGAGGTGGGAAATGAGAAGAAAAGACTGCCATGTCGGTTTTACTTTGTTCACGAAGAAGCTTGTTGCTTTTCGCCGATGATTATGTTTTTTTTTGAGCACTAATCCTCAAGATGACGCGTCAGGCTGGCGCATCAAGACGAGGCGCATCATTATCTATCATGCCATGATACAAACAAACCTGGTATATGAAGACGGTATCTCACGGGTCTCAACATTCAAGGCGGCATGGAATGGCTGGTAGTACAGTGTTGATGCTCGAAGAGAACTGCACTCGAGCCCCAGCCGCAGACGGCGTTCACGACAACCGGCGACAGCTCGCACCTTCCCACAAGGACCCTCCAAAATCCCACGACGTTCTTCTCGCGGCACTAGGTTCGAATCTAACATGGAATCCTGCTGGAGCATGGTCGACGCGTGGACTCGCATCGAGTAGGGTACTAGACTTTTCGACGCCAGAGGCATGCCTCTAGGAGAACCTTTGGCCATGTGATCCAAGTGTAGTCTTTTTTAGTTGCTTCACAACGAAAGGACTGTCTGTCTCTAAGCCGCTTTGGGGGACCGACGGCGTGTCATGCTTCCTGCTCTCATCGTGTTTCGCGATACTCGCACGATCGCGGGTCTCTTTCAGCAACCTGCCCCGAGAGCCTTGCGGCTTCTACTCTGAGTATCTCAAATCAGGTCCAAAACACATTGAGCATGGAATTAGGCCACAGAGAGCAGACGCCACACGGTCATTCCAGTCCTGGTTCCCTATCTCGAGTTGGGTATATAACGGTTTCATCTGAGCATAAACTCGTCGGGCCGAAAACGAGATTGTGATGGATGGGGCTTGAGATACCAAGATGAAAACCCGACAAGACACAGACTTTTAAACCTATTCGAGGCCTTCTTTGTCCTCGAGCAGAGGAGAGGCTTGAAGGTTGTTAAGCACAGCTCAACTACTTTACTTGGCAACACTATATTTGCCTACTTTCGGAGTCATGGTCCGAGAGAGAAGAAAGAACAGAAGCTTAAAAGGGACCACCATCTTCACGACTTGATGCTCTTGAGCTCTCCACTACTGCATTCCGAGCCTTCTCTCTCACACGCGCTCGTTCATTGGCCACTCGCCCTCGACGAGTTCAGCGTCCATGTGGACTCGGGTGAGAGCACATCTTGGCAACTGATCAATGCGTCATGGCGGAAGCAATATCCGTAATGAAGAAAGCAAAGCCAAGTCGGTGGGTGCTCGACTCGGAATAAACGCAGCAGCAAATCGTCCCATGCGGAGGGGACCGTGTGGCTTGGAGGTATACTGCGTAACCATATCTGAACATACAGTTTGCGACTGTATGACTCGCGGATACAATAAAGTTAGAAAGACACGCGGCACTAAAAACCCAACGGAAACACAGATAGTCGCTAAAGGTTTCTAGAAGGTCCCGAACAACCTCTTTTTTAGATATCTGAGAGGGTCACAGCTTCCACCAAGGGTCGACGGTGCAGATATTCAACGTCAGGGCTTTAATAGGAGCCATACGTCGAGGACTGAGGCTTGAGCACGACCAGACGCGTCACGCAAAATCGTAACACGGGGGTCATGTATGTCAGGGCGCGCCAGTGGCCCCCAGCTGGGCTACTGCTTAGTCATCCGTAAGAGGGGTATTTAGGCCATGATGGCTGGGATCCCAGTTAGAGGAGTCAGATTCGAATATATCAATAACCCTATACCTATATTTACCCCCCATATAGATCTATCACTTGGATACTAGTATATACTCCTGATATATTTAAATCTCTACCTATCCTTAGGGGTTCCAACTAGTAAGTTATATAGGAGGCATTAGCGTGGCAGTAGTAATAATTTCAATATATAGTATTAATAAGATTATTATAAAAAGCTATAATATTAAAACTATTATAAGAGAAGTATACTAAAGGGGTATCTAGGTAGTACTAGTATAACAAACAATAGAGTTTGATATATATAATACCTATATACTATTAATAAGATTACTACGAGAAACTATAGTATTAAAGCTATTATAAGAAGTATATAAGAGGGGTAGTAGTATAGTAGTAGTATAGTAGAAGTAATAATTTCAACTAGTAATACCTATATAGCTATAGCAATAAAGCTACCCTAAAAAACTATAGTATTAAAACTATCTTAAGAAGTATACTAGAAAGGTATTAGTAAGATACCTATATAGTAGATAATAAGATTTCGATATATATAGCTTTAATAAGGTTATTATATAAAGTTACAATAAGGCTACCATAAGAAAAGTATACTAAAGGGGTATTAGTATATCTATAGATATAGAGATTTCGATATACAGTTATAGTAATACTAGTGCAGTAGAAGTAATATTTTTAATATATATAGTTTCAATAAGGCTACTATATAATACTACAGTAAAACTACTATAAGAAAAATATACTAGAAGGATACCAGCGTGGTACTAGTATAGTAGTATAGAGATTTCGATATATATAGTATTAATAAGGTTATTATAAGAGAGGTACTAATATATATATAGTTTAATATATAATACTTATAAAACACATAAAAGGCTACTACAAGAGGTTACTAATATTAAAATAATCGAAAGAATAAAAAGCCACTAGAGGGGTACTAATATATATATAAATAGAAGTAACTACAACAAGGTTACTATAAGAAGGTACAACCTTAAAGCTATTATAAAAAAGGTATATTAAAAAAGTACTAGAGGGGTATTAAGTAAGTAGATATTTTTAAGAGTTTTAAAAGTTTAAAGAAGTACTTTATATAGCTATAAAGAGTAATTAGAAGTATAGGTTATATAACTATATATAACTACAAATAAGAATTATTATAAGAATACTAATAGGTACTTCTAGTAATATTACTAGTAATTAGTAATATTAAGGAATATAAGGAGGTTTTACTTACCCTAGTAGTAGTAGAAGGAGCTTTTTATTACCTATAAGAGTATATTATAAAAGTATAAAAAACTAGGGGGTTAGCTAGGGGCTAGTATTCTAAACCTAATTATAGTTTAAATCTCTATAATCCCTTAGGTTATAAAGTTTTAAGATATAGGAAACTAGAGCTTAATAATAAGATATTAGTTCTAAAACTATATAGGTTTTATAATTATATAAGCTTAAAAACTATAAAAGCTTAGTATAAGGGCCTTAAGGCTATAAAGATATAACTTCCTAGGGGGGGAAATAATAACTACTAAGAAGCTATAAAGCTATTTACTATAGATAAATATTATATTATTTATAGTATAATAGTTAAAGTAGCTATATAGTAATAAATATATTAATATAATATAGAGAAAACTATATACTTTATAATTTTTTAGTATAGGGATTATAAGAGGAGTAGTAAAGTAGTAGTAGTAAAAGTAATAGTATATAATATAGTTATAGCTTTATAAAGAGGTTAGTAGTATATAAGAAGTTTTAGTAATAGTAATAAGAGGTTTTAGTTATAAGAAGCTAATAGTATATAAGAAATTATAGTAATAAGAGGTTAGTAGTATATGAGAGAGGTAATAATATATAATATAACTTCAAGTTTTATAAAGAGATTACTAGAAGAGTAGTAGTAATAATATTAATATTAATAAGAAGGTTTAGTAATAAGAAGTTAGTAGTATATAAGAGAAGTAATAGTATAACGTAGCTTTAAGTTTTATAAAGAAATTACTAGAAGAATAGTAGTAATAGTATTAATATTAATAAGAGGGTTTAGTAATAAGAAGTTAGTAGTATATAAGAAAGATAATAATATATAATATAGTTTTAAGTTTTATAAAAAGATTACTAAAAGGGTAGTAGTAGTAGTAGTAGTAGTAATAGCTAGCAGTATATAAGAAAGTTATATTAATAAGAAGTTTTAATAATAAGAAGCTAGTAATATATAAGAGGCTAGTAGTATAAAAGAGGTTTTCAAGAGATTCTATAAATAGTATTATTCTTCTTACTATAGGGGTAGAAATTTAATAAGGGTACTAGGGGTTTAGTTTAAGCATAAGAAGTACTAGAAGGCTAGTAGGAGGGCTAGGATATATACTATAAGAGATTTAGGATCTAGGAATAGCTTTATTAAGTTATGAGACCATGAGGGTATAGTTTATAAGGGGGGGGAATATGTTAGGGCATGCTAGTAGCCCCTAGCTGGGCTACTGTTTAGTTATCTATAAGAGGGGTATTTAAGCCACGATAGCTGGGATCCCAGTTAGAGGAGTTAGATTCGAATGTATTAACAACCCTATACCTACGTTTGCCCCCCATATAGATCCATCACTTGGATACTAGTATACGCTCCTGACAATGTAGGTGTCCGAACCTCTGACCGTCAAGTTTACAAAACGGCATTGCCATGGGGTTACGAGTACTGGGAGCAAGTCTGACTCAGGGAACAGTGGACGAGAGCGTAAGTTTCGTGCCTTTGCTACTCTGTCTTGAGAGTTTCTTAGTGAGCGGAAGCTCGTTCTCGGTAGGCGGGGTGCCGGATCGTCGACTTTGTCGAGATTCGTACAGCGTGAGGGGTAGATGGGTGGATGGCTCTTTTCAAAAAGCAATGGGCCTGCCGAACCGGCGCGTCAGCGGTTCTCTTAACCTCGCCCCAGTACCTTGTGATTGCATCGCGGCCGTGGGCATGACTGGGAGCCCGCTGCATCAGAAGCGGACTTTCGGTCCTCCGTTTGCTTGACAGCTGCACTAGAAGCAGGGCCTACCTGTGAACGCACGTCTGCGGCGCCCAATGGTTTAAGAAGAAAAATAAGTCACTATACAGAGAGTCTAGGAACGGATGAAGTCAGATTTGGAGCTCCAGCTACCGTTTGTGGCGGGTGTCGATGCCACGTGAGCGATACGTCATCCGTCTCCCGCGGGCCGGAGCTCTGCCCTGCGTCCAAGCACACCGCTTTTTCTGGCTGAACTAGTTGAGGACTGCGGATAATTCGACTATTTGAGAATCTAGAGTTCAAGCGAGTGTGGGAATGCGGACGCGTCATGCCATTCCTGTGGCTTGACATAGTTAAGCGGAGCCTGCCAAGCGGTTGCCAAAAAAAAGGGATACACAATACCACTACCAAAGTATGTGGACGCTAACACTGAGTGTGTCACTTTTTCTGTCAACCGCTTGCCTGCGTAGCTTCTTTACAGGAAACGATTCCAGCTTCCAGCCCTCTGATTAGCTGACACTAAGCCAGCCCCTGTTAGCTACTGGATGCCAAGACCAACCGCAACTGGTCGACGGTTGAACTGCGCTTATATGTCGGCTAAATACCGGGTCCGCTTTCCCTCCTCCAGCGCTCGCACTGGAGTCAAGCTAGTTATCTGTACGGTTTTCGACAAATCACGCCTCGAAGCGTCGTCTGTGGCCATCATTGCCTTGGGCCAGGGGTATCTGCCACAATAATCGACCAACGAGCTATAGAGTCCAGATTTAAGTTGGTACAACTTCGGGCAACAACTCGAGCAACCAGAATACTCTCTCCATAGAAGTGAGAGGCTGCTGAGGTATGGGTCACGTGACCCTAGGCCTTTCAGGCTCTCCTCGTATCTCCAGCCTCCTGCCAGCAGCTTCTCCCACAGAGATGACCACTAATAGAGACAAAAGTCACATCTACCCACAGAAGAAGTAAGCGCTTTGCCAACGCTGATGCCACGACACGTCTCACCCTCAAGTCATCGACTACACGCCGGCATAGGGGCTCAAACACCCAGCGTCGAGGGAGATGAGATGGACGAGCAGGCTTGTACTTGTAGCATGATGATGTCGTTCTTCTTGCAATGTGGCCTGTACTTGATGGAATGTTGGGAGGTGAGGCACAGGCGTGGGACGTGGAGGGATTTCTGCCTTCGCAAGCCTGCGCCCTCCAGAGCAGCCACAAGTGCCTGTCATGCTCATACGGTCACGGCGCATCTCGATAGATGACAGCAACGAATGTTTGTCGGTACGCATAATGAACAAGGCCATGGTCAGCGTCTCGTCAGGCTCACTTTCACAGGGGGGATACGGGCCGTAGCAGTCGTCAGCAGCAGCAGCACTTCGGTTCCGCTATCGAGCCCGTAGCTTTCGGCCAAGCAGGGCAGCATGTCTCCACGTACGACCCGACCAGCTTAGCTGTCTTGGACAAACAGCTCCGGAGCTACGCTGTAGCATCTACACCGCTCCGTTATTACCGGAGAGATAATTTCTCAGAGAAGGAATCAGACTGACGTAGCATGGGCGGAAAGTAAGCACATTAGATGGTGGGTGTAATTGACGCATCTGTGACGCATCTGTCAAGGAGCGAGGCAGGGCATCAGACTGGGCCTAATGAAGCCCGGGCCTGAAGAAGACTGTATTATTAGTAGGGAGAAGGCCCAAAGGGTTGGATCAGCAGCAGACGCTTTGCTCTGAAACTATAATATATCAAGTCAGCCGCGAAATCAGAAATCAGTTTCCGTGCTTTCGCGGAACCCGGATCGTACAGAAGTTGTGGATCTTGACAAGCAGCTTCAACGGCACGACGCGGTGCCCCAGCTCGACGGGGACGAACGAGTGCTTCGTACCTTGCCTTGATGCAACTGAGACCCAGTTCGTTACCCAGCTGTACGGTATGTTGTCGCCCTTCTAATGCGTCCCAATATGGGAATCTATCGGCGAAGGACATGGCCCAATGTACTCCGTACGAATGCAGACAGAAACGGACATGACCGATGATTAAGTTCACTGTCGGGGAGCTTGTAAGATGACTTTGTGAGACAACATTGGGCAGTACGGTTCAAGAATTATAGCGAGTAATTTGAGTGTACTGCCGTATGTACTGTACAGCTCCTGTTCTACACCTCCGTCCGAACGAAGCCTTCGCGCGCGTGCATCGCAGTTATAAAGCCATCATCATGGGCACCCGTCTCCCGCACGCCTCCCGACGTGTGCGCCTCCCACCACACCCGTTCCGCAGTCACTCGTTTCCCATCAGACCATGAAGCCCGTCGTCTTGGCCGTCCTCGCCGCCGCAATGGCGGCCGCGCCCGCACCGCCTCCGCCGCGGGCACCTGCTGCGCCGACTCGCTGCGCGCGGGCAACATCTTCGACGTCTGCGTCGCCTGGGCGGTGCAGTGCAAGAACCCGAGGGAGTGCGTCGCCGAGACGAGGCGGGACAACCCGCAGGCGTGGGGGTGGTGCACCTTTTGCTTCAACGACGTCGGGGCCGACGGGCGCTGCACCGAGGACCCGCCGGCCGCCGGCGACGCCCTCAGTTTCCCCGACGCCCGGCCCCCGCGGAAACTGCCCAAGCGGGGCGCCCGCGACCTCGGCGCCCCGCCGGGTTTCGGGGAGGTTCTCCTGCGCGTCGAGCAGCGCGGCGGCGGCGGCGGCGGAGGAGAGCTGGCCCGGCGCGCGGACCCCGAGTCGGTGCCCTTCACCATCCCCGCGAGACATACCCGCGGCTCGGCGGTTGACCAGTTCGACGTCGGCGCCGTGCGCTTCACCGTCGTCACGTCCGCGCAGGGCAACATCCAGATCGGCATCAACAACAAGTCCCGCAAGAAGATCAAGTGGGTGGTTGAGAACCACGCGCCCACACGTCCCGACTTTGAGTCTGACGAGCTGGATATCGGGAAGAAGCATTATTTCCGCTGGGAAAAGAGCGCCAAGCCCGGCGACTCCTGCGTGGCCCTCGTGACCCTTTTGGACTGAGAAGGAGGCATTCTTCTGAGGCGGGGGATCATGTCAAACGGCGTCGCGAAGCGGTCGCGAGGCGAGGGTTATCCACGAGCCAGTCACGACTCACGTAGACACTTGATGCGGGCTGGGTCGGTTGCACCTAGTTGAATCACAAACGCATTGTCATGGCGTAAGGAGCATCAAACGGAGAAGATTCCATGTTGTTTAGTACTCGCTATGGTTCTCATGTATTTATACACTCGACAGACAACAGCCTAAAACCTAGAGTTTATCATCCTTACACACAATTTCGAACCGAGTACGTTCAGGTTTTGCAATACTTGCGCCAAACCAAGACCAGGTTGAGACTCTTCACTCGGACTCTGGATGAACAAGTCGATCTCGTGTTTGCGTCACATCCAAGTCGCCGACCCCCTAGGGGCAGGCTTTTATGCTCAAGTCGAAGAAGAGGTGGAGACAATGGGTTGCAGGGACATGGAAATAAGCCAAATCAGAGGTATAGCTATGCAAACCTTGGTGTCTAAATCTTCTGATGCGAAGGAGCCACCCGGTACGCATGCGATCTATGAGAACAAAACGGCTTGATTCTTCTAAATCTGAATATAATATGAAGCCCCTTATTTATTCGAGGGAGAAAACTCTATATTAGAGAAATGTCAGGCTGATAGATTAATGTTAGCATGAGGCATATAGGGCGTATAGAGCACTATAACTACATAAGGCTATATCACTATAGTAAAGCCTTTATAATATACCCCTTTAGACTTAGAAGAAATATCATATAAGTCTAAAAAGATTCTTTTAATATAAATAAAAAAGAAATTTCTAAATATATATTTTTAAACTTTAAAATAGAAATATAAAAAAAGCTATAATAAAAAAAAGTAGATAAAAAAAATTACGTCGTATTTTTATTATAATAGAATAATAGTAGGTTCTTTTTTTATATAGTTATTACTATAGATAATTTAGTATATTTAGAAGCTTTACTTTTAATAATTAAAATAAGTTTTTAAAAAGACGGCTTTTTATTAGCTAAAATCCTAAAATTAAAATAATAGTTACTAAGTATTAAGATTTCTAATATAGCTACTTCTTAATTCTCTCTTTTTAATAATATTAATAAAATTATTATATATATTTTAATCCTTATATTTGCTATCTTATAGTAGTTTTAGATACTTCTAATTTAAATTAATAACTAGTTTTAATAATACTAATATTTTATTATATAAATAGTATTTTATAAGATGTATAAGAAACATATAACTATAATAGCTAAAGTAAGAGCTACTTTTATTTTAAAATAAAAGTATAAAGAAGTAGAAAGAGAAAGTAGTTTTTCTAATATTTCTTCTAGATTTTTAAATTTAAATAAGAATAAGTTACTTTCTATCTTATTATTAATAAAGTCTTTTTATTATTACTTTATATTATATTTATAAGTTGTATATCTAATTATTATTACTTCTAGAATAAAAGACTATATTTAGTAAGAATAAGAGTAAAGCTTTTATATAGGATAGAAAGGGTTTAGATAGTTACAATTTATAATTTAGCTTTCTTCTCTTTCTATCCTTATATAAAAAGTAGTAGGGTTATAAGTAATATATATTTCTTAATATTCTTTTTATATAACTATTATATTAGTTACTAATATCTTATAGAAACTAAAGCTACTAAAGTTATATAAGTAGAAGGCTAGGAGGAAGAACAGCTGCTATTACTAGGCAACTAGATATATCTTCTTTATTTCTAAAGCGTACTATCTAGTATTATACTTAATATATATATACTTAGGTTAAGGCTAGGTTTAAAATATCTTATATATAGGTAAAAGAAGAAGCCTTATATATAAGCTTTAAGTTTTATTTTTAATATAAAGTTCTACCTTCTTAGCTTTCTATAGGTAAATAAGTTTAAAATTATAAGTAGTATATAGCTTTTACTTCTAGATCTTAATTACTAATATATTATTCTAAATCTTTATTTATAAGAGAGGAATACTTTATAAAATTCTTATTTTATATAAAATAAGTCTAAAAGGATCTAAAGCTAAAGGTAAGAGTAGCAGTAGGATATTATTTAGATCTAGAAGCCTAACAGCTTATATATCTATTAACTTTAAATTAGAAGATCTTATAAGAAATATAATAATTTCTAACGAATTATATACTAACTCCTTTTTAGAATTAATACTTTTATAAAATACTACAACTAATATTTAACTTATAATTAATAGTTTTATTAACAACCTACTTCTCTAAATAGTACTACCTATATTTAGCTTACTACTTAATAGTTATATAACTACTCTCTAGAGATATAAATAAAACGCTAGGGTTTATATTACTTAATACTCTATAAAGTAATATTATTTAAACTCCTTAAGAGCTATTATACTTCTTAGTTATAAAGCTATTTAATTATAAATATATTTAGCCTCTAGGTTCTTATTTTTACTATATATTAGGTTTTTTTTACTTTATATCTATAGGATTTTTCTATTTTATCCTAATATTATAAAAATAATATAGAAATTTAGTAATTTCCTAAAATATTTGAATTTTATATAGAAGAGTATTTTTATAAAACTATTAACTAGTATCTTATTAGTAAATAGGTAGATTACTTTAAATAATTTCACTTTATATTTTTAATAGAACTATATATTTTAAATATCTATATAGTAGAAGTATATTACTATATGCTTTTTTTCTCTAATTATAAAACGAATAGTTTGCTAATTATTATAATAGATTTTCTAGATATCTCTTAAGATAAAATTTAAATTAAAGAAGAAGTAGTATAATACTATAATCTCTTTTATAATATATTTTAAGTTAAGAAGTTCTATTTTAGTTATTAATATAGTTATAATATTTTATTATACTACTTTCTATTAGATAAAACTTCTAAAAAAAATTATAAAATTCTATAAGGATCTTTATATCTCTTTATTATTAGTAAAAGAAGTATTACTTACAATTTAAAGCACTTATATACTATTACCCCCTAAAATACTAAAATATATAGAGAAATAATATATATAATAAAAATAGCAGATTACCTAGTTTACTACTACTTAATACTTAGGAAATAGGTTTATAAAGAATTAGAATAGGAAGGTATATATAAAAGTGATATTAGGTTAAATTATAATTAATATATAGAGGATCGAGCTGATCTTCTCCTAGAAAGATTTAACTTACTAAAAAGATATTTCACTATTATACTTTTTAAATAAACTTAGGATTAATAATATTACTAAAACTTTAGAGTTTATAAAATTAAACTTCTTTATTATATATTTAAAATATATATTATAAGTTAGATAGATCTTATATACCTTATAATTATATAAAATTCTAACTCTAAAGTATTATTTAACTAACTTTTAGTTTTTCAACTTATAAACCTACTTAATCCTATCTATCACCTTTTTAATATTACTAATATAATCTTTATAATATAAAACTAAGATATTATTAATATAGAAAAAGATAAAAACCTTTTTATTATAAATCTAAAAGAAATATAGGTTTTTACTTATTAGGTATAATTTAAAGTAAAATAGGATAGAAGAAAACTCTTTATATTATAAAAAAAACATATTATAAAACCTATATAAAATATAGCGAAGCTTAATAAGCTTACCTTTTTCCTTAAAGCTATCTAATAAGTAGTATATAATAAAGGGATTACTTAATCTATATATAATATTTAGAAATATATTTATAATATTAAATTAATAGATCTTAAGATCAAATTAAATTATAATCACTATTATTATTCTAAAAATATATATAATAAGAGTTATAATATATATCTACTTAAGAAGGTATTTCTCTTAAAGATCACCTTATATACAGATTCTAGCTTTATAACGCTTGAGATATCTATTTTAGTTAAATTTATATATAAATACTTATTTTAAAAAGATAAATTTTAACTTTACTTTATATTTAGTAATTATCTTTTAGATATTTATTTCTATAAGTTTATTAATTTTAATAATAGTTATTTTAAAAAAAATAAAACGAAGTAGTTTTAATAAGAGTTCTATATATCTATAGGTTTTAAAAGATTTTAAAAGTTAATCTATATAAATCTTACTAATTAATATAATAGAGATCTATACTTATTTTATTTAGTTAATTAAAATAAAAATAAAGTAGTAGAATATATAGTATTCCTAAATTACTTCCTCGAGGGCCTTCTCCTAATTAAATATAAAAATATTAAAAAAAACATCCTAGTTATATTCTATTTAGAAGAATACGAAATATATTCTGAAGTATAGTAATTACTTTAGAAATACTTAGTTAAATTAGCCTAAGCCTTTACAATTATATACCTACTCTAGCTCCTCTCTAGTAGTACTTTCTTCCCTAGTATTTAAATATAGCTATACTAGATAAATAAGAAAAATATAATTAGTAAGTAATATATAAAGACTTTCTATACTCTAGATTTACAGAAAAAGTATATCTATTTAAATATAAATCTTATTAAGAATTATATCTTTAGTTATATTTAATTTAAAACTAATATCCTAAATTTCTTCTCACCCTTTATTACTTTCTTTATAAAATAATTTAGATATAAAATTTAAAGTTACCTATATACTTAAAGAATCTAAAGTTACCTTAAGGATTAATAGCTACTTTTTTTCATATATTATTACCCTTCTTTAAAAATATAAATTTAAAAACTTATATAAGTAGCACTTCATTATTTAAAATTAATAAAATATTATCTCTTATCTATATCTTTAAGATTTCTAACTCTAAAAGTATTTTAGAAAGTAATACTTATATTTCTTTTATAATCTTAAGAGCTTAGTCGTTTTAAATCACTTAAACTACATCATCTTTCAAATAGAATATCTTCTTATTAAATAATATATTTCATATAGTAATAACTTATTAAATTAAAAAAATCTAGATCTTATAAAAATTATAAAAACTCATAATATATCTTACTAAATATTTAATATAACCCTATAACTTAAATTTGAAGTTTTATTTATTGTTATTTATTTTATATTCTTTCTTAAAAAAATATATCTTATCATTATACATATAAATCCCTCTCTATTATAAGTAAGGATCACCTAACAAATATAGTTTATAAGTAGAATTATATTATTTAATATAATTATATAACTAGTCTTATTTAACTTATATTAAAGAATACTATATATAGTACTAGAATAAACTTATATTATAGAAATATACCATTATAATAACTACCTTATTCTAAAGCGAAATTAGGAGGTTTAATATACTAAGCATCTTAAGAACTTTAGTAATAAGCTTTTTACTAGCTCTCTCTATATTACTATTTAGCTCTTTAGTATATAAAGGTATTAGTTTAATATTAATACCTTATTCTAATACCTATATCTAATATCCCATAAAACTATTAATTATAATAATATTCTATTTAATATTTTATTTAATCTTATAAAAAATAAAACTATATTACTATTAGATCTAGCATTTAAAAGTCTAGAGGACTATAAAAGTATCAAAATACTATTTTAAAATATATAAGAATACGAAGAGTTACTTTATATACTTATCTTTAATAATTAGGAACTACTTACTTCTATCTATTATTTTTAAGTAGTTAAATAAGTCTTAAGAGATTTTATAGAATAGTTATATAGTTTTATTATTAGAGGTTTAACGTAATATAACTACTTTTATATATATAATAATATAATTTATATATTTAAAAAAAGGGATACTTTAAATCTTTACCTCCTAAATATTAAAAATAAATTTCTCTAATATTTAATATTCTAAATGTCTAAACTAAAAGTATTATAATATTATATTATCTATTCTTATTTATAATAAATCCCTAGATTACTTAGAATAAATAAAGATAAAAATAAGTAGATTTATAATTATATTATTACTTAAAATAAGTTATATAAAAAAAGTATAAGAAGAATAAGATTTAAATTCTATAAAAATAATATTAACTTTCTTTACTAGTTAAACTATCTAAATATTCTTATTTAGAATTTTAAAGTAAAAAATATTATTAAATTTTAAATATTATAATTTAAACTTCTTAAGAAAGCTTTCTAGAATAATATTTATATAGAAACCTTTAATATAAATAATATTCTTTAATATAATATCTCTATTTCTCTTTATACTATTAAAAATATTATAAAAAATCCTCATACTACAAACTATAATTAGGTATAATAAAACACTAGTTTTAATTTATCTTAAGATATTATAAGTAATTATATCCCTCTTAAGTTATATAATATTATTTATTAAGTAAAAAACTCTATAATTATTAAGAATAATACTTTTAGAAATTATATTAAATCTTTAGACTTAAGTTATATAGACTACTTAAAATTTAAGATTTAAATTAAGAAATCCTAATTCCTTATTAAAAATATATAAATCTTCTTTTATAATAATAATAATAATAATAATATTATTATTAAATATTATAAATATAGATAAATTATTACTAGAATATAACTCCTTCAATTTACCTTTAAATAGAATACCTTTAGACTTATTAATATAATATATAAATAAATTAGAGTTTTAAGTAATAAGCTACTTTTTATAAGTAGTTTTAATATAAATCTTAGAAAAAACTAATATATTGAAATATCTATATATTTCTATAGTATTATTAGTACTATAGAAACTTCTTTTATCTATAAATATATATCTAAAGTAGGTATATTCACTTAGTTACTACTTATATATATAGTTATAAGAACAGGAATTATCTAAATTACTTTATAGAATACTTTCGCCAGTAGGTTTATTATTACTCCTACTATTAGATCTACTTATAAGAGTTATAAATATACTACTAGAAGTTAACTTTCCTAAGTTGTTATATTAATAGTTATAAATTAAATCTTTAAATAGTTCTAAATAGTATAAGACGCTTAGAATAAAAGTTCTAATATAGTTTTTACTTAATATATCTTTAAGAATTTAGTTAGTTTAATCTAAAGCGAAGTAGTATTTTGCTACTTCTAAGAAGTTTTATAAAATAAGAGATCTTTAGATCTCTAGGATGTTAAATAATAAAGCTTTAAGTAGGATATTTTAAAATTCCCTTAGTTAGATATTTAAATTATAAAGTATTTTTATTTTAATAAAGATATTCTAATACTCCTTTTATACTATAATAATATAACTAGTTAAACTTAGGATATAATATCTCTTAAGTATATATATTAGGAATTAAATAGAAATATCTTTAGTATTTAAAAGCTCTTACTTTATAAAAATAAGGATATCTACTATAACTATATTATTAATTTATTTAAAGAATATATTATATACTTTCTCTTAATAGGATTACTTTAACTTATAAGAAATATATAATATAATATAATTTATATAGAATTTATAGAAACTTATAGATTTCTTATTTAAAATAGTAGGAGGTTTTAAAGTGTTTAGGAGAAATAGAATATTACCTCTTATAAGAAAAGCTATTTATTAGACTTTATCTTCTTCTTCTTTTCTTAAAATAACTATTACTTTAAGAATTAGAAAGATTATAATATAAATAAGATTATAAGCTTATAATTCAGTATAATATATTTTAAGTTACCTATTATTCTCTTTTTAAAGATAAAAATTAAAAGAAAAAATATTATTAATCTTACTTAAAGATAAAGATAATAAGGAGGATATTTCTAAATTAATATACTTCTAGAAGTCTTTTATTTTAGCTTTAACTATAAAAATAATAAATTAAGTAGGGAAGTTCTTATAATTATTAAGTTTAATTAAAATAATAGGTTTTAAAAAGATATTATAATTAAAACTTATAAATAATATAATAATAGAAATCTTAGTAGAGAAAAAGAAAGAATATAAAAGTAGATATATATTAGTACTAGAAGTAATTACATTAAATTCAGAAGGCTAAGGATATTAGTTAAGCTAAATTTATAACTATTACAAAGGAGCTACTTAGTATATATACGATCTATAAGAATAAAATAACTTAATTCTTCTAAATCTAAATATAATATAAAGCTTCTTATTTATTTAAGAGAGAAAATTCTACATTAGAGAAATATCGGGCTAATAGATTAATGTTAGCGCGAGGCGCATGGGGCGCACGGAGCGCCACAGCCACGCGAGGCTATATCACCATAGTGAAGCCTTTGCGACATCTTCTTTTGCAGACTCTTGGGCTTTAGATAGTCCTGCTGAGGTGAACAACGAATTTGAACCAGAGTTGAACTGAATGTAGTCTGGGTCTGTTTTTTGCACCCAATAATGTGCTAGACAATACACCAGAGAAGTTGCGCAACATTCCGCACGTTAGTTACTTTCTACTTTCGTGGTAGATACTGATTCAGCTTACTAGCCAGCTCCATAAGGTTAGCACCATCTGATCCAGAGTATAGCTCCCGAGGGTGGAGCGCAGCAGAGCATGAAGGAGCGAAGCGATGAAGTTAAGGGGAGGAGAATGCCAAAGTGTAAACATTTTTTTTTTATATGGGAATCATTATCCTTTATTATGGAGCGCTTGAGAGCTTATCTAGGTTTATGCTAACCTGAATATGGCCATATGTACCTACCCTACCGATTTATGTACCTACCTATTTAGATACCTATTTCCATACACTCTGGCAGTTTCGCTGGAGGGACCCTTCCCTACCCATAGCCTCCAGCGTCCATGGTCTTGTATACTGAAGGTGGTGCTGACACATTTACAACTAGAAATCCGCATTCTGCTGTTAGCCATCGACTGTCATTTGCGGTGTATGCAGCGTGGGCAGGTCCCAACGTACGCAGTCTTCTCTTCGATATCGTGCTAGCAATTCTCAGGGGACTGCACAGGAGCTGTCGTGCAAGGTCTAAAGAGGAGGGGGAAAGTCCACTGGGACTCACAGTGTGTAGCAAACGGACGGACGATCCCGACACTCCAAACCTGACACTTCCGTCTCTACCGGCCGGCTCAGCCCTTCAAGCCGAGAAAGTCGCCAAGCTTGCTTTTAGTAGCCAAAAAAAAAAAAACCCTATTTAACATGTCCCAGATTTCAGACGGCCGCGAGAAACATGCCGCTGGCAAGCCATCCAAGCCGAAACGAGGGAAACCAACACGAAAGACATCTATTGCACCTAGAGTCGCACAATCACATGTAATCTCCTTGGACAACCAGGGGCCCGGCTTTTGATATGGCAAATGTTGGAGCCCCTGTGATTGAGCTCTGTACACTAACTATTGTCGGGAATTGCTGCGTGGCGCTGGTTCTGCTGGACGAGATGGCCACCGAGGCGTGTTGGTGATTATGTATAGTTTTATCAGTGTTGCTCGGCACACTTGGATGTGCTTTTGTCGATTTTGTGGTAGCTAATTTCCCTCGTGCTTCTGGAAATGAAGCAAGGCAGTACGGTAGTAACATAAGCTTTTCGACATATTCTATTTAGTTTACACTCTATTTAGTTTACACTCCCATTCTTCATCAGCAAGTTTGCAGAATTGTCATGTGTAGACTACGACCGTTTTTCCTTTTCCTTAAAAAAAAAACCTGTTGTATCTAATTGTGTACTCGATTGTAATTGATGAGCAAGCAGTTAAACAGACCATGATGAGAATGACTTGTATGTCCAGGCCGCTACGAAGCAAGCAGCCTTATACAATACCTAGAAAAAGATCTACATAATACAAGAAAAAAATACTTGCATACTGTGGCCTATACGTGTCTGCAGGCAAATGCAGTACAAAGGGACCCGGCGTGGTACGGCCACCGGTTTAGACCAAGTTCCAACCCAGAGGCTACGCGCACAAAAGACCTAAACTAAAGTGACTGTGGCCGTCAGCGTAGGGTAGGTTGGGGCATGCGTCTTGGCCGGGTGCCAAACGGTCTCCGTACACGGTTATAGACTTACGAACTATCGTCACAAGTTACAGTTCTATGTGATAGTTCCTCCTAAACCTAAACCCTCAGTTGATATAGAAGATCTTGCTGTTGACATAGACAGGACAGCTTCTTCACAGAGGATAATTTGTGGTTTCTGTAAAAGAAAAGTGGCCAGGCTGAGAAATAATTTAATCTATCTAGAAAACGGTAAGTTGACTGTATCTATTTCACCGTCATATGCCCACACAATACCAGACGAAATTAAATAACTTTCAAATCCAGGGACTATAATCTCCTTGAGGACTAAGATTAGCATGAATACATGTCCCCAGTCACAGCACCCAGACATCTACGAAATCCTCCAACGGAACCTCACAAAAGCTCATGACCACCTCTCCCTCCGTGTCTACTACTCATGCTCGTCGCAAGTTCAACCCACATTAATACCACAGTATCACGAGTACTGCAGTTCCTCGGGACGACGCGGTATATAACAGCTTCTGCCGGGTGGCAACTGTCATAATCACAGTAGACGACTATGTCTGTAAAAGTCTCGCTCTACTGTATGCTCTATCATGTCCAAACAGCCATGGAGGCCCCATGTAGCCAGGATAGATCTATCCGCTGGTATCAACAGCACCATCATCTTCAACACGCCATATGTACCCCCCTCAATCCGCCTCATTCACACGCCCCGACCGCTTGACAGCCTCCCCCTCCCCGCCCCTCGCCCGCCCCATCTCCGCCTCGCTCTCCGCGCTCCCCCCGAGAACCCCCTCCGCCCGCTCTTCGCCACTGAACCTCGACTCCTCCGACTCGTCCCCGTCCCGACCACCGCCATACGTACCACCCACGCTCTCCATCGTAAACGGCGAGGCCGTGGGCCCGTCCAGGACACCCAGTTCTTGCGCCGTGAACCACCTCGGCAGCAGCCACGCGCGGATGGGAATCAGAAGCATGATGAAGACGGGAAAGCCGACCGCGGCGACGGTCTGCGTAATGGCAAACGTGGCGCCGAAACCGACCAGCTCGACCGCCACAAACGCCCACACGGCCGCGCGGCGACGGACCTGATGCAGCGGATGCGACGGCGGCGTCAGCGAGCCGTCGCGCACGAGGAACAGAATCTTTTGCGTGATTCCGTTGCCCTGCAGCGCCTGCACGCCCATGATGAAGAAGAGGCCGGCCAGCACGCCGTGCGGGATGAGGTGGATGACGACGAGGAGGGGCCCCGTCATGGTGCCGAGGGTGAGCAGGCCCTGCGCGAGGTTGGACACGCGCTGCTCGACGACGTGGGACGCCTTGGTGACGTATTTGCCCTTGAACTCGCCCTTTTCGTCGAGTTCCGGTTCGGGTTTGGTCACGGTCAGGGATTCCGTGTGGAAGGGGGCCTGCGGGATGAGGCCGTTGGGGAAGGGCAGCCCGAGGATGCCGGCGACGCCGGTGGTGAGGCCGAGGAGGAAGAGGTCCCAGTGGAAGCCGGCGGGTTTCTTGAGCGGGTACTCGGTGCCCTGCGCGATGAGGGAGGAGACTGCGGATGTCAGCTGGGTGTCTGTTTCGGGGGAAAAGCCATGGAAGGAATGCGAACCGTTGTGATCGAACCAGAAGAGAATCGTCAAGAGAACGGCAAAGGGCAGGGCGAGGAAGATGTCCCCGACGGGGAGGTTCCAAAAGTCGACGAGCCAGCTGCGGTCGGCCGTCGGCATGAAGGCGATACCCGTCGGGAGCACCTCGAGGTGGATAGGTTTCATCCGGCCAATGTGCACGAAACCGGTAAAGAAGACGAGCGTCAGCGGCGTGCCATAGTCCTTGAGGAATGTCCGCACGTGGTGGTGGAAGAGGCTGCCGCTGCCGACGCCGGCGCAGATGTACGCCACGATGAAGACGAGCAGCGAGGCGACGATGGACAGGTAAAAGGGTTCGGCGTCACCCAGTCGATCCAGGACCTGGATGCCCTTCTGGATGTAGATGCAGGCCACGTAGAAGCCAAAAATGTCGCAGGGAAAACGGGTGACGTAGCGCAGCCAGTTGCAGGAGTTGGTGATGGCGAGAATCCAGTGCAGCACGAGAGACCACCTGCTATTGTGAGCCGGCGTCGCAAACAAGGACGGAGTGAAACCCACAGCCCGATCCAGCACATGAAGGCCAGATAGTTGACGCCCGTCGGCTCCATGATGTCGTAGACGGTGTAGTTGAAGACGGTAATGGGGCCGGTGACGCCCACGATGACGAGCGGCTGGCAGGCGAAAAGAGCAAAGACGACGGCGCCCAGGACGGAGGCGAGCAGGACCTCGTTCACGCCGTACGACGAGCCGGTGCTCGTGAACATGTCGAGAGAGAAGGCCAGGGCGGGTAGGATGCTGCCTAGTGTCAGTCCGGCGGTACGCGATGTTAAGGATGTTGCAAAGCAGTGCAGAGTGTATGCCTGCCTTGGAGGAGAACCCCTCGTGAAGCGCGTGGCGAGCAGGCATTAGGGAGATATTACAATACGAATTCGAGTTTCTTGTACAAAAGGGAAGACGTACTTTGCAAAATACATGTAAATCGTGGCGGGGACGACGCGATAATCCCACGCGTCTGTGAAGTCGCTGAGATAGAAGGGCGCTCGGCGACGGAGATCGTTGACCATTCCCCGGAACAGGCGTATCTTCCACCAGCCGGCGCGGCGGGACGCTTTGGATCGACTCTTGCCATCACGGCTCGTCGGCGATATCCTGTCGTCAGGATGCGGTCCTTGTGGTAGGACCGACTTTTCGTCCGTGTGGGGTGCCATGGTTGAAATTCAAGAGACGTGAACGAGACGGAAACTTGCAACGCAACGGGCAAAAGCACGAGGAGGATGCAAAAGCAGGGCAAGGAAAACAAATCAACAAGACATGTGATGTGCTGTTGTATATATGACCATGTCGATGCGATGCTCAACTCCTTCTAACCAAGTGGCGAACGAGGGTGGTTGTGAGACGTAGAGAAACCAAGCTCCTTGGTTAGCCCAAACAGCAGTCGAGGAGGTGGGTGGTTGTGGTTGTATTTAACATGTGTGAAGCTACCTGGAACTGGACTAGACAAGGCAAGGTAAGGTCGAGGTACTACTTCGCCGGGGGGTATTGGCAAACGAGACGCCGTCGACGATCGATGTGAACCCGCAGGATACGGCAGAAAATTGAACAGCAAGGGCAGGAAGCGGGTGAAGGAGACGACAATCGCTATAATAAACTGCGAACCGGGACGAGCAGTCTTGTGCTCTGTGATTGGGAATCGAGAACTCTCTCTTTCGGCGCCGGGCCCCGCCCGACTGGAACTCTGACAAGGTTCAACAATTTCGGCCGTCGTAATGTTGCCCCATGACTGATCAGACCGAAGATTTGGACACGGCAAACTGGCTAAAGCGCATCGTCGGTTTGAACGTGTAGCTGGCTGGCTGTACGATGAGAATCGAAAGGAAACAATGACGGCAAAGTCGTGGTGAATCCGTCACCGCTTCCGAGTCAAGCCTCTTTTGTCCTTCGCCACGTGCATGGCGTCAGATGGCCGATGTCATGCGCCGGCAATTTTCCGGCAAAGGAAAAAAAGAAAAAAAAAAGCAGGTCGAGGCCGACGGCATATTTGATTGGCTCGCCGTCGGAAAATCTGCTCGGGCAGGAAGATGCGGCTGCCAATTCCCAACCACCACCAGACAACTGTCCAATCACACGCATTTTCCCATGATTCTGGGTCCACTTGGAGGTATCGATTCCCAGCTGCTCATTTCTCAGGCCTGGACGCAGAGACAAGGAGGGCTCTCGGTCTCTCTAATCATCAGACGTCCATCAACTGGAAAGCTCGCTCGTGCATACTGGATGCGACAGTCATCGTTTCCTTGCATTTAGGTTGGACAGAGCGGCAGAAACAATCGTCAATTTGAAACCCTGATTCTGACTTCCGGTCTGCTGGCGTGGAAATACGGCAGGCATACTGTTGACTTGCCGTAGAGACATACAAACCGAGTTTGATTTCCATGGCACACAGCCGAGACGTCACTGGCGTCGGATGCCCATGGAGCATGTACCGAAGCGATGAGTGAATTCGGCTGTCGAGGGAATAGACCACCTACTGCAGACCAGACAAGCCATTAGTGGTAGGCTGTAGCAGCAGAGGAATTGCCGAGATTTGCCGGGGGTAAAAGCGAACAGGTGCCACTGGGTTGTATGCTGAGCACACCACATGGATGATCGCCACACAAACAAACGTCTTGAACCCTCTGCAGGGCAATGGTATTTTTAGAGAGTCAAGCTGGTGTATCTACAATCCTACAAGTACAATAAAGTCCGTCTACTCCAGCCCGCAATGGTCATGCCTTTGCTACTAACATAGCGCCGAGAGGGCAGAGTTGAGAGCCTTTTCCCCTTTTTAGACGAGTAATAAAACCGCTTGCCACGCTCTCGGTCAGCTCGCTAGGGCGACGAACCGCTGTTATCAACAACCCCCAACATCCCCTCGAGTCTAAACCCCAAGTCACGGCAACACTCTGACAGCCACCTCGTTACCTCGACTCGCCTCCCTTCTCCAAGCTCTTGAATGTTGGTGTGGGTCCAACCGGAGGCTGCTCAGGGGGGCTGTCGAGCTCCTCGGTGGGTGGCGGCGGCGGCGCGCTCTTTTGTCCTTGTCCGCCGAAAAACTTCTCAAACTCCTGCGGGTCGCCAAAAGGCCTCGGTCCCAGGATGCGGACGAGGTCGTCACGCACAAGCATCTCCTTCTTCAGGAGCTCCTCTGCCACGAGGCCAACCTCGTGCTTCTTCTCCGTCAAGAGGTCGCGGCACTGCTTGTACGCATCGTCCACAATCCTGTGCACCTCAGCGTCGATGGCTTGCGCCGTCGCCTCGGCGAACGGCTTCTGGATTGTGTTCGGGTCGTCGTCAAAGTGCAGCGGCCCCACCTTCTCTGACATGCCCCACTGTGTGACCATCTTGCGCGCCATCTGCGTGACCTTGCGGAAGTCGTCGCTGGCTCCCGTCGTCACTGTCGGGAAGTGCAGCTCCTCGGAAATGCGTCCTCCGAGCGTCATGGCCATACGGTCCATCAGCTGCTGAACCGTCATGAGGTAGGCGTCTCCAGCGGGAAGGTACTGGGCGTAGCCCAGGGCACCCTGGCCGCGGGGGATGATGGAAACCTTGAGGAGAGGGTCGGCGTGCTCAAGGAACCAACCGCAAATAGCGTGGCCCGCCTCGTGGTAGGCCACGGTGCGCTTCTCCTTGGGGTTCAGCACGAGAGACTTGCGCTCGAGACCTCCTATGACACGCTCGATGGCTTGCTCAAAGTGGATCATCTCCACCGACTCGGCGTTGGCACGCGCAGCTGTGACATGTTAGCGATCCGGTCGTCGACGTCGTCGAGGTCTGCCAATGAACTTACCAATCAGAGCTGCTTCGTTGACGGCGTTGGCAATGTCGGCACCCGAGAAGCCGGGCGTGAGTGTGCCCAGCCTGCCAGTAAGATGCTCGAGCTCCTCGTTGGTGACAATCTTGGCCAGGTGCACCTTGAAAATCTCCTGACGACCCTTCATCGTCGGGCGGTCGATAAAGATGTGCCTGTCGAAACGGCCGGGACGCATCAGAGCCTTGTCGAGGATGTCGGCTCGGTTGGTACCGGCGAGGACGACGACTTGCTCCTGAGTGTTGAAGCCGTCCATCTCGGTGAGGATCTGGTTGAGAGTTGCCTCGCGCTCGTCGTTGCCGCCCATGCGGTTGCCCTCCATTCTGGATCTACCAATGGCATCGATCTCATCAATGAAGATGATGCAAGGCGCGTTCTTACGGGCAGTGGCGAACAGGTCACGCACTCTGGAGGGACCGACACCGACGAACATCTCGACGAACTCGGATCCGCTGACGCTGAAGAAGGGAACGCCAGACTCGCCCGCCGTGGCCTTGGCAAGTAGCGTCTTACCAGTACCCGGGGGTCCGGCGAGGATGGCACCGCGGGGGATCTTGGCGCCTAGCCTCTCGAAGCGCTCGGGGGTCTTCAAGAAACTGACAAACTCCATGATCTCCGTCTTGGCCTCGTCCATACCGGCCACGTCGTTGAACTTGACCTTGATGGCTGTCTCGTGGTTGAAGCGCTTCGCCTTGCTCTTGCCGAAGCCGAACATCTGGTTGCCACCCCGTCCGCCCATGGACTTGGTCGTGTAGTACAGCAGACCGACGAGCAGCAAGGTGGGGCCGAAGGCCATGACCAAGGGCATGATGCCGCCTTCGCTGGCGTAGCTGACGGGGATACGCTCCGAGGCTGGGATCCCAAGCTCGTTCTGAGCCTCTTCGAGCTGCCTCTCGAACATTTCGAGCGAGCCGATCGAGAAGTAGTACGCCACGTTAGAGTTGACTCCCTCGTTGCCGGCGTACACCGACTGCACCGCTTCCCTGTTCAGCTCCACGCGGACACGGCCAGACGTCTTGATGACCACCATCTTGTTCACGAGGCCCTTGTCCAAGAAGTTCCTACGCAGCTCTTGCCAGGTAATTTCCCTCTCGGAACCGAACAGCAGGCTCTCGACAAAGGGCAGGATGACAGCCCAGGCGATGGCGGCGACAACAAGGTCGCCAGTGCTGAATATGCCAAACACCCATTTCTTGTTAGGGCCACCCTCGTTGGGGTCAGCGTTGTCCTTGCCGTCCTTCTTCTCCTTGCCGTCCTGCTTCTCCTTGCCCTGTTGCGCCTCCTTGGAGCCGTCATTCTCCTCTCTACCGGCTTCCTCTGCTCGCCGCGCCAGAAGTGTCGCCTCGTAGTCGGAAAAGCGCTTCGCAACTTGCGTCGTGACGCGGAGAATCTTGGTGACGTCGGACAGGCTTAGGCTGTTGTTCTTTCTGGAGAGCATTACCTCCCTGAGCTCGGCGGGAGCTCCCAGCAGCCTCATCTGCTCAATGCTTGTGATGAAGAACTCTTTCTGGAACTTGGGAAGACGAGTATCTTCTGCCATGTCATCCATCATCTTCAGCTCCTCTTCGGTCAGGTAGACCCAGCCCTCGGGCAACGGCCACTCTTTCCGTATTTTTTCCTCTTCCGCGGCTCGCAGTTTCTCCGCGTCCTCCTCCTTTGACGGTTGCTTCTCGTTCTTGTCATTCTTCGGGTCGTTCTCGTTGTTTGGGGGTTGTTGGTTATTTGTCGAATAGAATCGCGAACGATAGGCCGCCAGTGGTGCTTGCGGTCTGATTCGGGCTAAACTTGCCGGCTGGAACCTCATTCGTGTGATCGGCTGCTGCGCGATCCTGGCAGCGCGCGCGAGCTGCGCTGACTGGCGCAGAAATCTCGCCATGATTTGTGTATATCTCTGGAGAGGCTGAGGCGGGACAACCGGAGCCAAGCTTGATAAGTGATCACCGCGTGTAGCGATGCTACCTCATCGAGACGCCTCGCTAAGTGCCGGGCGTCGGTAGAAAGAAACGAAGGATGATGCGGCTACGCGACTGAAAAGATAATGGCACCGTCCGCGAAATACTTGGTGCGGTGGTGGCAGCAATTGGCAATACGATGGTGTATGTTGGTAATCCAACAAAGTGAGCGCACGATGGCAAAGCTCCCGTCCCCAGCCATGAATCATTGCCCCGTCGCCATTAGTGTATCCGTACAGCCGAGATTTTAGCGTTCACGTGACCCGCAAACTCCGTCCGCCGGGTCCGTTCCTACCCTGGAACCTTCAGGTCGTACCTAAGTCTCTTGCCACGGAGGGCCTTGTTGCCGCAAAAGCCGATGACGCCTTTCTCTATCCACGCACTAAGGTAGGCTTCCTTTCGTTGACGCGGACTGTGCAAGTGCGGAGCTTTGACAGGCTCAGCAAGTGCGACATGCCGGACAGCTTTCTGAGTCATCCTTGCCACGTATCACCATCTTGACAAGTGATTTAGTACCTTGTCCAATTCAACGGAAAAGTATCTCGCGCTTATCTCCGTGCCACTAAAGATAATTGTTTTGAGAAGTATCTGTATTCCATATTACTTGGGGTGTCCATCACTCTATGGCAGTGTAAATCATCAACAACGTAGTTGCCACGGCAGGCAGGTTCCCCTAGCCCCGGGCCGTGTAGCTTATCTCGTGATTGTACAAGCATCCAATCGTCGTTAATCGTCTCATATGTCCATAACCACCCGTAATCCAATCCGGCGGCCTTTTCAATACCCTTACACGGACTCCTGCTGCGCCTTTCAGCAAGGAGATTGATGCATTAACCAACGTTTCCATTCTCAACTGTCGGGTACGCACCGCCGCTCATCTCGGCCCAGTCCCAGTCCAACGTCATCGGTAGAGAAAACAGGTCCTGCGGCAGTAGGGGCTGTTGATACGACACGCCTACATTCACTGGTGGCGAGCGTGCGTTGTTGGGCCCGCCGAAGCCAGTCATCTCGGCAAAGCTACCAAAGTTGCCGGCGTCTGGCATGGGGAATTCTTGTGGCCAACCCGCCGAAGGAAGTGCAGGCGACGGCTCTCGCATGGACGTAGTCGCCATGGGGCTGAACTGCTTCCTCCTATTGGCTTCGCCGTTGAATTCTGGGGAAAGTTGGCCGTTCGAAGCTGCGGATCTCGCTGCAGCCGTGGTGGTCTGAGGCGTCGGAGTCGTGGCAGATACCGGCCGAGGAGTCTGTGTGGCTGCCGGGCTCGACGACGTCTTTGGGGCGGCGTCGCTCTTACGTTTTCGACGTGAAGACTGCTCCTTCTCCGCCTTTTCAATCACGAGCTTGGCGATCCTCTCAAACTCGGAGCAGACCCCTAGCATCCGGTGAACACCGCCAGTTTCGGTTTCTTGTCCCAGCAGTGATAAAAAGTTGACAACGAGGTTCATCAACCTGGTGTCGGATTTGGCACGAGGATCCAGTGGATTCTGTAGGATATTCCCGAATAAGGTCATCAATGCCGAGACGGGGAAGTACAGAATGAGCCTGTGCAATTGTTAGCTCGGAGTACTGCAAGGATACTCAGTAATTCGTTCAACTCACCAGACACTCGACGAGTCCCCTTGAGGCATGTACTTCAGCAGCGAGATTGACGCTCGTGCAGCAGCAGTGCAGAGAGCTGCGGACGAGAAAACCCTGGGATTCAAGGGCTTCGCATTGAGTCCCTGAATGGCGTAGTTGGACAGCCGACTTGTCCAATAGCCGTGGTGAACCGACATGCGGTGAATGGTGGTCAGGCAATTGTAGTACGTGAGGTGGAGCATGACAACGTGCAGTATCAACGGCGTGTGCGATGCCTGGATCTCGTGCTCCGGCCTGAAGTCGATGGGAATGCTGTCCTTCCACTCTTCGAGCTCCTGGTCGAGCTCTCCAATGGTGTTGAGAAGTTCACCGCTAGACTGCTTCGTTGCTTTTGTCGAATACAGCCGGGAGTACACCTTGCTTTCGATAGTCGCAAACTCGCATATGACACGGAACAGGTTCATCTTGCCCCTTCCGTCCGCCAGCGGAATGTTGCCGATGTTGTCTTCAGGATCGGCGTCCGGTAGTTCAACGTTCATGTCGTCGTCGTCCTGTGCCGGAGGCCGGCCCGCACGTAGACACAAATCCTTGTCGAGCATGTACGCGATCCAGAAAACTCTCTTCCGCTGTTCAATTTCAATGGGATTGAGGTTGAACCCAGTACCCTTCTTGTGGAGACCGATGCTGTGTGAGAGGCGGATGGCGGTTGCAATGAGCACAAACGTTGGCTGCGGGTTCGGGGTTCCTTGCATGAACAGGGCCATGCCGAGCAAGGCCTGCACGCTCAGCAGATCGGTGTTGCGCATCGTCAACTCGGCAAACGTCCCCAGTGCGTTCTTCATGTAGCCCCAGGCCTTTTCGTCTTCCTCTTGCGGCACGAGGTTGCTCATGACGCGCAAACGGTGAGCGAATGCCAGCGCGCAATTCAGGCTTGCCCACCACCCTGTACCCTCATAAGGGTCGTCCGAGTACTGTCGTTCTACCAAATGCATGAAGGTGGGCTGGTGGAACAGCGGAAACATGCAGTTAAAATTCTCGAAGTAGTCCTTGAGCAGAGATAATGCCTCGTGCTTTGGTGGAAGGGGCCGAAAGACGGGGCGGCGGAACAGGTCGTTGAAGACCTCGGGTTTCCATGCAGTCCATTTATGATCGTCAATGGACACCTCAGAAATCATCTGCTGGAACGAGTTATCACCCGTCTTCTCCTTCACCCACTGGATACCCTTGGGAGAGAAGATGGAGAATCCAGACGAGGAGCCGATGTACCGGGTCTCTCCGCTCTGGTTCGTAACCAAGGAGCACATCATTTCTGACAGTGCTTCGACCTCTTCCTCGGTCTTCTCGGCCTCTACAGAAGAGTTGCGCCTTTCCGTCTCTCTAGGCTCCTTGTGAGCATCCTTGGCCGGTTCGGGTGAGGTAATGGCACTACGCGGGGTCGACTCAGTCGCGTTTTGACCAGGAGTGGCCTGTGATGGTGATGTCGGGTTGGACGCGATTTGGGAAGCCTGTCTCGACTGCTGGTGCTTCTCCGCCAGGCGCTTCTCTAATGTGCCCAGGTCCGTTTCGCCGTTGTCATCCTCGTCGAGCAGTCCTGTCACTGTTAGCTTCTTGTGCAATGCATCCCTCCGCAGTCCGCAGGAGGCTCACCTGAAAGTCGCAAGAGGTTTTCCATGCGACCAAGTCGGTTCTCCAGTCCCTCAATGTATTTGGCACTACTGGCGTGTTAGTTGATTAGAGCGAAATTGCCCATTTGCAATTCACCTACCCCTTTGGTGGATTCCGCTTCTTCTCGACCTGGGTAAAGACACAGTCCGTCTTGTAGTTTATGCAGTGACTACACGCAGGCAGCTTGCCGTCGCACTTGATCTTCTTCTTGCGGCACATGTCACAAGCCTGGAGACACAGGTCGTCGCATGAGCATTCGAACAACCAGTGCACGACAGCAAGGGGCGCTTACCCTAGCAATCCTCCTCCTCTTGGCCTCGTTGGCATCATCAAGCAAGGTGGACGGATCTCCAAACATGTGGGCAGCCAGGTCGGGCGGCAAGTGTTGGACGGGGATGCCATCGGCGGTATAAGCTCCGAAAATCTGGGGCGGCTGGTTCATCAGCGGAGGCGGGTGCCCCATGTGATGAGGCATCTGGAAGCCCATGTGATCCATGGCGGGCAATCACACCGGAGCAACCGGGAAGCGCTGTCGATGTCTAGGGATTCGCGGTTTACACGCAAGTCGAGGCCGTGGCTGTGGCGGTAGCTGCTGTCGCAGTCGCTGTCGGAGTTCAAGTCGCAATCGAGATGATGCTCGAGCTTCGGGCTGACCGGGGTATCGAAGAGCTTCGCGTACTCGGATGGGCGTTGCGCGCACGTAAGCTAGGTAGCAAAAAGTCCGGAGGCGGAGGTGAATGATGATGACTGAACGAAGTCTCTTTAGGAATAAAAACGGAGGTTACTGAGCCTGTCACTGATTTTGCAAGCAGACAGCGGGTAGAGAGTAGCGCGAAGAATGTCTTTGTAATTCGCTCGGCAAGCTGGTGGCTGAGTCGAGCTCCTTAACGCCGAGATGTCTGGGGGTCGCGGCGTCGTGTCTGGGGGAGAAACTGGCTAGCTACTTTTCGCTAGGCACAAGCAGCGGTGCGGAAACAGCCAGCGGACGACAGCCGGTCGGGAATGGGATCTACTACTGCGTACTGCGTAGCTCGAGCTGGTGGAGTAGTGGCAGTGACTCTTGATAGCTTAACCACAACCGAAGTAAGGTGAAGTGATTGTAGGCGATTCCTGCAGATAATAGCCCGGCCGAAACAGAGCTGACGAGCGCGGCCGGTGAGAGAAAGAGAGCTTCGGGAGACGATCAATGTCACTTTCTCGAGTCCAGAGTTGAGGAGGAGTCCGGAGCTGGGTTGCGTGGAAATGTTGGATGTCGACTCGACTGTCGCGCCGTGGAATCAGGATGGTGGGAGTGAGCAGAGTAAGGAAGGTAGGAAGGGGTATCACGTTCGGACGCTCAAAAGAACTGACTGGAAAGAAGGAAAGAGAAACGGAATTCCCAAGGGAAGGTGTTCGGGGGAGGGGATGGGAAACACATATGGGTTAAAAGATGGGATGGGCGGGAGTCGTTGAGTAATACGATGTATTCGATGGGATACACAGGTCGGAGCATGGCACAGGACCATGGCAAGGCGGTATCACATAACCAAATAAATCCTCCCATCTCTAACGCTGTACCTCAACTCCTGAGACTTTGATGTAGTAGACCACTTCACATCGAGGGTGAGGGGGGCGAAAAGCGTTACAGAGTTGCAGACCTTGTCCGTCAGTGTGTATGCAGTGTGGCATTGGCCAGCGGGGCACAGCGTGGCCTGGCACCCTGGGTACCTAGCTGACTGGGGTAGCGCCTGTGGCTTCCTTCTATTGCGTACCTTACGTGTAGGTAAGGTGCACTGCTTGAGTCTTCCAGCTGGCACGGCACAACGCGGCACAGCGCAAGCCTTGGGGTTTGGGGGCGGTGTTCACGGTGGGCAGTCGATTGTCGCGGTCATGGACATGGATGTGGTCTAGCGCTCCCGCGCGGTGCTCTAGGTTCACCGAGTAGCTTACTTGTGAGAACTCGGTCGCAATGTAAGCGAGAAGGCTATCTCTGACAGTCCTAGGTGGTGATTGTATGTATACTATCCTCGAGGGCGTAGAATGAGGGGATCGAGTGAGAGCGGACTCCACCAATGGGCCTTGTGCAAGAAGGTACGTACTGCTTATCGAGCCTTACGATTTCGTGACAGGGATGATGGTGTAAAGCAGGAGACATTTGGGGGTACGTACTGTATCGACATCGGTACTTACTTCCTTCCATCTGGTGATGCGGAGTAATCTTTCAACAAAACTTGGGACGAGAGCAGCGATGCTGTCCAACGTCTCTGCCAAGTCAGTCTCGAGCTCTCTCTTCCAGCTCTTGCAGGTGTTGCAGCTGCTCTCTTCCCTGGACTGCCGGAGAACGACGTGCTGTGCCAGCTTGCCTACCATACAAGCAGGAGGCGCTCCTCTTGCCACAGCCGCGGTAATGCACATGCGCATCCACAACCGCCCCGTCGGGGCAGATCCATCATCTTCGCCTGGGACTGCCTCAAAGCCAGAAGAGTGGCTCTTCTTGAGACACTTCGCATTCTTGTCTTTCAATTACTCGTGCTCTACTTTCCTGGTGTTTGCCGCCTGGCAGGTTCGCTTGGTACCTTAGTATGGTAATTGGTATACTCCGTATATGTATCCGTAGGTAGGTACGGCAGTAACCCCAGTTCGCCTTCTCTTCCAATACGTGAGCTCTGCCCCAACGGCCGAGACGAAGTCGTGAATGGATGACTTCCCTTTCTTCTGTCCAGTCAATTCCTTCCTCACCCATCTCCCGGCTACTGATAGCTCTGCTTGCCGACAGAGACCCATCTCCAGCTAGGACTGGGTGAAAGCGAATGCTCTGTAACGCAATAGTAGTACCTCAATGTCGACCCTGACTCTGGCCAGTCTTTCTCTCTCGAACTACACTTATTCTCCGTTTACATCGTCCCAACTTCACAGTCCACCTCAAGTCCGTCCCTCGCTTACTGTTGGCCCCCCTAGATTCACGAATCATGATGCAGTAGTTGGACAACGTCGTGGCTAGCCATGCGGGCACCGGAGGATGAGATCATGGATCTGGATCTGCGCCCGTCAGGATTCGCCTCCACACGTCAAACTACACGACATACCCCTTCTGTCACCACGCCCCGTTGTCGCTGCTCCTTGGTTCCTTCCCGTGTCTTCCATGCACCCCGTTCAGGCGTCTCACTTCCAACTCGAATTTGGCAAACTCTTCTCATCTTTCACCCCTCAGGGCACTCGTCCGTCAACCACACACACATACGCAGTAATTGACGGCCCCTCAGCCAACTCCTGGCATACTGTCTCCTCTGTCAGGTTGCGACCCTGGCGTGACAACATGCGAGAGGAATCGACCATGAGCCAATTTTGCTCTGGTCTACGGATACATCATACAGCTTGACAGGTCCCCGTCGACAGCCCGTGCGGCGCTCTGCGGACCGCATCTCATACAGTCACCCTTCCCCTTCTTTTTGCGCGCGCATCTGGATGCCAATAACCCTCCCAGCCTTCGACCTGATTCAATACCCCATCCGGCTTCACTATCCAAAGAACATGTGTGATCCAGACGGTGCTGCGTGTATGACTCAAATAAGCCCTTCGAACACAGTTCATACCAAGATGATGACCTCTTGCTTTCTCTCGTCAGACGAAGCTTCTGCTCGTGCTTGATACGGGACGACGCTAGGACAAGGGTTGCTTGACTCGACAGACATGCGACTCGACTACACCACAGCACAGAGTTAACAAGCGAAAGCTCGCGGCTCGGCTCTGGGCTGCTCAACATTATGCAAAAAATTTCCACAAGCTTGCTCGAGCCCATCACTAATCCAGGCTTTATCGCTGGCGGCTCGAGACCAGATCCCATCAAAAGGCTTGCCATTGATTCTCCTGAAGCTGTGGTAACAGCTTGTTATCACATCGAGGCAGGCATACGAGCACGCCTTGATGATTAATCAGCTCATACACTCTGGGTGGTTTCAGTTCAGTCTAACCAGCGGAACAGCTTTCCAAACGCTGTCACCTCCACGATCCACATCCCGCACACTCCGCCTCCCACGAAGAAGGGACATGCTCAATGGAATGTTGGCTAAACGCGCGGATCCGCTTCCCTCTTTGAGCCTCTTTGAGGCAATCTGGTCCAGAGCGACAGCCAGTTTACGGATACTCTGTGTAGTACCAGCCCTTCGCCTCTTGGTACAGCTGGCGCCGTGTCGAATTGCGCCAAGGTCCGCGACGCGCAAAGCTTCTCGAAAACGACTCGAGCAGGGCTGCCCCCTAGACGAAACCAGACACCATGCTAGTATTCACAGTGACGAAATCCTTTGGACGATTTAACCCTTCGACATCGTGAGGACATGAGGTGGAGGGGGACCCGGCTCCCTCGCAACGCTGGTCGCAAGTATGCATAAGCCATGCTCACTTCACTTATAAAAATCGTCTTTCGATTTCACGCCAGCTTTCGTACAATATGTCCGCAGTCAAGCCGGGATAACGAGATCTGGTAGAGGCACAGACGATTCTCTTATCTGCGACAGGAACGACACCACATCCCGTGTCGCAGATCGCGGATAGTCGGCGGGAAGAAGTGCGATTCCGAGTAGCCCACGCCGAGGCCTCACGAGCAAGCAGTCTTGCACTTCAAGAGCGTGCCTAGTTTGCAACGCGTCCCAGCCGTACTCGCAGTGGCTCACAATCAGCAGCAGAGACGGTTCGACCTCGGTAACACCTTCTAGACGAATGTCGTTTGATGGAGCTCACCCACTTCGACCGGCGCAGAACCAGTCCTGAAGGGTAAATGTTTCATCCCGTGTCGAGATGGGACGGTAAACACCGATAAACACCTGATAGATGAGACAATCGCCAGGCCTCACAGAGACCCCGCCAACCCGCACACAAGACGCGGCATGGACGGAATGGGCAGAGAAACAGCTACGACAATCAGAAAGCATGCCAGCAAAAATGCTGAGGAATTTGTCATGCGAGGCCCAAGCGACCCAATGCTGCCGTTTCATGTGTGTCTCAAAAACGTCCAATTCGCCCCCATCTCCCCCCCACCATCCTTCGTCTCTACACCAAAGCATCCCTCCCTCTCTCTTTCTCTCTCTTTGTAAACTCCCATCCGGCCGGTGGGCGAGAACTGCAGCGGCGCCTCGAACCACTATCCCCGGCCACCAGGTCAGGGTTCCGCGACCCCCGCTGGCAAGGGGGGGGGGGGGGG